>CM060600.1:38534836-38717336 GCA_030578255.1 Tiaroga cobitis | reverse complement strand
GATGATAATCTCAGGCGCTGTTTATGTGCTTTATTTAATGTGTCATGTGACTCTGAATATCATTTAGTGCTCCGGCTTTGCAGCTGTAAAAGCAACAATGGATAATTCACCTCAGATCTTGAAATTAAACGAATGGAAACAAACGTTCAAACTGTGAACAAACGAGTGTATTCTTTGACAAAGATTGTTTTAGTAACTCAGTGTGTATTTCTAATAATGTTTAAATGGTGTAATATTTGATTATGTACTTATCCAAGTGCCGTCAGGATTACTCTCTGGCCGCGAGACTCCGCCCACACGCTGCTCTGATTGGCTGTGGGGTTTGATTGTAAGACCCTGGTGTAAGAAGGCTATAACATACGGTTTGTAAAACCTCCCCTTAAGTGTTACGGAGCGAGCAGATTCAGTCCATGTCTTCTAACGAGACGCGATCTGCCTCTTTATATGATAAAGAAAATTAAATGTTGCCGTTTATTTCACATATAAACACATAAAGCACAAATATATGGTAAACGGAAGCGCAAACGTACAAGAACAAACCTCATTGGTTCTCGTTTGATCTCACCGAAACAGCCTGAATCATACATACTTTTATGTCTTTCAATAAATGGACAGAAATGATGAGCGAATATTAAAAATGTCTTTATTTGTGTCTAAAGACCGACATGAGGGTGAGTAGCTATGATGACAGAATTATTTGAGTAACTATCAATTAGAGTTTCTGTCTCGCCTGTATATGTGTGTGTATGTGTCTGCATACCTGTGTGTGTGTGTGTGTGTGTGTGTGTGTGTGTCTGGTCCTTCTCTTTCATATTTGGTTTTCTGTTTTGTTGTCTTCATCCATGTTGTGTGTTTTCTGTGAAACGCACCGCTCTCTGTATTGAGAAACGACGTGTCCATGGCAGCGATCGGAGGGAGACACTTACGCTGCTTTATGCAGCCGCCACTGATCAAGCACTTCTCTTAATTACTCCACAGAAAGAAAGTTCCTTAATGGTTATTTAATGATATTAAAAGTTTAATTTAGAAACATGCCGACCTAAAGAAGCCTTTATTCTAACAGGCTTTGTGTTGGAAACTCAACCGCAAAGAGAGCGTTGTTTTGTGTGAGCGTGTATGTGTGTGTGTGTATATATGTGTGTATACGTGTGTGTGTGTTTATATACATGTATGTGTGTATATGTGTGTACGTGTGTGTGTGTGTGTGTGTGTACGTGTATGTGTGTATACGTGTGTGTGTGCGCGTGTGTGTATGTATGTGTGTATATACATGTATGTGTGTATATGCGTGTACATGTGTGTGCATACGTGTGTGTGCATACGTGTTTGTGTGTGCATACATGTGTGTGTATGTGTTTGTATACATGAGTGTGTGTGTGTGTGTGTTTGTGTATATGTGTGTGTATACATGAGTGTGTAAGCATACGTGTGTGTGTGTGTGTATATACAGGTGAAACTCGAAATATTTGAATATCGTGCAAAAGTTAATTTATTATTTATTTTAATTTATTATTATTATTAATTAATATATTATATAGACTAATTACATGCAAAGTGAGATATTTCAAGCCTTTATTTGTTATAATTGTGATGATTATGGCTTACAGCTTATGAAAATATCTCACTTTGCATGTAATGAGTCTATATAATATATTAGTTTCAACTTTTAAGTTGAATTACTGAAATAAATGAACTTTTGCACCATATTGTAATTGTTCGAGTTTCACCTGTAATACAGACGTGTGTGTGTGTGTGTGTGTTTGTATATATGAGTGTGTATACGTGTGTGTGTGTATACATGAGTGTGTGTGCATACATGTGTGTATGTGTCTGCATGCGTGCGTGTGTGTGTGTTTGTGTATACATGAGTGTGTGCATACATGTGTGTATGTGTCTGCATACGCGTGTGTGTGTGTGTGTATGTGTATATATATATATATATATATATATATATAGCAAAAACTTTTTTAATTACACACAGGTATATATAGCCTAATTTTATGTAATATATATATATATAATCTGCTTTTTCTATACTTTTCTAAAATGTATATTGTATAACTGTGTGTGTTTTATATTCTGTTTGTTGTCATCGACACGTGTGCGTGAGCTGATCTGTAATGAGGAGTGACTCACGGAGCACTTGTTGGGCTTCTCCCCGGAGTGGACCCGCATGTGTATGAGCAGCTTGTAGCGCGCGTTGAAAGGCTTGTGTTTGCGCGGACACGCGGCCCAGAAGCAGGTGAAGTCCTCGCCCTTACGCTGGTCCACGTGGAGCTTCTCGATGTGCTTGACCAGCTCGTCCCGGGGCCCGAACACAGCGCCACAGTCCAGCCAGCGACAGCAGTGACCTCCACTCGAGTCCTCGTCCTCATCCTCCTCAAGCATGGAGGGAAGAACCATCGAGGTCTGAGTGTGAGATCCTCGAAAGTGAGCGTTATATGGAGGTGGAGGCCCTCGAGGAGGACTGGGCGTTCGGATTAAAGCGGAAAACTTCAGCTGTATTGAAGGCGAGTGTTTGTTCTGGATCTCGTGTGCGGGGAGAAGCTGCTGCTCCACCACTAGATTAGTGAATTGATCTTCTATTCCCTCTAAATGCTGCATTCGGAAACTCTCCGAGTCCGTTTGGACACACACACTCTTGTTCGTGTGTTTTCCATGGTTCGGATGAGGGATGCAACTTCCTCTGACTCCCAAAAAGTGTCCGCAAACGTCAGACTGCAATGGCGAAGGAGTCCCTAGTGGAAGAACAAGTATACTTTATTGTATTGCCGAGTTAGTCCGGGACATTTAATTTAATATTCAGCAATATTACTGATCTCCTGCATTGACAGCATTATATGAGAACTGAACTGGACGATGACATCACGGTTTACTCCAGAGCGGCTATATATATATATATCCAGGGCCTGAAATTAACACCCGACCACCTGCCAAATGCGGGTGAATTTTGCTATTGGCGGGTAACACTGTCAATCTACCTGCCACATTGGCAGGTAGCCAATGAGAATTGAGTGATTCATTAGGGTTTTTTTTTTACGTTTTCATTTTCATTGCGTTGGACCTTAGCTATAATGTGGCGGCACATTACTGGGGTAAAAAGGCCAGCTGAAACAAACAACCAACAAAAAGATGGGGATGAGTCAAAGAAAAGTAAAAGAAGTCATTTTAATACAAAGTGGGCAATTGGCGACAACGGCAAGGTTCGTGAGCGGCTGATTTATGGCAACGACTGTTGTTTTGTAACGTTCATGCGATCAGAAAGAAGATGAGGCCCTTTTCTGACTACGTTTGGATGTGCGAGTATTAAACTGTTGGTGAGATGGGATGAGATAATGTAACGCTGACGTAGGCTCCAGAACAATGACAGTTGCACAGATGTGTGCGTGTGCAACTGTAGTACATGTTGGGAGTTGGGAACCGGTGAGAAAATGTCCGGTACCCGGTAACTTTACCAGTAATAATATTAATTTAGTTCTGCTTAACGGTTCCTGAACGCTGTAACTAAAAGCTGTCAGGACCTAGCTGTCTACGTGACTAAATCAGCCATCAACACAGCCGCGGGTGATTTGTTTACATACGAGCTGCGGTAGGTCTATAGATCTGTTGTGCGTGTGTGTGTCAAAATCAATGAATAAAAATATTTTTTTAAATGTATATTCTAAGAGTTATTATTACTTATATTGATTTCGTTAATAACTTGACAGCACTTAAATGTGTACAAGTTAAAGAACAATATTGTGAAATTCCCGTTTTTTCACCTTTAGGCTATGAGGCAACAAAAAAAAAAAGGCTGGTAAAAAGTCTCTGTGGCAGGTGAATTTTGATATCCACCTGCCACAGTGGCTGGTGGCAAAAAAAGTTAACTTCAGGCCCTGTATATATCACTTAAAAGCTGAAACTAATATATTATATAGACTCATTACATGCAAAGTGAGATATTTCAAGCCTTTATTTGTTATAATTGTGATGATTATGGCTTACAGCTTATGAAATTCAAAATTCCCCAAATTCAAAATTAGAATATTGTGAAAAGGTTTTCACATCTGTAAGCCATAATCATCACAATTATAACAAATAAAGGCTTGAAATATCTCACTTTGCGTGTAATGAGTCTATATAATATATTAGTTTCACCTTTTAAGTTGAATTACTGAAATAAATGAACTTCTGCACCATATTCTAATTTGTTGAGTTTCACCTGTATATATAAATGAACTAAATTACTTTTTTACAACTTACAACCATATTTGAAATATATTCCCTTTTTCAATAGTAAATTGCAAATATACTAACAAAAATTGCACTTTAAATATATTAAAAGTATATTAGCATCATGCTTTTACTTATTTTCACAATACAAATTTTAACACTCTTTAAAATAATTTTACTGGTATATTTTCTAAAAATATATTTTAAAAAAATATACTTGAAGTGAAAATTCTGTTTATTTTTTAAAAGTGTATTTATTTGCACTTTATTAAAAATATATTTTAGGTATATTTTAACTGTGTGCTGGAAATGATCATTGTAACAATGCATTGAAAGTATACTTCCAAAATACATTATAGTATACAATAGTACTTTGTACAAAGTATAGCTGAGTATTATTTATCTATTAATGTGCATTTGTTATTGAAGACAAAGTGTGCAATTTGTAGAAAACACTTATGGCCGATAACCGCGAGGGCAAGTTATCCTAATAAAAGGCAAAAACGCCAAAAATAAATGTATCTATATAAACACACTGATGGTATATTGCTTGTATGTCTCGAAGACACTCGTAATGAATTTGTAATGTACTTGTAACACAAATAAAGTACACTTTAATATCCCTAATCAAGCATGTAATTAGTCCCGACACAGGCATATACTTACAGTATACTAAGTTGGTCCAATTTAGTACACTAAATACACTTAAAGTTATGCTTTACTACAATTTAATTACAACTAAAATATACTTAGTACAAAATTAGCTGTTTAAAAATAGCACACTTCAAGTTAACTAATCATTAACACACTTGAAGTATACTAAATTAATTCTGTATTATGAATTTTTAAGGCCAGAGTTGAGGTCAGTGTGTAGAGAAAGACTCCACGCCTGCGCACACATATATTCAAACGCGCATCTCTATAGACTAAACGCGTGATGCGCATGTCAGCGTTCTCACAGGTTTGTGTTTTTGAAGTTTATGCAGAGATGATAACACTTTTCAAAAATGATCAAAACTTGCGCCTTGGATCCTGTTTCAGAGTGTGTGTTCTCCAAACACTGTTATCGTGCAAATGAACGGCCAGAACACATTAAACGTTTTTTGTCTTCAGTAGACCGGTGTCGTGTCAGCGGCCCCTATGTTAATAACTACTGATCTTTACAACGGAAGTGAATCAATCAAAAACTAACTTTATCTGGACAATAACTTTATTCTAGAGCTGCTGTAAAGCCAGAACACTCTCTGTTACTGTAATCTCCTGTTATCACTGTAAAGCTGCTGTGAAACATCTGTGTTGTTAAAGCGCTGTATAGATGAAGGTGACTTGACTTGACAAGTATACTTAACATGTTTTTTTTTCTCCAGGGGTCGGACACGATGCCGGAGAGTTTCGAGACCCGATTATATACGCCACTAGAGATGTCGGGGAGGTTCTGATGATGGAGTTGAGGTCGAGTCCGAGCCCGTCCGAGAGAGGAGATAAAGACAGCGCTCTCTTCTTGGACCGGGACGAGAGGCTGTGGTCCTCCTTGAACAGGTAATGAGGGAGAGACGTGGGGTTGGAGAGCGACTCTGGCATGAGGTCCGCCGGTTCTGATGTGTGTGTGAGACCCAGAGGAGGCAGAACCCGGTACCCGTACGGCCAGTCCAGCTTCCCGCTGCGCATCGACTGGGTCTCGGCGAGGCTGAGCGTCGTCGACGCTAAAGACTCTCTGGACAGCAAACACCTGCAATAGATCATGTCATTAATGTCATTCCAAATCTGTTATTTTAGTTTTAATCATATTTTGAAATAGCTTTTATTTTGTATATTCTTTGTTGGAAATTGTCGTTTTCGAAATATTGCTATTTATTTTTATTTTAGATAAAGTTTTTTTTTTCCAGCTTTTAATGTTGGTTACATGTGGTGTTTTTAATACGCTTTAAGACACACCGTGTGTAAGTTCATAAGTCGACAGCATTGCTGAGTATTTCCTGCTTAAAACTGCAGTGAACCAAAGACAGTCTCAAACACACGGTTTGAAATCGCTGGTGTTTCTGACGTCACAAACGACCTTGTAACCAATCAGATCAACGTGTGATCGTCAACCAGTGGATCTCTGAGCTGAGTGAGTGAGTGGAGGCGGGGCTCATTTGCATATTCATAGAACCGCGCATACTAAATGAGGCGAGGGTGTCGAGTTACATTCAAGGCACAAGACATTTTTTTACTGATAAAGAAGTTTTAAATATGTAATTTTGGTGATCAAAGATGAGTTTTAAGGGATAAAATTATTGACTACAGGGAGACTTGAATATTTTGAATTAGCTTTTATATTTTTATATGTTAAATTTTTTGGTGCTTTCGTCATTTTATTTGTTTTAGTTTTTTCATCTTGCTATATATTTTAATTTAAGTTTTTGTCTGTTTTCAGTTAATAATTTTAGTGCTTCAACTTAAACTTATTTCAGTTTATTGCCAAGGAAACATTTTTTATTTTGATTTGGTTTAAGGTTTTAAACTAATATTAATATTTTATTTTTTAGCTTTATTTCGATAAACAGAAATGTTTTTTATAGCATTAGTTAACAATGCAAAAGTTCATTTATTTCAGTAATTCAACTTTAAAGGTGAAACTAATATATTATATAGACTCATTACATGCAAAGTGAGATATTTCAAGCCTTTATTTGTTATAATTGTGATGATTATGGCTCACAGCTTATGAAAACCCCAAATTCAAAATTAGAATATTGTGAAAAGGTTTTCATAAGCTGTAAGCCACAATCATCACACAGGGTTCCTACAGGTTTCTTCAAGTTAAATTCAAGTCTTTTTAAGACCTTTTTAAGACCATTTATATAAAAAATGAATACCTATTTCACGTCCCTACCAGCAAAGAAAAACAAAATCGTTCAACTTGTGTTCATTTATTTTTCAAATGTGGAATGGGTAAAAGATGATAAGCCAAGCAGGTGTGAAAAATAAAAACATTTCAGTAGGCCACAAGAAAGTTTGCCGAACAATGTTAAGTTGTGTTTTAACATTAGCTAGCTACTTATTCTCTGCTGGGAATATGGGGAACTGAGAGACCCCTGAACAATAAACATCGAAATTAATAATCATAATCGTGGTTGACAAATGAAACTTTTGAGGAAAAATACAACACGGAGAAGTTACATACAGCAGTGTTAATTTTGACAGCAAATTTTTATTTAGTTTTAGTCTCAGTCTTTTGACAAAAAATATGACAAACTAATTTTAGTCATATTTTAGTCATCTGAATTGTTTTAGTTTTAGTCTAGTTTTAGTTGACGAAATACAATAAGATGAGTGATTTTAGTTTTTTTAGATTTTCGAAATCTACTGTAAACTAAATCTACAGTAGATTTAGTCGACTAAAATATAATGGGTTTAGGTCAATTGTAATGTGTTAATTTAGAATTTCTCTAAAATTTCCAAACCCATATACTCCCGGAGAAAACATATATTAACCTATTAATATGAATGATTTTTAGGTTTCAACAAGCAATACAGACACAGATTTAACTACTGTGACTTAAAAAAAATATATCTTAAAATTAAATAAAACCACTTTTCCTAAAGTAAAACACAGTCTTATTTTCAATGAATGATATATGCATTCTTTATAACAACTTACATACATAATTCTTTATTCTTTCAAGCAGAAAATTATTTGTATGAATTAAATATAATTAATCCTTATTAAAGCTATTAATAAACAGTAAATGCTTTTCTCTTTTTCTTTTGTTGCTTGATCAAAATGAATGACACAGACCGCATTATGTGTATTGCCACTGTCACTTTAAGACATCGGCTCATGTCCAATGACATGCGGATACGATTGCACTGATGCACACCCGATACAACTGTTGAAGACAAAACCGACATAGTTTACATAAATACTCTCCAAACCGGACATTTAGACATAATGTTGTGTGTGTTTGTCCATTCAGACAGGAAAGAGAGCTCAGTGCAGGACCCGCGCGCTGTATAGGTGTATATGTGCACAGCTCCACGCTTCGGGTTGGTGCGTGGTTGCTTTACATTTTTAACATTTTATGAGACGCGGTGTAGATCAGCACGTTACAGTACAAATGTGTGCATCTACACACACGCAGGACATCAGTTCTGACTGGATCGCTTCCCAGATCGACACTATCTAACATTTTCATCTAGTTTTTATTCGTTGACGAAAATGTCAATAGATTTTCGTCATAGTTTTTGTCATTCAAAACTAGGTTTATTTAGGTAGCGTCTCGTTTTCGACTCTGAAAAAATGTCGTTGAAGAAAAGTTATTATTTTAGTCAATGAAATTAACACTGACATACAACACAATTTTTAAGACCCAGACATCAAAATTCAAGACTTTTTAAAGACTTTTTAAGGTATTATTTCCAAATTCATAAATTCAATGCTTTTAAGGCTTTTTAAGACCCCGCGGGAACCCTGATCACAATTATAACAAATAAAGGCTTGATAATGAGTCTATATAATATATTAGTTTCACCTTTTAAGTTGAATAACTGAAATAAATGTAATACATTTTTGCACGGTATTCTAATTTTTTTAGTTTCACCTGTATGTATATAT
This sequence comes from Tiaroga cobitis, assembly GCA_030578255.1. Classification (NCBI taxonomy): domain Eukaryota; kingdom Metazoa; phylum Chordata; class Actinopteri; order Cypriniformes; family Leuciscidae; genus Tiaroga; species Tiaroga cobitis. Next base: position 38,708,527 of record CM060600.1, on the reverse strand, counting down.
ATATATATATATATATATATATATATATATATATATATATATATATATATATATATATGTTCGATTTCTTTTCCACGTGACTTTTGTAGTGCATTTCAGATTCAGAGAAGAAAGTCATGGAGTAACATGAATGTGAGTAAATTATGATGTGCCAAGTTTGAATATGTTGAAGCATAAATTAGATGAGATTTGAGAGCTTTGGAGGGGAAAATAATGACTTGTATATTAATCTATTTGGCATATAGTGCAAATGTCATATGGACGTTTGATGAGGTATTCTCCGTAAGGATATTTACCTGGCATCAGTGAAGGGAACGGCGAGTGAATGAGGCGGGTTGTTTTGGGCTGAAGTTTGAGTGACGGATGGAGGAACCGGACCCAGACTGTGGACCAGCATGGCGTTACTCGTCACCTGCAGGTTTGAACTGCCGTACGGCCCAAAAACGTTTCTGTTCATCCCCAAAGACAAGTAACCTGAGAAAGAGTCATCACACATTTATAACCCATGACTGAATGAAGATAATTCACGCTTGTCTGATATAAAATCTTCTGTCCAGAAGTCACGTAATACTAAAGTTCAGACTGTCTGAATGAAATCTTGCCATTAAAGAGCAGGAAAAGCTGGCAGTAAAAGACTCCAGCAGAGAATAATAATCAAGCGGTGCTTTCAGTCGATCAGAGGGGGTTCTGCCCTAGAGATATATACTTATTCTCCTTCCTTGTACAGGCAAGTTTATTTATATAGCACATTTCATACACTATGGCAGTGGTTCTCAAAAAATTTTCCGAACCACGCCCCCCTTTAAGCTTTAAAAAAAAAATACCCCCCCCCCCCCCCCAAATAAAATAAAAATGGAAAGATAGAAAAAAAAAGTGCAATGAAAAATACCTGCAATAGTTTCACTTTGTATGTAATTCTTTAATATATCAGTAAGAGAGAATCATTAGAGAGAATTAGCAGAGCGCTAACCGCTATTCACGCACTTGAACGCCGTCCAACGGCTGTTTTTTTGCTTTTTTGCTGATCTCCAGTATATAGATCCTGCTTATATAGATTTGCTGATCTCCAGTATATAGATCCTACTTATATAGATTTGCTGATCTCCAGTATATAGATCCTGCTTATATAGACTTGCTGATCTCCAGTATATAGATCCTGCTTATATAGAGTTGCTGATCTCCAGTATATAGATCCTGCTTATATAGATTTGCTGATCTCCAGTATATAGATCCTGCTTATATATAGTTGCTGATCTCCAGTATATAGATCCTGCTTATATAGATTTGCTGATCTCCAGTATATAGATCCTGCTTATATAGATTTGCTGATCTCCAGTATATAGATCCTACTTATATAGATTTGCTGATCTCCAGTATATAGATCCTGCTTATATAGACTTGCTGATCTCCAGTATATAGATCCTGCTTATATAGAGTTGCTGATCTCCAGTATATAGATCCTGCTTATATAGAGTTGCTGATCTCCAGTATATAGATCCTGCTTATCTAGAGTTGCTGATCTCCAGTATATAGACCCTGCTTATATAGAGTTGCTGATCTCCAGTATATAGATCCTGCTTATATAGACTTGCTGATCTCCAGTATATAGATCCTGCTTATATAGAGTTGCTGATCTCCAGTATATAGATCCTGCTTATATAGACTTGCTGATCTCCAGTATATAGATCCTGCTTATATAGACTTGCTGATCTCCAGTATATAGATCCTGCTTATATAGACTTGCTGATCTCCAGTATATAGATCCTGCTTATATAGACTTGCTGATCTCCAGCATATAGATCCTGCTTATATAGATTTGCTGATCTCCAGTATATAGATCCTGCTTATATAGACTTGCTGATCTCCAGTATATAGACATGCTTATATAGAGTTGCTGATCTCCAGTATATAGATCCTGCTTATATAGACTTGCTGATCTCCAGTATATAGATCCTGCTTATATAGAGTTGCTGATCTCCAGCATATAGATCCTGCTTATATAGACTTGCTGATCTCCAGCATATAGATCCTTCTTATATAGAGTTGCTGATCTCCAGTATATAGATCCTGCTTATATAGACTTGCTGATCTCCAGTATATAGATCCTGCTTATATAGACTTGCTGATCTCCAGTATATAGATCCTTCTTATATAGACTTGCTGATCTCCAGTATATAGATCCTGCTTATATAGAGTTGCTGATCTCCAGTATATAGATCCTGCTTATATAGACTTGCTGATCTCCAGTATATAGATCCTGCTTATATAGACTTGCTGATCTCCAGCATATAGATCCTTCTTATATAGAGTTGCTGATCTCCAGTATATAGATCCTGCTTATATAGACTTGCTGATCTCCAGTATATAGATCCTGCTTATATAGACTTGCTGATCTCCAGTATATAGATCCTGCTTATATAGACATGCTGATCTCCAGTATATAGATCCTGCTTATATAGACTTGCTGATCTCCAGTATATAGATCCTGCTTATATAGAGTTGCTGATCTCCAGCATATAGATCCTGCTTATATAGACTTGCTGATCTCCAGCATATAGATCCTTCTTATATAGAGTTGCTGATCTCCAGTATATAGATCCTGCTTATATAGAGTTGCTGATCTCCAGTATATAGACCCTGCTTATATAGAGTTGCTGATCTCCAGCATATAGATCCTGCTTATATAGACTTGCTGATCTCCAGCATATAGATCCTTCTTATATAGAGTTGCTGATCTCCAGTATATAGATCCTGCTTATATAGACTTGCTGATCTCCAGTATATAGATCCTGCTTATATAGACTTGCTGATCTCCAGCATATAGATCCTGCTTATATAGACTTGCTGATCTCCAGCATATAGATCCTGCTTATATAGAGTTGCTGATCTCCAGTATATAGATCCTGCTTATATAGACTTGCTGATCTCCAGCATATAGATCCTGCTTATATAGACTTGCTGATCTCCAGCATATAGATCCTGCTTATATAGAGTTGCTGATCTCCAGTATATAGATCCTGCTTATATAGACTTGCTGATCTCCAGCATATAGATCCTGCTTATATAGATTTGCTGATCTCCAGCATTTTTTTCAGTTGAGACGCTTTGCTTGTTATGATACGGAATATCCGCGAAAGTATTACTAGTATCTCATTTCACACATATTTTGTTTCTGTGTTGATTCTATATTAAAATGTCGATACAATGTAACGTATTTTCTCTGGCTCTTGTTTTAAATTATTTTGTTCCGTTATTATGCTTGTTGTTGTCGTCTGTTGACGTTGTACAAGCAGAATGTGGCGGTTGGTCGGTGTGGTATTTGCCCCGCCCCTCCTCCACTGTGATTGGACGGTTGGGTAAAAAGTGGCAGTGATGAGCGCTGCGTTTACCCAAAGTTGAACATTCTTCAACTCTCGGCAACCGGTAAAAACCGCCGGGCGTTCAGCGCTTCAGTGCGGAAAAAACGTTCAGCGCCTTCGTAACGCTCATGGCGTTTAAAAAACGCTACGCTCCCATCGAAAACAATTGGAAAAATACGCCAGCCGCGTGAAAAAACGCTTTGGTTGACACAGGGCCTAAAGGCCCGTTCACACCAAGCACGATAACTATAAAGAAAACGATGAAGATAACTATATATGCGTCATTTAATACGCTGATTTCACGCAGACGCCATTTTGAAATCGAAAGCGAGGCTCCGGCGGGAAGAACCCCGGAAGTACAGATAGACAACAGTGCCTTGGACTACCAACCTGAAGCTGCTGCCGCGATTTACACTATTGGGTGTTAATATCCAATATAGGATGTGTATATAGTTCGTTCCTGCTTCTTTTTTTTACGTTCTGAATTATATATAAAAAAAAATATTTTATTTATAAATGAATTTCACTGTATATAGTCTAAAGTATGAAAGAAATGTATGTACATTTTTAGAATAACTAATTTCTACATTAAACACAGCAATACTCCATCGCATTCGCGACTCTCCTATGATTAAAGGCGACACTTCCGGTTTTCTTCCCACCGGAGCCATTTCAAAATGGCGGCTGCGTGAAATAAGCGTATAAACGTCATCCAACTAAATATTTCAGGTAAAAACTTTCCATGAATAACGTATACATAATGTTTTCATGCTAACGTTTTGAGAACAATATTACAGACCAGATAATGTCGAACGAACGTTCGATTAACGTTACTGGAAGAACGTTTGTTCATAACTTTTCATTTCTGTGAATATTTCCTTGTTACTGCTTATTCAACCTTTGTGGAAGAAAGTGTTTTATTGTTTTCCTGTTGTAGATTAGAAGCAACTGCACCAGAATGTCTTAAGTTTGCAAATTACACACATAAAGAATGCAGATATTTCAAGATCGTATGCAAAGCACAAGAGAATAAAGATGGCCTCTGCTGTCTTCTCATGCTTAGCAAATATATATATTGAGTTGAATATCGCAAAACTGTGCATCAAAGTCGTCATTAAAGGGAAGTTGTGCTAGTCGTTTCTTCCCTATTGTGCCGTATATCCGAGTGAAACGCTTCTGGAACAAGAACAAATGTGGGCGGGGCTTGATTTTATCCGTGGGACTTGATTGGATGGTTGTGTTATTTTGTTATTGGTGGATCTCATGTGAGTGAAAGGTTGTGCACGGATAAATCATTTATAATAAATACTTCAACATTCCATAAAAAGAATTGTCCATTTTGATTTCATGGTGACTTTATATTTTTGCCAAAATAATTATATAACAGGCAGATGGTCGAGATTTTGTTTAAATAGCGATAATGAGCATCAATAATACTGGGTTACAAATCACAAATCAGGTTACATCAAACTCAATATTTAATTTAAACTATGAACATTTTTTACAATTATTTACATGAGCTTTTAGTGATATTTCCGTTCTCTACTAAACAGAAACACATGAATAGTCATGGAATTCCTATAAGCCAGAGAAGCGTTTCTGCTCTGTTAAGTACTAACGAGTTTCTCTCTCTGCTTTGCTTCCATGGCTCATTTAGGTCCAAGTTTTTGCTTGGTTAATCATTCAAAATATGAAAGCGAGGGTTTGGGGGAGAAGACGTGGTCGGAGCTGCTGGACGATATTGAAATGAAATCAACCAGTATGTAAATCTGTGTTTTTTGGGGAGGACGAGACCAGATGAGTCACTATATTTCAATAAAACAAGGCAGGTTTATGATTATGACACTATCAATAACGGCTCACATCAACAAAATCAAAATTGAACTAAAATGACAAATTGTCTTCTGTAGAGCTGCATATAGCAGAATCTGAATTTCTTTCATATATTGAAATATATCAGATATTGAATCTGTAATTTGTTCTTGTTTGTTACTGTGAAGCTGCTTTGAAACGATGTGTATTGTATAAAGCGCTTCAGAAATAAATATGTCTTGACTTGAAAATTTTAGGGATGCACGATATATCGGCCACTATATCGGTATCGGCCGATATATGTTGATTTTTTATGTTATCGGCCTGATAAGAAAATGTGGCCGATATATTAAAACAATGGATTATTTCCTTAAGCTGAGACTCTTCAGATGCTGATTTTGAATTGCTTGAAATATGATTGAAATCACTTAAAAAAAGGAAAATGCAGTTCAGTGCAACATGTGCAGCGCAAGTCTGTCATATCGGCTACATAACATTATAACGAGAACATCATAATTGTGTGTTTGGGACGTGGCTTTTATTGATGAGACTTTTGTTTTTGTAATCAGGCTCTCAAAAATTATATAAAAATTTGGATTTACATTTATGGGCAAAATATATCGATTATCGGCTTTCAAATATAAAGAATTATCGGTTATCGTATCAGCCAAAATTTTTATAACGGTGCATCCCTAGAAAATGTGTTCCAACTCACTTTTCTTGATGATTTTACCAATGATTAATCGATTTAATGGTGAAAATGTCTCTATATCGGGCATCGATGATGTCGGCAGGAGGAAAGTCATCTCAAAGCACACCAGAAGTGTTTGTTAAGAAAGTAAATGGGTTTCATGTTGACTTTATGAACCTGTATTATATACATAGGACTGATTAAGTTCAATTCAAGTCCACTTGTGATGAAATACCTGTTATATCTGACAGTGCGAGAGGAATTGAAGGCTGGAAGTGCTATTTAAATGTGAGTGGGGATGTTGGATCGTCCCTTATCTAATTCAAAGCATCATGTCTGGTGTTGTGGCTCACTGGGCTGAGCAGTGTGGAGTGCAGGGATGGAGATACGGCCTATTTCATCCTCACTGTGGACGTGTCCCTTTTAAATTATGAACATCGCCTGCACTTTCATGTGGAAGCTTATTTCTGCTACAGAATAAAAATAAAAAAGTAAACTGTGGTAAAAAAAAAAAGAAAAAAAAAAAGGTAATTGTGACTTTTTCCTCACAATTCTGACTTTTTTTCAACACAATTTATACCTTTTTTCCACACAATTCCGAGAAAAAAAGTCATAATTGTGAGATTTTCTTTTTTTATTCCAAGGCAGAAAAAAAAAACAGAATTTGTAAATGTAAACTCAGGATTGCAAGATGTAATCTCTCAATTAAAAGTTTATAACTTGCAATTGCGAGATATAAACTTGCACATATAAGAAAAAAAATCTGAATTGTAAGGTAAAAATGACCTTTTTTATTCTGTTGTGAAAACAAAACAAACTATTGCGAGATGCAAACTCAAAATACAGCAAAACAGCCTGCCTTGCGAGATGTAAACTCTCAATTATGAGTTTATATCTTGCAATTAAGAAATTTATTCTGTGGCGAAACCAAAAAATAACAGAATTGCTGGATATAAACTTGCAAATGCAAGGAAGTTGGTCATTATTACCTTTATTTTATTTATTCCATCGTAGGAAGAAAAAAAAACAATTGAGAAACGTAACCTCAGAATTCTGAGATGTAAACTCGCAATTATGAAGAAAAACTCTGAATTATGAGATAAAAAAGTAAACAAGTTTCCATACTTTCAAAGCCATCGAACACGCCAGGATATTCTGTCACAGCAAATTCTATGCCTTTAAACCTGAGATGTTTATTCTTGATTGTTTCTTACCATTGTCCGTGCAGCTGGGTCGAACCGATTGTTTGGAAGAGGATGCTGGGAGTGAAAGCGACGAAGCTTGATGACGTGACGACTGTGGAAAGCCCAACTTCCCATTGATCAGCACCTGGCGGCGGAGACTGAGGGCCGAGCTCCCGGAGGTGGAGTCGGGATGGAGAGATGGGGAAGAGGAGTGACCCGTGTGGATCCTCAGCTGAGGTACCTGAGCCATACTGCAGGGAGAAACCATCAGATTACAGCCTTTCCCGTTCATGTCCGTCACTGCTCCGATGGGGCGACACAAAACATCATCTTCAGATTTATATGTCAGTCACCTGACCTGATGAACATGAAGCCTAGTCAGATTTCCATAGCGAGATCCATTGTCACCATCTAAAACACAACTGCTCTCATGTTTTGCCACAGGACAGCAAATGTGAGTAAATTTTCTGTCATCTTTGCAGGACTGTGATATGAAGAGTGTGTGAAGTAACATATTTTAGCAACAGTATGAAAGTGAATCGCACATAACAGGCACAACACCGCTATAAACATCTATTGGTACAACACGGGTCACATGACTAAACTTACGTCATCGTTTTTAAATACCTCCGTTTCCTCAGTCCACACTACAACACCAAAACAAGTTTTAAATGTATCCACTTTGGAGAGCGTTTTCAAAAAGCTTCGTTTTCATTAATAAAAACGCTGTCTCAAGGCCCACACACACTGAGTCCAAAATTTTCGTATGTTTTTTCGTTTTCGTGATTCGGTAGCTCTGAATTGTCAAAACACCATTAAAACACCATTCAAACTGCTCGCTACGGATGCGAAAAACGCAGAAAATTGAACCCGATCCGATTTTTTTTATGACGGACGAAAGTTTTGGAGGCAGTGTGCAAGCGTGATCGACATAACGTGCGGTCGTATTTATTTTTTAAAGTGCGAAAATTTCTCAAAACTGAGAGAAAAAGATGCGTTTTCAAACGAATCCGTATTAGTGTGAAGTACAAGGCCTAAATTAACCACTTTTACATAGTTTAAATTAGACTACATTAGTCATTCTTAAAGGTCAGATCAGGTACACAGAAAACATGTTGGTGCAGAAACAATTTTACCTCAGAATTTGCTGGAAATTTCACAGTAAATTACAAAGAAACTACAAGTACACAGTAGAAAAACTACAAGTACAGAGTATTTTCTTGTAAAACGTATTTCAATAACCTGTTTTATTCGCAATATTTTTTACAGTGTAGGGAGGAATAGTTAACTAACACTAACTTTACCACAGAAGGTCAAAACTTATTTAAATATACCATGGTATGATACCATCATTGTAGCCTAAGGGAATTAGGTGAACTACAGCAAAGTTACAAGTGACTAGTTGGATAAGTAGTAGGGCTAGTCATTGTTTTGACGCTCAGGATGAACTAAACAGCATCAAAAAACTATTTGCAAAAATTAGATGAATATTTGTAATTTTAACAGTGAGACAATTGGCCTACATTATGGACCCTTTTCACATTCAGTGTTTCTCAGAAGCGGAAGTCGTCATAGTTGGGTTAACTTCTATAGCGGTGAATGAGAGACTACAAAATATATTTTTTGTTTACCCATTTGCTCACATAGCAAAAGAAAAACTCCATAATAGTGTTTCACAACTTTCAAAAAGAGGGGAAAAAATAGAGAGAGATTGATGATTGCAGTCAGAAGAGAGAAATATGTCAAATTTACTGTCTCTCACACAGCCGCTGTAGAAACACCCTCACAACAGTGTTAAATAGTTAATATAATATACAATGTAATATAATACAATGTATAATGTTATAAATGTACTTTAAAAAAAATATATATATATATATATATTTATAAACTGCAGGATTTGCGATGTTGATCACCGTTAAAAAGCTTTATCAGTCTGTCAAAAGGGTCCATTGAAGATTTCGTTTTATAAGTTGTTCGGTTTGCAATAAATGTTATTACATTATTATCATTATATCATATATCATTAGGAATAGCCTAATAAAATCAATAATGTAAAATAAACGCATTTTGATGACAAACCGAAATCGCGCTTTCACTATATCATCCCTGAAGCCGTCAAAACTTCAACCGTCTCTCTTCGCGCGCAAAATAATTTGAAATTTATTTAACTCGTTTAATTCTAAATTAAAATGAGATCGCCACACTTTACAGTAGTTGATGAAACACGTCAGTTTAGCGTGTCCTAACTCCCACTGTGTTGGTAAACTCACCTGTTAAAGTCTCCCCATTACACCTTTATGAAATAAACCAGCTCAGGCGATCTTCTGCCGCGGTGACGTCATCATCGATGGGGAATTCGGATCGATCTCGGAGAGTTTCAGCGTGTTTATAGTGTGTTCATGTTGAGTGAATGTGATTGTGATTGTGAGCTGCTGCTGCCGCTGTTGTGTGTGGGTTGGTGATGGTTGTCATGGGCGGGTAGATCAGACTCATTTTGCCCTTTTGCCCCACAAACCTCCATCAAATGAATGTTTGGCAGCATTACATCATCATGGCACGCTTTTTAAACACCATATTTGGATTCGTCTGCGATCAACGCGCGTTATTTATTAGCAATAATTAAACAAGTGTTTGCCTACTGTAACTTGTTTAATAACTTTCGGGAAGATTTTGCATTATGAATTTTTATAGTCATGCAATGCATGACATACTTAAAATAGAATGCATAACTGATTTGAATGATAGTTGTTCTCTTTTGATGTCTAGTTTCGATTAGTTTTGTAATGCATCTCACATGTGACCTTAGTGTTTGTCTTTTGGCTTGAATGTAAATGCTTCTAGTAACATTTATTTTAATAAAGCATAGGCCTAAAAATGAATTGGTAACACTTAACAATAAGTCCTCATTAGTTAGTGCATTAACTAATATTGAGTAATATTTTATAAAACATCTAGCTATCTTTGTTAATGTTATAGTGAAAATATAATGTCATCAAAAGTTGTATGCTAACATAGTAAATGCTGTGATTAACATTAACAAAGATTGAATAATGCTGTAGATTGTAATATTGTTCATTGTTAGTTCATGTTAACTAATGTTAACCTAATTGTAAAGTGTTACCGAGTCACCCAGTCTTGATGTTTTTCAATGACTAATTCTTAAACTTTTCTATCTGTTCGTCCAGATCCACCTGAGGCTGAGCTGTCTGATGTGGCTTTGCACTGATACCTGTGTGTTTTGGGTCCAGCTCGTTGTCCTGCACTTCCACTGGCACTTTGAGTGTTTGCTCAGTGAGTTTGCTGCTTGTTCTCATGGCAACATGGGTGTTTATTCTACAGGAGCCTTGAGCGAACGCAACATCTAATAAAAGCCCTGTATTATTACATGATTCAAATGGAGATGCTGTTGGTCTGGATGTATTGAGGCCGGTGTGTGTGTGTGTGTTCAGGGCATAGACTGTAAAGGTTCAGGGTGACCAAACGTGAATTAAATGCTGGCCTCTAGTGGAAATCACAGGGCAGAAGTGACTCTAAGATGTGAAAAATGTGTTTACAGGCCTGGATTCGCTCACTTCATTCATTATATTCTAATTAGGGCGTTTGCTCTATGATAATCTGTTCACACTAATGCAGAGCTGAGACTGGATTGTCAAACAGTCACTATAGGTGCAAATAGACTTTGAAAGGGTTTTATTATAACCCCAATATGGGCCGATACCAGTGTTAAATAAATCTAATCTATCGAAATGGAGGTTTTCATTAATTGAAATAAAGCTGAAATAAAACAAAATTAGTAATGCAGATAATACAATAAAAATGAGTAATGCAATGGCAACTAACGGAAATAACATGTTTGTACAAAAGGCTAAGCTTTAATGACGCTGGTTCCCTCTGCTGGACATTTATTTTGTTGCACTTTAGGATATACGTATTATTTCTGAATCACCTGACTATCATTTCTGCTATTTCATTGGTTAAGATCAGAGGAATTGAATGTTGATAAAAGATCGTTCATGCCCAGACATGTAACTGTTGCTAAAGTTTGCGGCAGTTTTGTGGTGATCTCCGTGCCAATTTGGTTCGATTTCTAGCGGATATTCGTTCATACTGTGTGCGTACATCTTAAAAGTAAGTAGTTAAATACTCTTTCATGTATATATTGGTAGATTTATTTGGTGCTATGTTATATTGTAATACTAAAAGTTCGTTTATTTCTTTGAGGTAATCAATGCGCACGTAAGATCGATCGCACATTCATTTCAGCATAAAACACGCTGAATTAGACTTTGAATGTTACCTTTTGAATATTATGTGTAAATATTTAATTCGGTTTCATCTTGATTTATTTAAAGTGAATATGTGTATAAACCTGAGGAAATTTACAGCTGCTGGACTTGTAAAAATATGTCCTTATCTTTATGCTATTGCCTTACTTTTATATTGTCCAGTTAATACTGTTTCTGCCTCATTGTACCTATATTCATTATTGTTATTATTGTTTATTTATAGAACCACACCCATACTGATGTATGAATCGAAAGTCAACAGTAAAAACTTTATTGTGGACATGGACCCAGTGATTTATTGTTCTGCCTGAACAATCTGTAGCGGTTGTCATCTAGTTTAAGATCCGCACCTCAACAACTTTCATACAAAATTTGGTCCTTCGAGCCGGATCGACAGCTACTACAGCATCACCATGTCCAGAACAGAAGGACAGGCTATGCCAGATCCACCAGTGGTTCGACCACGTCGACAACTTATCCCACCAAGATACTTGGATGATTTCTATGTTGATTACACAGTGCCACATCAGTTACTTCATTCTGATGAACAGCTCACAAATGGTGCCACTGGACCTGAACCAGGTAAAAGGCCTGCATTTAAAGAGTTTCCATGTACTGAAAGCGGACCAGAAACAACGAAAAGTGTGAGCACGGGATCAAGTGAAAGGAGTTCGTTCGTGGAGACATATGAAGGTTTTCCGCAGTCACCGCCGCAGCCAATGCCCCGTACTCGGATTTCTCCAAGGCGAATAATTTATGCAGATCAGAGAGTTCTCTCCTCAAGTCCATATACAGCAGCCACTGAGGGCAGGCCAGTTCTGCCTAGAGATCAAGACGATCTTCCTAAGCCCATGAGGGCACTGCCTGTAGATTCACGAGGTGACCTTCTGCATTCTCATTCAGTCAGTCACAAAGAGATTGATTATCTCACTGACAACCTAGGAGAACTGAGATTACCAGGCTCTGCAAATCGGTTAACTTCAAGTCATCCCTTCTCTCCTTATGAACCAACTCAATCCCAGCATAAGCTAGCTCATCAAGAAGATGCTTCATATCCTCAACTTGGTATTAGGCACATCGACAGACCACGTGGTTACTACAATATGGACCACAGGGGCCATAACTATATGTCCACTGACCAAAGAGATCGCAACCAATATCCCGCAGCTGTTCAGTTTATGCCTCAGGACTACAGCCAAGAGACAGCAGCTACGTATGGGACTTATAAAGATCATAGTCTGAACTGCAAACCCGTCGGCTATTTCCCTTCCACTGAACCACACGGTTATCAGCAACCTTATCATGGTTATTCAGCTACAAGTCCAGTCTATCAAGATGGGAGACTTACTCTAAGGGATGCATTAGCTCACCATGCACACTATGAGAGACAATCAGACAGCTATGGTAAATCAGCTCCTAATCCTGCAGACAAATCAAGATTCTTGACCCCACGACAGCCTACGGATTACGCTCAGCCTGAGACATATCAGCCATACCACCCAGTGCGTCCTCCTTCTCCTCCATATCCTCGTGTAGAGCCTACCTACAGAGGTCCCATTCCCACCATTCCTAATTTTTGCAATGAGGATCCCAGAGAGTTTGCACGACTCAAAATTGCACTGGAGAATTTGCTACCTGTTGAGGCTACAGAACGTTTTAAGTACCAAATACTTGTTGATCATCTGAAACAGGAGAATGCCTTGCTCATTGCAGACTCGTATGTCAACAGCAGGTACCCATACACCAACACCATGAGGTCTCTAACGGCACTTTATGGTCAACCACATCAACTCGCTTTACAAAGAATTGCAGAATTGATGGATGGCCCAAAAATCAGGAGTGGTGACATTAAATCTTTTAGAATGTTCGCCCTCAAAGTGCGTGCATTAGTTGGAATGCTGGACCAACTTGGAGCTAAAGGATGGACAGAGCTTAAATGTGGGTCACATGTTTCACGTCTTCTTGCCAAACTGCCTCATGATCTTAAAGCAAACTTCAGAAGGTTTGTTAACCCTATTCAAATCCCAGTTCCAACACTGATAGAACTCAGCGATTGGCTTGAATATGAGCTCAGAATACAAGAGGATGAGTCACAGTATGCTAGTAATGTAAGCAGAGCCTACTCTCAGCCACAGAGAGACCATCAAAGGAACTTCAAGCCAGTTCAACGATTTGCTACGGTCTTGCATGGTAGTGAACAGAGTAAACCGGCAAATGCTACAGCAGTCAAGAAGGAGAAACCGACAAAGTACTGCCCCTTTTGCAACACTGTGCAGCATTACTTCAATCAGTGCGCTAATTTCAAACTGCTGAATCAAGATCAAGTGGAGTGCTGGCTGAAGTCAAATCAGAAGTGCTTTAAGTGTGGCCGTGATCACCAGATCTCACAATGTAATCTTAAAGCCAAATGCAAAAAATGTGAAAAGAGACATTTAGAAATACTGCATGACTTCAATGCCAAAGGTAAACATGAAACACAAGCTTCACCCGAAAACAGTTGTCTTGTGAACTCAGAAGTGGAGACTTTGTATCTGGACAGACCAACTGCAAGCAGTAAAGTTCTTTTGAAGGTCAGCCGAGTGATCTTGAGAAATGGAGAGAAGGAACTTGACACATACGCTATACTGGATGACGGTTCAGAGAGGACAATGTTACTGTATGAAGCAGCACAGCAACTTGATCTTCAAGGACTTCCTGAAGATATAGCCCTCCGTACTGTGAGACAAGACATACGGGTTGTTCATGGGGCGGCTGTTTCATTCTCAGTAGCTTCTGCATTTCAGCCAAACAAACCCTTCACCATTGAAAGAGCTTTTACAGCCAAAGAACTGAGCCTTGCAAAACACACTTACCCTGTTAAGTTGCTGCAGAAGAAATACAGATATCTACAAGGTCTGCCCATCCCCTCACTGCAGCAGGCTCAACCACTCTTACTCATTGGCTCAGATTATCCCCATTTAATCACAGCCACAGAGCCAGTACGTCTAGGACCTCCTGGTGGTCCTGCCGCTGTGAAAACCAGACTCGGGTGGACACTGCAGGGCCCCTCAAAATTCCTTTCCAGTCAGCTCTCACCACAGCAGTGTCTATTAACCTCCACTTTGTCACCAGAAGCCGAACTGTTCAACAATGTACAGAAATTGTGGCAAATGGACACACTTCCGTATAGGAGTGAGAAACTGATCACAAGATCAAGGCAAGACACAGAAGCGGTGCAAATCCTTGAGGAGAAAACAATCAGGGTGGCAGTCGGAGACATTCAAAGGTATGCAACACCCCTCCTCTGGAAAAAAAATCTTCCACCTTTGCAATCAGCAAAAGAAGCAGTAACAGCTCATTTAAGAAGCACAGAAAAACGCCTTTTGCAGAACACAGATCTTGCTTCAGTGTACATTAAAGAAGTGCAGAAACTTGAAAATGCGGGCTATATCTCAAAGCTGACACCAGAGGAGGCAGATAAAAGCCATCGCGCATGGTACATACCACACCACATTGTTCAACACAATGAAAAGCACAGAATTGTCTTCAACTGCTCATTTAAGCATAAAGGAACAAGCTTAAATGACCATCTCCTGCCTGGCCCTACACTTGGACCAACCCTCTTAGGTGTACTTCTGCGCTTCAGAGAAAATGCTGTCGCTATTAGCAGCGATGTAAAGGGAATGTTCCACCAGGTGGTACTGCTGCCGGAGGACAAACCCTTTCTCCGTTTCCTTTGGAGAAACTTGGACCAGCAAACAGCCCCCACTGTTTATGAGTGGCAGGTATTGCCTTTTGGGACAGTTTGTAGCCCCTGTTGTGCAACCTTCGCTTTGCAGAAACACGTTTATGATCACAGCACTCCAGAAGAAGATGTTCATGCCTCAGTAGAGCACAACTTTTATGTAGACAACTGGCTGCAAAGTTTCCCATCAGTTGATGAAGCACAGACTCTTGTAACTAAGATGCAGAAACTTCTATCAGAAGGTGGCTTTGAATTGAGGCAGTGGGCCACTAACACTCCATCAGTCATCACTAATTTCCCGGATGAGCTGAAATCTACAAACAGTCACCTTTGGTTCACTCAAAGTGGAGCAGACCCACAAGAGATGACTCTGGGCCTACGCTGGCAGTGCTCTTCAGATGTTCTTGGTTACAGATACAAACATCAGGAAAACTCTGTTCCAACATTGCGGAACATTTATAAAACCCTTGCAAGCCAATATGACCCATTGGGCTTCCTAATTCCATTCACAACAAGAGCCAAAATCATTATACAGCGCTTATGGGACAAGAAACGTGAATGGGATGACCCAGATCTTCCCAAAGATCTACTTCAGGCTTGGTTGACCTGGCAGAGTGAGCTGACACAACTACAACATGTCACATTCCCAAGATGTTACACCAAAGCAAATACTGAACTATCAGTTAACAAACGAACCATGCATATATTCTGTGATGCATCAGAACGTGCATATGGATCAGTTGCATATATCAGTACAAGTGATAAACGTGGTGAAACGCAGGTTTCATTTGTTGCTGCGAGATCGAGAGTAGCACCCAAACGACAACAGTCTATACCGCGACTCGAACTCTGTGCTGCCCTCACTGGTGCTCAGCTGGCTGCTACTTTGAGAAAAGAACTGACCATCAAGATTGATCAAGAACTGTACTGGACTGACTCCACAACTGTATTGACTTGGCTTCAATCAGACTCATGCAACTATAAGGTGTTTGTCGGAACGCGTGTGGCTGAGATACACGACCTTACAGACCCAAAAGCCTGGCGTTATGTCAATTCAGAGTTGAACCCAGCAGACGACATTACCAGAGGACTCACTCTCTTTAAACTCTCAACACAAAGCCGATGGAATCAAGGTCCACAGTTCTTGACTCAGCCAGTTAGTATTTGGCCCAAAAAGCCACATGATGTTGTAGGCGATGACATTCAAGAACACCGCAGTTCTACTTTCTGTGGAGCGCTATCCTCCAGTCAATCCTCCAGACTGATATCCCAGATATCTCTCAATACAATTCACTTCAAGATCTGATTAAGGCTACTGCTATTTCCCTTCATGGGGCGGCAGACGAAAGTGAATTCTCTGCTGACGACTATACACAAGCTGAACAGGAACTTCTGAGACGTGCTCAAGTAGAAAGCTTCCCAGAAGAAACAGCCCAACTCCAGTTAGGTAAACCTGTCTCTCACTCTAGTCGTCTTCTTACTCTAGCCCCAGAGTATGATCACAAAGCCAAATTAGTCAGAGTAGGTGGACGCCTCCGCAGATGTAAGCACTTGGACTCAAATACTCTCCACCCTATAGTCTTAGATCCTGCTCACCCTCTTGTAAAGCTTCTGATTCAACATCATGACAACCTCCTATTACATCCAGGACCCGAGCGCGTGTTTGCAGAACTGAGACGAAAATATTGGATCATAAGAGGCAGAGAGGCAGTAAAAAGACACCAGCGCAGTTGCTTTGAATGTAAGAAATGGCGAGGGAAGCCAGAAATTCCCATGATGGCAGATCTCCCCCAGTCTAATCTTAGACTGTTTCGTCCAGCTTTCTTTTCAACGGGCATTGATTGTTTTGGCCCCTTCCAGGTTAAGTTTGGACGCAGATGTGAAAAACGTTGGGGAATACTGTACAAGTGCCTTACTACCAAAGCTGTCCATATTGAACTTCTATCGAGCATTGACACAGACTCCTTTCTCATGTCGTTAAGAAGGTTCATAGCCCGCAGAGGGAAACCATACGAAGTGCTTTCTGATAATGGCACAAATTTCAAAGGAGGTATTACAGAACTTCAGAATGCCTTCAATGCACTTCACCCAATCTTGAAAGAGAATCTGGCCTCTCAACAGATTAACTTCCGTCTAAACCCACCAAATGCACCGCATTTTGGTGGATCTTGGGAGAGAGAGGTTAGATCTATCAAGACTGCACTGCGCACCTCTCTCGGTTCTCAATCTGTGCCAGAGGAAGTACTGAACACGGTACTTGTGGAAATAGAGGGAATATTAAACTCCAGACCATTGGGATATGTTTCCTCAGACATAGCAGATATAGACCCAGTGACACCTAATTCCCTCCTCATGGGACGTCCAACTTCTGGACTACCACAGGTTGTTTATCCGGAATCAGAAATGCTCAGTCGTAGGAGATGGCGCCATAGCCAGATTCTAATTGAAAATTTCTGGAAATGTTTCATACGGCATTACCTCCCAGACTTACAGCGACGACAAAAATGGCAAAGAGAATCAGACAACCTTCAAACTGGTGAAGTTGTGATGATCGTCGACCAGCAAGCACCCAGAGCCCTATGGCAAATAGGTACTGTAGCCAAAGTCATTCCTGGACAAGATGGACGAGTCCGCACAGCGGTAGTGAATGTCAAAGACAAAAGTTACACAAGGCCTGTGGCTCGTCTGATTAAACTTCCTGCCCTACCTGATGACACCAAGAAAGACTAACAAGCCTTTTCTTTAATTACAAATTTGTTAAACAAATTCGGGGGCGGCTGTACAAAAGGCTAAGCTTTAATGACGCTGGTTCCCTCTGCTGGACATTTATTTTGTTGCACTTTAGGATATACGTATTATTTCTGAATCACCTGACTATCATTTCTGCTATTTCATTGGTTAAGATCAGAGGAATTGAATGTTGATAAAAGATCGTTCATGCCCAGACATGTAACTGTTGCTAAAGTTTGCGGCAGTTTTGTGGTGATCTCCGTGCCAATTTGGTTCGATTTCTAGCGGATATTCGTTCATACTGTGTGCGTACATCTTAAAAGTAAGTAGTTAAATACTCTTTCATGTATATATTGGTAGATTTATTTGGTGCTATGTTATATTGTAATACTAAAAGTTCGTTTATTTCTTTGAGGTAATCAATGCGCACGTAAGATCGATCGCACATTCATTTCAGCATAAAACACGCTGAATTAGACTTTGAATGTTACCTTTTGAATATTATGTGTAAATATTTAATTCGGTTTCATCTTGATTTATTTAAAGTGAATATGTGTATAAACCTGAGGAAATTTACAGCTGCTGGACTTGTAAAAATATGTCCTTATCTTTATGCTATTGCCTTACTTTTATATTGTCCAGTTAATACTGTTTCTGCCTCATTGTACCTATATTCATTATTGTTATTATTGTTTATTTATAGAACCACACCCATACTGATGTATGAATCGAAAGTCAACAGTAAAAACTTTATTGTGGACATGGACCCAGTGATTTATTGTTCTGCCTGAACAATCTGTAGCGGTTGTCATCTAGTTTAAGATCCGCACCTCAACAACTTTCATACAATGTTTTTATTTTGAATTATTTAAACTGAAATAAAAATAGAAATGGCAAAAGCACAAAGCAAAATGACTAAAACTTAACTAAAATTTAAATACATACTAAAGTACTAAAATTAACATAGGCCTATACTAGAATTACACTTAATGCTTAAATAAAATTATCACTTATTTGCTATAATAATACTTTACGAATTTCACACACAAAAAAAAAACAGAAAGGCTTTCACTTCTTTTGGTGGGTGCAAATATTGAACTAAATTATTCTCAAAATGATCAATGCCATGTGAAGTGCATTGCATTATTTAACCATTATAATGCTGGTATATTTTTAATTGCATTATTTAACCATTATAATGCTGGTATATTTTTAATTGCATTATTTAACCATTATAATGCTGGTATATTTTTAATTGCATTATTTAACCATTATAATGCTGGTATATTTTTAATTGCATTATTTAACCATTATAATGCTGGTATATTTTTAATTGCATTATTTAACCATTATAATGCTGGTATATTTTTAATTGCATTATTTAACCATTATAATGCTGGTATATTTTTAATTGCATTATTTAACCATTATAATGCTGGTATATTTTTAATTGCAATATTAAACCATTATAATGCTGGTATATTTTTAATTGCATTATTTAACCATTATAATGCTGGTATATTTTTAATTGCAATATTAAACCTTATAATGCTGGTATATTTTTAATTGCATTATTTAACCATTATAATGCTGGTATATTTTTAATTGCAATATTTAACCATTATAATGCTGGTATATTTTTAATTGCATTATTTAACCATTATAATGCTGGTATATTTTTAATTGCATTATTTAACCATTATAATGCTGGTATATTTTTAATTGCAATATTAAACCATTATAATGCTGGTATATTTTTAATTGCATTATTTAACCATTATAATGCTGGTATATTTTTAATTGCATTATTTAACCATTATAATGCTGGTATATTTTTAATTGCATTATTTAACCATTATAATGCTGGTATATTTTTAATTGCAATATTAAACCATTATAATGCTGGTATATTTTTAATTGCATTATTTAACCATTATAATGCTGGTATATTTTTAATTGCAATATTAAACCATTATAATGCTGGTATATTTTTAATTGCAATATTTAACCAGTATAATGCTGGTATATTTTTAATTGCAATATTTAACCATTATAATGCTGGTATATTTTTAATTGCATTATTTAATTATAATGCTGGTATATTTTTAATTGCATTATTTAATTATAATGCTGGTATATTTTTAATTGCATTATTTAATTATAATGCTGGTATATTTTTAATTGCAATATTTAACCATTATAATGCTGGTATATTTTTAATTGCAATATTTAACCATTATAATGCTGGTATATTTTTAATTGCAATATTTAACCATTATAATGCTGGTATATTTTTAATTGTAATATTTAACCATTATAATGCTGGTATATTTTTAATTGCATTATTTAACCATTATAATGCTGGTATATTTTTAATTGCATTATTTAACCATTATAATGCTGGTATATTTTTAATTGCATTATTTAACCATTATAATGCTGGTATATTTTTAATTGCAATATTTAACCATTATAATGCTGGTATATTTTTAATTGTAATATTTAACCATTATAATGCTGGTATATTTTTAATTGCATTATTTAACCATTATAATGCTGGTATATTTTTAATTGCAATATTAAACCTTATAATGCTGGTATATTTTTAATTGCATTATTTAACCATTATAATGCTGGTATATTTTTAATTGCATTATTTAACCATTATAATGCTGGTATATTTTTAATTGCAATATTTAACCATTATAATGCTGGTATATTTTTAATTGCAATATTTAACCATTATAATGCTGGTATATTTTTAATTGCATTATTTAACCATTATAATGCTGGTATATTTTTAATTGCAATATTTAACCATTATAATGCTGGTATATTTTTAATTGCAATATTTAACCATTATAATGCTGGTATATTTTTAATTGCATTATTTAACCATTATAATGCTGGTATATTTTTAATTGCATTATTTAACCATTATAATGCTGGTATATTTTTAATAGCATTATTTAACCATTATAATACTGGTATATTTTTAATTGCATAATTTAACCATTATAATGCTGGTATATTTTTAATTGCATTATTTAACCATTATAATGCTGGTATATTTTTAATTGCATTATTTAACCATTATAATGCTGGTATATTTTTAATTGCAATATTTAACCATTATAATGCTGGTATATTTTTAATTGTAATATTTAACCATTATAATGCTGGTATATTTTTAATTGCATTATTTAACCATTATAATGCTGGTATATTTTTAATTGCAATATTAAACCTTATAATGCTGGTATATTTTTAATTGCATTATTTAACCATTATAATGCTGGTATATTTTTAATTGCATAATTTAACCATTATAATGCTGGTATATTTTTAATAGCATTATTTAACCATTATAATGCTGGTATATTTTTAATTGCATAATTTAACTGTCATAATGCTGGTATATTTTTAATTGCATTATTTAACCATTATAATGCTGGTATATTTTTAATTGCAATATTTAACCATTATAATGCTGGTATATTTTTAATTGCAATATTTAACCATTATAATGCTGGTATATTTTTAATTTCATTATTTAACCATTATAATGCTGGTATATTTTTAATTGCATTATTTAACCATTATAATGCTGGTGTATTTTTAATTGCATAATTTAACCATTATAATGCTGGTATATTTTTAATTTCATTATTTAACCATTATAATGCTGGTGTATTTTTAATTGCAATATTTAACCATTATAATGCTGGTATATTTTTAATTGCATAATTTAACCATTATAATGCTGGTATATTTTTAATTGCATTATTTAACCATTATAATGCTGGTATATTTTTAATTGCAATATTTAACCATTATAATGCTGGTATATTTTTAATTGCATTATTTAACCATTATAATGCTGGTATATTTTTAATTGCAATATTTAACCATTATAATGCTGGTATATTTTTAATTGCAATATTTAACCATTATAATGCTGGTATATTTTTAATTTCATTATTTAACCATTATAATGCTGGTATATTTTTAATTGCAATATTTAACCATTATAATGCTGGTATATTTTTAATTGCAATATTTAACCATTATAATGCTGGTATATTTTTAATGGCATTATTTAACCTTTATAATGCTGGTATATTTTTAATTGCAGTATTTAACAATGCTGATATATTTTTAATTGCAGTATTTAACAATGCTGATATATTTTTAATTGCAGTATTTAACAATGCTGATATATTTTAATTGCATTATGTAGCCAAAAAGTTGCACTGTTTTAACTACAGTTGCAAAAGGTTTTTCACAGATCTGAAACAAACTACTGTAAAAAAAGAAAGAAAAAAAGTGATTTTACAGTGAAAAACCATGTTTCAATCTTTCAGTGATCAGTTCTTAAAATAACCATTTTAAACTGTGAAGAACATTTTAAAATGTTAAATGTGCAAATATAACTGATTGTGATATCTTCAAATATCCTCCGGTTGAAAGCCTGTGATTGGAGATGTTGTTGGTGCTTGTTTCTCCAGCAGAGGGCAGTGGAAGAACACACACCACAATGTTTTCATCTGAATTCATGTCCATTTTAAAAAAGAAGCATCAAATCACCTTGTCAATCTGTGTGTGTTTCATGAGAAAGGAGGTTTGTAATAGCAGGTCTAGCACACATGTTCAGCGTATGACCCGTTATATGATTAATGTCAAGCTCTGCTAGATTCATCAGAGCAGGAATTATTCCTGTCATCATTTACATTAAGGCATTCATATTCAAACACAATGGGTGTTTATGGAGAGCCTGAATGCAAATGTTCATGAAAACCTTTGCTCAATAAGTCACAGACATACAGACGCGTTGACCTCTCAGATCATGTGCTGCATCTAAAGGTTTCCTCATGAATATAATGCTCAGACACCCAGAGGATCTCTCCTGTGATTAATCGAGAGCGCGGCACCTGTTTTAAAGGCTCCCAGAACTAATTTCTGCTGGATAATGTCACACACAGTGTGAATGTCACGGACTGAAGGACCGTTCACACAAGAACCAAAGGGATTTCATCATTGCATTGTTTAATGGATTTAGTTTGGACTCTTTCTCTGGCAATTTTCCATCATTTATGACACAACACTTTGGAAAATTCAAACATGAATGCATTGCCATTATAATATTTATCCATTATAATGATGATAATTTCATTTTTAATTGCATTATTTATCCATTATAATGCTGCAATGTTTAGCACTGTTTGCAATTGCAAAACACCAAATATCGGCCTAGACAATATCAGTCTATCACTAAATTAATAACTTGAGTTGAAGAGATGCACAAGAAGAAATTAAAAGCCATTGAAGTCCCATGGGCACACGTAATATCTACTGTATTTCAGTGAGAAACCCCTGAATCATTAGGCAGAGATGGTGTTTTTAGTTTGAGAAACGCTTTGGACTAATATTCCCTTCTATGTTGTGAGTTATAAAGACTATTGGAAAGACCAGCCATGAACACACAATCCCTCAGACTTTCTAGAAACTTGAGGATACGAGAGCACTTAAAGGTGCAGTGAGCGATTTCTGAGAAACGCTGTTAAAAGTGGATCCGAACGCCAAAACACACTTGTAGCCAATCAGCAGTAAGGGGCGTGTCCAATCATAAGGGGGAGGTGCTTGTTTGTGAATTTGGGGGCGGAGCTTTCAAGATAGGGGTGTGGTCCTCTTGGGGGAGTGTGTGTTTTGGTGATTACTGCACCTTTAATGACATTGAAATGCAAATAAATTCAGATTATTTGTCATTTGCACAGTTTATTGAAATGCTCATGACTCGGATCAGGTCACAATACAAAGACAGTGCAGGACAATAACATGCAGACAGACAAAAAGAATAAATAAACAATAGATGAAGTGGTTAAACGTAATGATAACATTGTCATAACAAATACAGTGTTATGTTGGGCATGTAGAGTTATGTTTTTGTAAATATGTCTATAGTTTTATTACATTTTAGTTTTATTTAGAAATATTGCCTTGGCAACTTGCTGAAATATTATTATTTTATAGAAATATATTTTATTTTATTTCAAGTAATGAAAATATTTTTTAATGGTTTTAGTTTTAGTAATTTTTTTTTTTTTTTTTTATTTATTCTTTTTTGTTTAGTTATAGTTTAAACAAAAAAGAAAAACGTTGCCTTGGAACTGCCTGAAATAAAATCTGAAATAAATTATTTTATTTTAAGTAATGTTTATTTTATTTCAAGTAATGATTTTTTTTTATGGTTTTAGTTTTAGTTTAACAATAAAATAGCAAAAAAGGAAATATATTTCTCATTTTCTCTAATTATATTTTTTGTTGATGTTAAAGCTGCGCATCCAGTCAGACTTTACAGTATTTTATCTGTTATTTGGAAATGTGTCTAACACAAAATGTAACATTTACGTGTTCTTGTGACCTTAGAAAGATACTGTGACCCTGAAATCTTATCATGTGACTAAAGAAGACACATACGGATCTGAAAGATCATGAAATCTGCCTTTATTCTGCTCATTTTTCATCCTAGGCAACTGGAACTGCTATTCTGAGTTATTTATGGTCATTTGATTTTGAGGAGCATGGCGATTGATCAAAGTATATGATTTGATTTTGTTTTGTTTGCTTTTTATTGTGGCGGAGAGAGCGGAGAATCGACCCTAGAAAACTGTGTTTGCGAGCGCCATCTTTGCACAAAACTCGCATTAAACATCCTATGAAATTCACCGTGTCAACATAGTTCTTCAAAATCCAATAAAATATGTCAGCACAGTTTTCATGAACCCAATAAAGTGTAATTTTGAAGCGAGCAGTGTGTGTGTGTGTGTGTGTGTGTGTATGTGTGTTCTTTCAGGTCCTCTCCTGCTCCTCCAGGGTTATTACTCATGTTTTCCTAATTAAAAGCATTGAAAGCAACACTGTTAACGACTGACCGCTTTACAGTCGGAGCTCTTTGAGTCTGGGACGTTAAACAGCTGTTGGCTTATAGTGAAAAGCTTCTGTTTGTGAGGTGTCATACACATAATCATCATCATCATCATCATCATACTGCAAAAAAATTATTCCTCAGTATTTGTATCTTGTTTTCCAGCACAAATATCTAAACATTCCTAAATCAAAATACTTAAGTGACTGACAATATTAAGCTTTCTGAAAAAATCATTTGAGTTTGTGTCTAAAACAAGAACAAATATCTGCCAGTAAGGTCAGAAAAATCCACTTATTTTTTTTACCCTATTGGCAGAAATTTCACTGTAAAAAAATAATTTTTAAAAATTGTGGAATATTGGCTCAATAAATGACTTCCAAAAAGTATCCCCATACAAAAAGGACATTGTACTAATCGCTTACAATTAAAAACATTATATTCACCGAATATATTTAATTGTTCTCAGTCAAGTCGAAGTGAAAAATGTGTTGGATGAACAATACAAAAAGCCGCCTGAGAAAAACCGTTGGTATGGAGAATTCAAATGCGCATGGGCGGGAAAGCGAGCGAAGCCGAACCAGCCAGTGCTGAAGAGCGAAACAAACTTTCCCAAGAGAAGAGAATACAGATATTCATCGTCACAATTTTCAAGACGTTATGGTGAGTATTGAGCACTGAAATTATAAAGTTTAAAAGGCATTTTGTAGAATCGCGAGTTCATGCATTCATTGGTTTCGTGATCATGTTTCCCGGTTACCACATAATTATCTAATGCTAGCCAATCGGTTTATTTCCCGCATGCCATGTCTTAAAATACTGTTTGTTCGAATTCTTATATGTAATTTGTTGTGTAATATTTGCGCCATGCGACCGCTGAACTCTTTGTTAGATAACGTTAGATTGCAGCTACAGTGTCGGCCACTTTCGGAGCTTATTGCCTTTTATTAGCCTATCAAACTCTTCACGGGTATATTTCTTATTTATACTTTTTTGTCTCTCCTGTCAGTAACTTTAAGCAGTCCTGAAAGCTGGATATATACCAAGAAATAAACAATAAAGCAAAACTACATCGACATTTACATGTTTTTTTGTACGCTTAGTGTGTTTTTCTTTGTGTGGCCTATACATTGTATACATTACCTTGAGAAGCTGCTTTTAAAGGCGCAAATAAAGTTTATTATTAAGTTTATTATTATCGGCTGACCCAGGTCTTATCCTCATTATATAATTAAAGGGTTAGTTCACCCAAAAATGAAAACTGTCAGTAATTACTCTCCCTCATGTTGTTCCAACCCGTAAGACTTTCGTTCATCTTCAGAACACAAAATAAGATATTTTTGATTAAATCTGAGAGCTGTCTCACTCCTCCATAGGCCAATTGAAACTTGCCGGCCCAGAAAACTTATTAAAGACATCGTTAAAATAATTTAAAATATTTAATTGGATCAACAGCAGGGTTTGGTCAACTAAATTTTTCCATTGGCTCAACATATTTGTGATTGACCCCATGTTGAAGTTTCAGACTTCACAAACTACCTTGTAACCAATCAGATCAACGTGTGATCGTCAACGAGTGGATCTCTGAGCTGAGTGAGTGTAGGCGGGGCTCATTTGCATATTCATAGAACCGCGTATACTAAATGAGGCAAGGTTGTCGAGTTACGTTCAAGATATTTTAGGAAAAATGTTTAAATATGTCATTTTGGTGATCAAAGATTAGTTTAAAGGGATACAATGATTGACTTCAGGGGGACTTTAACAGATTGTTAAAAATTAATTTCACAGAAATTCAATCAGGCCTATTAAAAAATTTAGATGTGACCAATCACTAGAAATTGAGTTGGAGAGGTCTGAGATTTTTTACTGTGTTCTTGTTTAAAACACAAACTCACTGAATTTCAAAAATCTTTTTTGCAGTGTGAAGCATGTGCTCTTGTGGTACTGGAGGATCTCCCGAGTGGATCCTGAGGAGTGTGTGAGTGTTTCTCCCCATCAGTCACAGCGGGGTGGCAGGTTAGCAGCTGAAGGTGTGTCATTAGACCCCCGCTGATCGCCTCCTGGACCGGCCCACCTCACATTCGTCTTCATTAAAGAGCCGTTGACTGGGTCTCTCTGAGCAGATGGCCATTAATGTGTCCACCTTATCCACAGGGACTCTACCTGGAGAACCAACGTCACCCCTCCAAGTGGCCCGTTCTGAGAACGCAGGGACTCGCCTGTTTCAATCACTTCCCAGGTGAGTATATAAATGGTTGACGGTGGGTGGCGAAGGCACACGACGATGCGCCTAATGAAGCCATAAGTACACTCACGCAAACGGCAAGTACTGCTATTTTAGTGACATCATCAGGTCTAGACTCAGGCAATCACTTAAACCTGTAGTTTAGCAGCATGGACTTACAATCTGAACTG
The DNA here is from genome assembly GCA_030578255.1 of Tiaroga cobitis. NCBI lineage: Eukaryota > Metazoa > Chordata > Actinopteri > Cypriniformes > Leuciscidae > Tiaroga > Tiaroga cobitis. Next base: position 38,681,398 of record CM060600.1, on the reverse strand, counting down.
AATGTGAAGGGTACTCTAAACTATTGGTTTAAAGATTGCAAACTCACAATCAGATCATTTCTTTTACCCTGACAGTATTTTTTCAGTATTATAGTTGGCTAAAACTACTAAAAACCATAAAGAAACACACTTTCATCACTTGAAATAAATTGAAAGTTAACTGAAATAAAATAAAATGTACAAAAAGTTAGTTGCAAAGACAAGATTTCTAAAATTAAAACTCTTACTAAAAAAACTAAAACTGAAATAAAATTTATAAAAACACTATATATATATATATATATATATATATATATATATATATGTATAAAAAAAAATCATACTGTCAAAACATTATAGCCACTACAGCCATTTTTTTTAACTAAAACTAATACAAATGTTGAAAACACACAACAGAATTACTAAACTTTAACTCAGAATATAAATATATGAATAAAAACTAGCTACAGCTATATCAACACTGAATCAAGGCATTCATGAACCGTTCATGGTTCTTGTAATGTCATGAAAATCATTTTTGCTTTCAATATTTTTATATGGAATCAGTTCTTCTTTCCGGCCTAATCAAACATGATGCTTAAAACATAAATTGGTGGTCGTGACCCAAAAATGGGATGCTAAACATTTTTACTACTATTACTTTGGTGTTCGTCGCAATTTGTGTGGATCCTGAAGCGAAACTACTTGAGAAGCTCTTCTTTAACACATCATCAGGTCTAATAACTCAAACAACCACTTGTTTGTTAAGTTAAAGTGATCCTATTATGCTGTTTTAAAGCTTCCTGTTTTGTTTTGGCGTCTCCTACAGCAGGTGCACATGCATCCAAGGTCAAAAAACACTTTTTTGATTTTCTTATAACATTCATTGCAGCATCAGCTCTTTTCTGTGATTGTGATTGGTCTACTTTGCTCTGATTGGTCAGATGACTTAGCCTGACTACGTCAGACTTCCTACTTCCGCTAATTTCATTTCGCTCCTGTAGTCAGTCTGAGATAGCAGCCTATCTCTTAGTTTTCCTCCGGCCTGAAAACAGCCGGCCAATCAATGAACAGAGGGCGGGCTGAGAGCCGTGACGTAGATGCTAAACGCAGAGTTTTACATTGTAGGTTAGAGAAATCGAAAACCGAAACGACCGCGGAAATGGGAAACGAGACACAGGATGCAATTCGCTCTGTTATGGAGAACATTCCGGGGTTTTTCAAACATTCTCATATGAAAAAAAAGTGACGGAAAACAAATGCTAATTTTAAATTTAGTAGATTTGTAAACAGGTAGTTGTAGTGTTTAACCCACCTCGGTGACACTGTTCCGTGATCGCAACTCCATGGACTTCCTCTGCTTTTTTATGGTCCTTGGAGTTTTAGATGGTGTATCTCGGTCTCTTTTATCGGTCGAGCTCGAACTGGCTACATTTTGACAGGCCAGTGTCTCCTTTCTTTTCCAGTCCTTAAATATTTCCATGTCATGCTGTAATCTTGAAACTAAGCATGGCCGTAGGCAGCTATGAGGTCACCGAGGTCCAGACCTCGGTCATTTTTTTACATTAAAAAATAAAATGTCAAGCTCTCTGAATGATTAATTAGCCGTGTTTAAACCACCTCATATGAGTGTTTGCAATTCATGTTGGTGCGAGAAGCTAGCGCAGTGAACGGGGCTTTGTGAGTGAGGGCGCGGATGCAGCCTCCGTGTTGCCAGATCCACCTAATGGAAAGGTGGCAGTAGTCTCCTGGACCTGTTTTTCTGATTTAATGTGACACTTTAGGAAGTTATTAAAGTGGAAAGTTGCATGTTAGGGTTAGCGATATATTAATCTTATTTCCAAAACACAAGCTTTGAACTTATTTCGGATTATTTATTATTTTGGTTTGCTTTGCTTGTTTTTCGTAGCAATATCTGGCAACATTTTACTGTCGGCATTAATAAAAAAATAAAAAAGATCTAATCCTAAATTTGAGAGTTGGCTACAAATAATTTCTTGTTTCAATCTGGCAAAAATTAGTTTAGAGGCCGTGATTATACCGCGGATGCGTAGGTTAGCTTCGCATAATCTGCAAAAGTCGTTTACAGCCATGTTCACTCCGGTATTTTGCTCGCATCATCAAGTGTGTACAGTGGAAGTTCGATCATAGATTTGAGTTCGATGCATGATGTCTGTGGTTCGATGCGGCTGTGTTGGCGCATAACATACGTCATAAATAAACTTATCTGATTGGCTTACGGGTAACCAATGATTTTAAACTTCAGACAAGCGCCCCCTAGCGAGAGAGAAAACACTTCTCTATTATGCCATTCCAGACTCTGTCTACGAAGCAAAGTGAAGTAGCAGAGTCTGGTATTACCAGGCTACAGATGACCCAGTCTGCTGTGATTGGTCTACTTTGCTCTGATTGGTCAGATGACCCAGTCTGCTGTGATTGGTCTACTTTGCTCTGATTGGTCAGATGACCCAGTCTGCTGTGATTGGTCTACTTTGCTCTGATTGGTCAGATGACCCAGTCTGCTGTGATTGGTCTACTTTGCTCTGATTGGTCAGATGACCCAGTCTGTCGTGATTGGTCTACTTTGCTCTGATTGTTCAGATGACCCAGTCTGCTGTGATTGGTCTACTTTGCTCTGATTGGTCAGATGACCCAGTCTGCTGTGATTGGTCTACTTTGCTCTGATTGGTCAGATGACCCAGTCTGCTGTGATTGGTCTACTTTGCTCTGATTGGTCAGATGACCCAGTCTGTTGTGATTAGTCTACTTTGCTCTGATTGGTCAGATGGCTTAGGCTGTTGTGATTGGTCTACTTTGCTCTGATTGGTCAGATGGCTCAGTCTGCTGTGATTGGTCTACTTTGCTCTGATTGGTCAGCCTGGCTCAGTCTGTTGTGATTGGTCTACCCTGCTCTGATTGGTCAGATGGCTCAGTTTGTTGTGATTGGTCAACTCTTTTATGATTGGTCAGCTGGTATCAGTCTGTTGTGATTGGTTAGAAACCAAACGCTCATTATCATATCTGAATCTCAGCTCTTGACACACAGTGATACGAACCGTAACGATGGCGTGGGTTTTACCGTATTAATCTCATCAAAGTGGATTTGCTTTGTCAGCAGAAAACAGCGTCTTCTCGACACGAACAACACGAACCAAACTCTTCCAGTCTCAGACTGTGCACAAGCATTCGGGAGCATGTGAAATATTTACACTGAACTGAGATTAAGTCTGATTCACGAAATCACAAAATTCAGTTGTTTGACAGGATGCAAAAGCGAGCAGGTCCATTTATGAGATAATCTCATTTCAGGACCTGGGACCAGTGTTTGGGTACAAAGTGTCAGTGTCAGGACCAGTGTTTGGGTACAAAAACTACCCAAACACTGGGTTATTACGTCTGATCCAGGATCTGGGTAACACAAAAACTACCCTAACACTGGGTTGTTACGTCTGACCCAGGATCTGGGTAACACAAAAACTACCCAAACACTGGGTTATTACGTCTGATCCAGGATCTGGGTTACACAAAAACTACCCAAACACTGGGTTGTTACGTCTGATCCAGGATCTGGGGAACACAAAAACTACCCAAACACAGGGTTGTTACGTCTGACCCAGGATCTGGGTAACACAAAAACTACCCAAACATTGGGTTGCTGCTTCTGACCCAGGATCTGGGTAACACAAAAACTACTCAAACACTGGGTTATTACGTCTGATCCAGAATCTGGGTTACACAAAAACTACCCAAACACTGGGTTGTTACGTCTGACCCAGGATCTGGGTAACACAAAACTACCCAAACATTGGGTTGCTGCTTCTGACCCAGGATCTGGGTAACACAAAAACTACCCAAACACTGGGTTGTTACGTCTGACCCAGGAGCTGGGCAACACAAAAACTACCCAAACATTGGGTTGCTGCTTCTGACCCAGGATCTGGGTAACACAAAAACTACCCAAACACTGGGTTGTTACGTCTGACCCAGGAGCTTGGCAACACAAAAACTACCCAAAGACTGGGTTGTTACATCTGACCTAGGATCTGGGTAACACAAAAACTAAGGATATGCGTAGAAAAAATAACCCACGATTTTTTTAGAGTGCAAGGTAGTGAATATGTGAAGTAATTTCAAGGTTTCCTGTCGGCTTGAATATTGCTAATGAAGAATCCGAAAAGTCTCTGTAAACAAACATTCTGCACCTGCTGCCATCCTATATTTTCTTTATAAACTCTTCAGCTCTCTGCATCTGACCCATCCCGTCCTTCAGGGGTCAGAGGTCAGGCAGGTGTTCGGGGAAGCAGCTAAATTAAGAAAAGATGAGCTGCCTGAGGCTGTGCCACTTCACTTCACAACATTCATCTGAAAAAGCTGCTACAAGAGCAACAGAAAGACGAGGTTGCGTGACTCTAATGCTGAACACATTCATTTTAAAGCTTAGTTATCATCTTTATAATACGCTAAGGGGAAAAATGTGTTGCTCAAATGTTCTTCACGTCTCAGGAGACTTAATGGAGATCGTTGAGAGAGTTAATGTATAATGTTAAGGGACTTGGTTTTCCATTTCATCATGTTGCAATCTAAGAGAAACAATTGAAATATATCATCAACGAGATCTCTTTTGTGATTGTACTGTATTTTCCTGTATAATCAAGTAAATGTTAATCAAGGCATAACATAAATTATCTTTATTGCACGGAATTTTCATTTGCGCTAGTGGAATTGTGGGCGGGGCTTCAGGGTCCCACCCAATCAGAATGCAATATAATATAACATGCATATTAATTTTATTGATGTTCTCAAGAGATTAATCTTTGCTAAAGCAATATATCAAAATGATAATAAATAAATATAGCCTATTATTGAAATTTCACAGCAGAGGTGTCTAGCTGGTGGCATTTAAAGTCGTCTGATGCACATTGATGGATGAATTATAAGATTAAACTCTCAGACGTGAAGTAAAGCTTTATTGAAGCAGATCTACAGTGGCTGACTTCATGTTTTGTTGTTTTTGCCCTGTGTTTATAATGTTTCTGATGCTTAAGATGATAACATCAGTGAAACACTCCTTTTTAAAAAAAAACAATGTTTGCATAAAAATTAACAAACTGGATTAAATGCAGCCTTTAATCTTCAATATAATGAATATAATTTTCCTGATGTGTTTCCATGTTCAGTCAGTCAGACAATTGGTGAATGAATTCGCCCTGCTAAGTTTGACTCATAATGATGACATCTTGTGACTGCAATATCATATCAGCATGACATAATTAACATTCATGATGTAAGCCTTTTTAATCCTCATAAAGCTACTGTATCATATGTCTGAAGCCTCTAAATGAGCAACATGATCTGATAAACCTGTCGCACTCGATCTCCTCCACTCCTTCTTCGTCCGATCGAGAGTTTAGACTCTTTTATCAAGTAAAAGTCCTTTAGTATATTGTACAAACGTCCTCCTTCAGCTCGAGCTTCACGAGTCTTTCTGTGTCAAATCTGCTCTGATATTATCAAGCAAACGTGAGAAGAACTTTGATATTATTAGTAATATTTCAGCTGGACTGAACCAGGTTTGCTTGATTATCATCATCATTTATTATAAAAATCATGAGGATCAAATATGATCATCAGGCTTTTCAGGAAGGTTTATTTGTTCCTCTCTCAATCATCATTGTAATGCATTGCATTATATGTTTCAAAACTACAGATCTTAAAACTAAGCATTTAAATATCATCTTATTATTTGCAGATATTGATATGTATATGCATGTTATGTAAGTATCTGCTGTACTGTTATAAAGATGTCATTGATTTACATTACAAGCATCAGAACTTCATATAAATATCAGCATCTGCAGCAAACAGCATATTCTTGCTCTGTTCGGGTCTCTGAAAAAAATCAAGCTGTTCCCTTTCAAGGGAACTTCGAGCTGCGTCAAACGCTGCGGGAACGCCCCTGCGTTGTGCGTCATGAAGCACGTATGGAATCAGCCCAATGGAGAGATGAAACGTCATAGGCGGGTGACGTCATCGACCAGGAAACTATAAAGCACCCCAAAAACACAAGCGCATTAGCTTCTGTGCTTTCAGTCGCGCTACATGTGAATCTGTCCCTGTGTGATATTGTCTGTCTTACATACCCTGCACCACACAAACAATTTATCATATATATATGAGAGATTATGGCGGACGAACAGCAGTTTAGAAAGTGTGTTCCTCCCTGCTCGCGTTATTTAACGAGCGGGGATACACATGATCTTTGTGTTGTTTGTTTGGGAGTTCAGCATGCCCAGTTTGCTCTCGAGGGAGCAGACTGTGAGCATTGCGAGCGTTTGCCGTTAAGGACGCTCCGCTCCCGCCGATCGCTCTTTGAGGAGAGCGGTTCGGTGCGCGCTCCCCGCGGTTCGGGTCCCGCTTCTGCCGAGGCAGAGCGGCGGCGCTTATCGTGGGGATCGCAGATGGATCTCACAGCGGGGTTTGAGACGGGCTCTGCCTTATCTCTCCCTTCACCTGTGAGATCCAGTGCCTCAGTCCCGGGTTCGGAAGCACGCACTGCGGTTTCTTCCGCTCAGGCTGAGGCACCAATGCTGCAGCTATCCAGTTCTGAGGAACTTGATGTTGTTAGTGTTGAGGGAGATGTGGAGGATTCGCCACCCCACACTCCTGAGAGTGATGAGCTTATGGAGGTGTTAACAAGAGCTGTTGAAAAACTTAATATTGAATGGCCAGTGACTAGACAGGAGTCTGTTTCTAAATCAAAGTTGGATGAGAGATTTTTGCCGTCACGTGTGCAGCCTCCACGCCGGTGCCTGCCGTTTTTCCATGATCTCCACACCGAGGTGTCGAAATCATGGAGAAAACCGGTGTCATATAGAGTGTTTAGTCCCCAGACTTCAACATACGCTAATATTATGGGAGCCAAGGCTCATGGTTATGGTGCTTTGCCTCGTGTGGAAGAGACGCTTGCGAGCCATCTCTCCCCCGAAGCAGCATCATCTTTTAAGGCACCGGCATTACCCACCAAGCCTTTAAGAAACACTTCGGCTTTGGTGGGTAAAGCATATTCGGCAGCAGGTCAGGCTGCGTCATGTCTGCATACTATGTCAATCTTGCAGGCATACCAGGCTGATCTGCTAAGGGACATGAATGAGAGTGAGGAGGTCAGTACTGACGTAGTTCGAGAACTGCGTCAGGCTGCTGATTTATCTCTGCGTGCCACCAGAGAATCGGCCAAATTAATGGGTCGTTCTATGGCAGCTCTGGTGGCCGCAGAAAGACATTTGTGGTTAAATCAGACTAATATTAAAGAGAGAGAAAAAGCTTTTCTTTTAGATGCTCCTCTTTCTCCCATGGGGTTGTTTGGTGATGCTGTGAATTCAGTTATCGATAAATTCCAAGAAGAAAAGAAACAAACTGCAGCTTTTAAAAAGTTTCTTCCCCTTAAAGTTCATGTCCCTGGGGCTGCTGGGCGGGAGCAGCCCCGGCCGTCTATGAGCTCATCACATAGAGCGCAGCAGAGGCAGAGTGTCGCGTCTCGTGCTCCCCCTGCTGGACAGTGGGCTCAGCCGCGACACTCTCAGCCGAAGCCTTCTACCAGTAGAACTGATCTGAGGACAGTTATATTGGCTAAGAAGGCGTCGGCTAAGAAGAAGTCCTGACGCCAAGGCGTTCAGGATACTGAGGGTGGTCCCCACCGAGGCGGAAAGGTGTTCACCTCTTTTTACGGTGCCCATTCCTCCTCGGTGCCCTCAGGGGCTCGTTCTGCCAACCCCGCCTTTATGCCGGGGCACAGACGATCCCAGCGAGCGCTTTCCCGAGGGACGCTCGCTCCCTCTGAGGAGGGTCTCAGAGCTGTCAGACCAGTTGTTCCCTGCCGGTGCGCCGTTACAGGGCGCTGCGTCTGCTGCTCAAGTTACACCAGAGGCCAGTCTCGAGAGGCTGGTACCCTTAGTAGAATTTCTGGCAGAGTGGAAAAGCCTTCCAAAAATATCTCATTGGGTCCTGCAGACAGTAGAAAAGGGTTATGCTATCCAGTTCAGGTGTCGTCCACCAAAATTCAGAGGGGTTCTGCACACAGTGGTGGGCCCCGAGCAGGCTCTGGTATTGGAACAAGAGGTGAAAACGCTCCTTCAAAAGGAGGCTATAGAACGGGTTCCTCCTCCCAGTTTGGAGTCAGGTTATTACAGCCGATATTTCATCGTTCCAAAGAAGGATGGGGGGTTGCGTCCAATTTTAGACCTGCGCATATTGAATCGCTCGGTAGGGAAGCTAAAATTCAAGATGCTCACTATCAAGCAGATCGTGTCTCAAATCAGGTCCGAGGACTGGTTTGTCACGATAGATCTGAAGGACGCATACTTCCATGTGTCCATCCTTCCACAACACAGGAAGTTCCTGAGGTTCGCCTTCGGGGGCGAGGCGTACCAGTACAGGGTTCTTCCGTTTGGCCTAGCTTTATCTCCCCGCACTTTCACGAAATGCATGGATGCAGCACTAGTGCCTCTGAGGCTTCAGGGCATTCGGATTCTCAATTACATCGACGATTGGTTGATTTTAGCTCAGACCGAGCAGATGGCGGTTCGGCATCGAGATGTCGTCCTCGCTCATATCAGAAAGTTGGGGTTGAGGCTGAACGCAAAGAAAAGTGTATTATCTCCTTCCCAGAAGACCACTTTTCTGGGTGTTGTTTGGGATTCGGTCTCGATGCGGGCGCGACTCTCTCCGACCCGCATCGCTTCGATTCTCTCAGCTGTGAAACAAGTGAAGCTAGGCCAGCTACTCACTGTCAAGCAGTTTCAGAGACTGTTGGGTCTGATGGCAGCAGCGTCCAACGTTATACCTTGCGGCCTGTTGTACATGAGACCGCTACAGTGGTGGCTCAGGACCAAGGGATTCTCCCCGAGGGGAAATCCGCTCCGCACGTTCAAAGTCACGCGGCGCTGCCTTCGTGCTCTGGTCATGTGGAGAGAAACTTGGTTCCTATCCAAAGGTCCTGTGCTGGGGGCTCTTTGTCGTCGCATAACGCTAACGACGGATGCTTCCCTCACAGGGTGGGGGGCGGTCATGAGTGGTCGCCCAGCCCAAGGTCTGTGGCAGGATCATCATCTATCGTGGCACATAAATTGTCTAGAGATGTTGGCCGTGTTTCAGGCTCTGAAACACTTCCTAACAGACCTGAGAGGCCATCATGTGTTAGTTCAATCAGACAACACGTCGGTGGTCTCTTATATAAATCATCAGGGGGGCCTGCGGTCTCGCCGGCTTTACAAGTTGGCCCGTCAGATCCTCCTGTGGTCCCAAGGGAAGCTACTATCTCTGAGAGCAATGTATCTCCCTGGGTATTTGAATGTGGTAGCAGACTCCCTGTCGAGGCAGGGGCCGAGGCCAGGGGAATGGAGACTCCACCCCGAGGTGGTGGAGCTCCTTTGGTTGAGTTTCGGTCGCGCCGAGGTGGACCTATTCGCTTCCAGGGAGACCACGCATTGTCATCTGTGGTTCTCCATCAGTCATCCAGCCCCCCTGGGGTTGGACGCTATGGTGCAGCCGTGGCCGAGGTCACGTCTGTACGCCTTTCCCCCGATTGCTCTGTTACCAGGAGTTCTGGAGAGGGTCCGCCGGGACGGGGTCAGTCTACTACTAGTAGCCCCGTTCTGGCCGGCCCGAGTATGGTTTGCGGACCTGATTTCTCTCCTGGACGGTTCTCCTTTGGAGCTCCCGGTCAGGAGGGATCTACTCTCCCAGGCGGGGGGCACGATACTTCACCCCCGCCCAGAATTGTGGAAACTGTGGGCTTGGCCTCTGAGGGGGCCCAGCTCATAGACTCCGGTCTCTCAACCGAGGTTGTTGAGACCATTCTTAACTCCAGAGCTCCATCCACGAGGAAGCTTTATGCCTTGAAGTGGAAACTTTTCACTTCTTGGTGTGGAGAACACCTGCAGGACCCAGTTAACTGCCCAGTGGGTGCAGTGCTGGAATTCCTGCAGGAGCGCTTCTCCACAGGGTTATCCCCCTCCACACTAAAGGTGTATGTGGCGGCACTAGCTGCTTACCACGTCCCTTTCAGTGGAGTTTCTCTTGGGAGACACCCGCTTATAACTCGTTTCCTCCGTGGCACTTTGAGGCTGAGGCCAGCAGTTCGTACGAGGGTGCCGACTTGGGATCTGGCCGTTGTATTAGAAGGTCTTTCCCTAGCTCCTTTTGAACCTATCGAAGAAGTTCCCGAGAAGTTTCTCACTTTTAAGACTATCTTTTTGCTTGCTATCTCTTCACTAAAAAGAATCGGAGATTTGCAGGCTCTGTCGGTTTCACCCTCGTGCCTGGAATTTGCACCTGGCATGGTTAAAGCTTTTCTGCATCCTAGACCAGGTTATGTTCCTAAGGTTCCTACTAATATCGTTAGACCTACGGTTCTGCAGGCTTTCTGTCCTCCTCCATTTATGTCATCGGACCAGGAGAAACTTAATTCACTCTCCCCTGTTAGGGCATTAGACGCTTATGTCCACAGAGCTGCCCTGTGGAGGAAATCAGAACAACTATTTGTATGTTTCGGGCCACCCAAGAAAGGGTGTCCTGCGTCTAAACAGAGAATGAGCAAGTGGGTGGTCGAGGCTATCTCACTTGCTTATGAGTCGGCTGGCCAGCCTTCACCTTTGGTTGTCCGAGCTCACTCTACCAGGAGTATGGCTGCTTCTAAAGCTCTTTTGTCGGGGATTTCCCTGAGTGATGTTTGTGATGCGGCTGGATGGTCTTCACCGCATACTTTTATTAAGTTCTATGACCTAGACTTAAGCTCTACCCCTGGGGCACAGGTGCTCTCGTCCTCTGTGCGCTAGTCTCACATGACGGTCATTTGGTCCTATGGCGACGTGGGTATTCGCGTTCCCGCAGCGTTTGACGCAGCTCGAAGTTCCCTTGAAAGGGAACGTCTCGGTTACGTATGTAACCCTAGTTCCCTGATAGGGAACGAGACGCTGCGTCGCTCCGCCATACTCCCGGCACTCCCGTTAGCGCTTCCTTCAAGCCTATCAGAAGCTAATGCGCTTGTGTTTTTGGGGTGCTTTATAGTTTCCTGGTCGATGACGTCACCCGCCTATGACGTTTCATCTCTCCATTGGGCTGATTCCATACGTGCTTCATGACGCACAACGCAGGGGCGTTCCCGCAGCGTTTGACGCAGCGTCTCGTTCCCTATCAGGGAACTAGGGTTACATACGTAACCGAGACGTTTTTCCCCTTTATATTCTCACTAGATCAGACTATATGAGCCATAAAGGCCTGATGATTCATATGATACTCAACAAAAACATATATGCTTTTTATATCTGTCTCAATGTTCACTAAATAGATTATTTCATGTCAAGGTTAAGTTAGTCAGGAGGTCTTGATGAGTTTATACAGTAGTTGCTCGTCTGATAGAAATGAGACGGGTCTGTGATTATCGTCACTCATCACAAAGACAGCTGCACCGTGTTATTTTATCTTTGTCTTTATTAAGTCAGATCAGTTCTCCGTCTCACTCATCTTCTCTGATAGTGTGTCGTCTGTCTGCATTAGATGGAGTGAGTGACACTGTGAGCTGACGGATCATCTTGAGGTCATTGGCGGCGGACTCGGCTTGTTAAGGCTCTGAGAGGCTTTTGGCTTGCGCGCCGCGGGGGAACCGATATATTTCCCCATCGACCGTCATTCTGTCGCGCTAATGGACGAGCCGCGCGTGACAGATTTCACTTGAGTGGACGCGACTGCTCCGAGTCAGAGATCATTGGTGCTGATGATTTTCTTGCAGGGACAAATCTGGCAACAACTGTAAGGTTACGGTGTCACAGACTCGGTGTGGCTAATGATCTTGCGTCTGCCGAGCTGAATGAGTCGACAACGACAATCGCAATCTCGATTCAAACACAAACCTAATCAAATTCCTAAATAACATTTCTATTAAACCTTTGACAAGCACGATCACAGCGATCACTGCTCAGATCCGAGAGCAGTTGTCATGTATAGGTGTGAATCTTTTCAACCACACAGTATCATTATTTCTGTCTTCAGATTATCACAGAAGTACTGGGATAAAAGTTTATAGTTCAGATATAAACTCTGATGTCTGGTAGCGATCAAATAGAGTAAATCACCTTTTGAAAGTAACTTGACGTTTCAAATAAATATGGTATCAATTACATCGTTACACCAGTAGGTGGCGACAAGTGATGGTTAAATTTGTATTTGTAATTGAATCGTTCATTCAAGAGATTCGTTCAAAAACGCTGATTCATCCAGTAATGAAACAAGTGAAGTCTTTATGAGTGAGTCATTGAATCATTCATTTAACACTTAAAAAAAAAACTTAATTCAAATTAATTTAATGGTTTTTTTATAGACAGCAGCAATTAACGTTTTGTCAGACCCTCTATACATGTTTTTTTGTTTAGTTGTCATTGATCCATTAACATAGATGTAAACATCAACTGTTAAATGAACAAGATTTTTATTATATTTGCTGATGATCTGATTGAGAAAAGCCATAAGTTGCATTGCATTTTAGTTTGCAACAATGCATGATATCAAGCTGTTTTCCAGCACAAACATCTAAACATTTTTAAATCAAGATATATATTTAGGCCTACTTGATATGCAAAATGACTGAAGATATAAATCTTGTTTTCTGAGAAATGTTTTATCCCAGAACTTCTGTGATAATCTGAATTGTTGTAAGACAGAAATAATGATATTGTGTGGCTGTAAAGTTTAATATCTATACATGACAACTGCTCTCGGATCTGAATGTTCGCTGTGATCGTACTCGCCAAAGGTTTGACAGACACAGTCGAATCAGTGTCATTTAGAAATTAGATCGAATTAGGTTCGAATTAAGCTAAAAAGCAGAAAAAAGTCACATTATTTTTCTGATTGTTTCTGAACACAAGACTTCAGTCATTTTGCTTCTTCATTCAATTATCTTGATTTAAAAATGTTTAGATATTTGGGCTGGAAAACCAGGCAAACTATGCAAGAAATCATTTCTTTGCAGTGTTTGTGTAGTTAGAAGTGTCCAATTGTCACTCTCAAGGACTTTATATGGTGTATTTAATGTGAATGAAAACAAGGCTGTGAGTGATAGACATACAGTGCAATTTGTGAGCTTTTGTCCACTGCATTTTTTTTGTTAGAAAGACATAATCAGTGTTTTGTTGCCTTAATGATCAGCATAAATATTCCAGAGATTCTGGCCAATCAGAGTTAAATTAACAATACCAGTGCTTATATAATTCAGTGTGGATAATATAAACACTGCCAGTCTTAATTTATCAATCAGGGGTTTACTGCGTTTACTTTAAGCCTGTTTCAGAGAGAAAGATAAGATCAATTACTTTGTATTTAAACCATTTGACGTCCGACATCTCCTGAGTTTTAATATAAAGCAATCAGTTGCGATTCTAAAAAGTCTCCAAATTAAATCTAGTTTGAGTTGATCCTGTAGCTCCGCCCCTTTCCCCGCCCCCCAATCTAAAAACACGCCGTTATTCTAATGCGTTCCGGGTGACTTTGTGTCCTGAAGCTAAAATACGAATTTTCCGGTGAAATTCCAAAGGCAATCACATTTTCTGTCTCGGTAAGCAGCGAGTGTAGCTCGGGGTCGTCGATGGAGGTTGTTCCTCTTCCACAGGCGCTTTACATGAACCCCGAGGCTTACCTGTGTAATTAACTTTTTTCCCCGTATCAGTCCGCAGTGGATTGTTTCCTTGCGCTCGATTCCCAGCGGAGTTCGTATACTGTAACGACTCCTCTGTTCTCCTCTCGTCTGCTAAACGCCTCCTGCTCTAGATTATGATTAGAAGAGGCTCTTTTGAGGAGTTCGGTGTTTGCGTTTGCTTTCAGGAGCTGATCAGGGAATATATACATGCTAACTAATATTTTTAATACGGACACATTAAGTTGATCAAAAGTGACATTAAAGACATCTTCACAAAAGATTCTATTTCAAATAAACGCTGTTCTTTTGAACTTTCTATTCATCAAAGAATCATGAGAAATAAAATGCATCCATGGTTCCAACACAAATATGAACTGTTTTTAACATTGATGATAATCATAAATGTTTCTTGAGCATCAGATCCTCATATTAGAGTGATTTCTGAAGGATCATGTGACACTGAAGACTGGAGTAATGATGCTGAACATTCAGCTTTGATCACAGGAATAAATTACACTTTACTAGATATTCACATTGAGAACAGCTGATTTACATTTGTAATAATATTTCACTGTTTTTACTGTATTAATGCAGCCTTGTGAGCAGAAGAGACTTTTTTGAAACACGTTAAAAAAATCCTACTGACCTCAAAACAGAAGTGAAGAGGATGATAAAAGGGAGTTCAAAGTGTTCAAAGTTATCTGGTCTTTAATAATGTTCTCAAAAAGTTATTTATGCATTGTTCTTGGTGTGTTTTTTTAAAAGCCCCCCTGTAGTCAATAATTGTATCCCTTAAAACTCATCTTTGATCACCAAAATTACATATTTAAACGTTTTTTTTTTTTTGCGTTAAAAACTTTCTTCATGCCTTAAAATATCTTGAATGTAACTCGACACCCTTGTCTCATTTAGTATGCGTGGTTCTATGAATATGCAAATGAGCCCTGCCTCCACTCACTCACTCAGCTCAGAGATCCACTGGTTGACGATCACACGTTGATCTGATTGGTTACAAGGTCGTTTGTGACGTCAGAAACACCAGCGATTTCAGCCTGGTTAAAACCAGACCATTCTCAGTTGTAACTGAGTTATGGTCTGGCAAAGCGTCATAGACAAATCATTTCCAGAGGGGCGTCACCAACGGACGTCGTGGATAGACCTAAAACCAATCAGAGCGATGAAGGAGATGAAGAGAAACATCTCTGAGTGTTGTTCTTTGCAAATCTAAATTTGCCGGAAGTTGTCTGGGTTTTCCCAGGCTAGTTCACTGCAGTTTTAAGCAGGAAATACTCAGAAATGCTGTCGACTTATGAACTTACACATGGTGTGTCTTAAAGCGTATTAAAAACACCACATACACACATAAACAACATTAAAAACTTGATTTAACACAAAAAATTGTCTTGGTTGGACATTCGTCTAATGCATTTAAGTGTTGCTAAGTTCAGAGAACATTCAAAAGTAACGTTCCCATGATATTTGCAAAATGCTAAAATTAACATTCCCTTGATGTTTTGTACATTCATAGAACACTCAGAAATAACGTTTTTTATAACTTAACGTTTTTATAACTTAACGGTAACCTTTCCAAAGCATTTTTGTTCTTCGGAGCTCGTCTGATTGCTGTTTAATTGCTGGTCTGAATCCAGCATTAAACAGCCTTTATAATCACAATCTGTTCCGTGTCTTTAGTGCATCCGCATTGTGCTGCTGTAGATAAACTAATGCCACAACAGTTAAAAGTGCAGACAGTTCAGAAATCATTTTGCCAGTGGGGTAAAACTGAAGCACTTACGAGCCGTCTGTGTGAAATGATAACATTGATTAAAGCACGAGAACAGACATTTTGTGTTGCTGAGACATCAGTGCTTGAGAAGCTCGGCATCTGCGTATCTGTGACTGTTACAGTGAATCAATGAACGCACGAGTATCTGAAGCTCGGCATCTGTGCGTCGACCTTGCGTGTGAGAGAAGAGTAGTTAGTTTGACGGAGGTGTTGGTTAGCGGGTCTCGCGGGACGGGAGGCGTAATTACCGTAATCTTGCGTTGAAGAGGAACGCTTCTCTTGATCTGTGCGGTAATGATCTGTCGTGATTACAGGATCTCGTCTGCTCTCATAATCAATGTTTTAATTCCATTATGAAGAAATAAAAGTCATGAAACCCTTATTCATATTAATTTTAGAAATGCGTGCTCATTAACTACAGGCAAACAATAGTTAACTAGGCTGCATAGGCCACGTCATGATTAGGTGTGACACTTTTCAACCACACAGTAGCATTATTTCTGTCTTACAAAAATTCATATTAGCTCAAAAGTACTGGGATATTATAGTTCAGATATAAACACTGATGTCTATGGTAGCGTAAAAATAGAGCAAATCACTTTTTGAAAGTAACTCGACACTTCAAATATTTGTAATTGAATCGTTGGTTCAAGAGATTCGTTCAAAAACGCTGATTCATCCAGTTATGAAATCTTATTCACTCAACCCGATTTTCTTTAAACACTTAATTCAAATGAAGAAACTTTTAAGAACGATACGAACCATATGAACGAACTGATTCACTGAAATGAATCGGAGCTTCGAGAGACTGTTGGTGGTTTGTAGATGATTTTTATAGGTCAGATGGGACTGAGAAACTGTAAATGTTTGTGGTCTGTTCAGGCTTTTGTCACACTGCTCTGAAAAAATACACATTAAATGCCTTCTTTATCTAGAAGAACAGATTTAAGCTCTTATAAACTCACATTTATTTCTATAGGCCTAGAGCTCTACAGTCCTGCCTGTTATCGTGTACCTTTTAATCCTCAACTGAGCAAACCAGAGACGACAGTGGCCTTGTTTTATACAATAGAAACAGATAAAGCGTTAATATTGATATTGATGGTGTAGAAAGAGCTGAGTTCAGTTGCTGTCTCTGAATAAACACAGTTTCTTAATAATTTGATCCCTTAAAACTCATCTTTGATCACCAAAATGACATTTTGAAATGTTTTTTCCTTGAAAAAAATTCTTCATGCCTTTAAATATCTTGAATGTAACTCGACACCCTTGTCTCATTTAGTATGCGCGGTTCTATGAATATGCAAATGAGCCCCGCCTCCACTCACTCACTCAGCTCAGAGATCCACCGGTTGACGATCACACGTTGATCTGATTGGTTACAAGGTCGTTTGTGACGTCAGAAACACCAGCGATTTCAAACCGTGTGTTTGAGACTGTCTTTGGTTCACTGCAGTTTTAAGCAGGAAATACTCAGCAATGCTGTCGACTTATGAACTTACACACGGTGTGTCTTAAAGCGTATTAAAAACACCACATACACACATAAACAACATTTAAAAGCTGGATTTACACCACGGGGGGACGTAATGAGGTGATTTGTAGCCAGACTGAAGCCTGATTGGTAGAAGGCGTGTGATTGGTCAGTTCTGGATGATGGGAGGAGCCTGATGACGGGCATCTACATGACCTCTGACAGCTTTTGTTCTGTAATTTTCATATTTTGGCTTCAGGTTAATTATGTTAGTTTATAACGGTTTCTTTG
This sequence comes from Tiaroga cobitis, assembly GCA_030578255.1. NCBI lineage: Eukaryota > Metazoa > Chordata > Actinopteri > Cypriniformes > Leuciscidae > Tiaroga > Tiaroga cobitis. Next base: position 38,664,181 of record CM060600.1, on the reverse strand, counting down.
TAATTATTTGTGAAATTTACTAGCAATTTCCATGTGAAATGCACAATTTTTCCCCCCGGTTGCACGTTCACGCGACGAAGTTGTGCATCAGAAGGGCGTTGCATGCATGTAAATGCACCTATAAACTTTACAGACTACTTTGACATGGTTTTTCTTCAGAGCTCAAAATCAATCCTGAGTTCAGATGAGTTCAGAGCTGTTGATAAGACATGTTTCGATGGGACAAATGAATCTGTTACGTTTCCATCAACATCTCCTCCGTCCGTCTACAATGCGCCGTTGTTTCTCAGACCCTTTTAATCTAATTGGACATTAAACTGCTGTCATTATGCTGGTTGTTTATGGTGCCTTTACCTTTTCATCACGGCAAACATTTTTACATCAGCAACCTAATTAAATAAAATGTATCAGACGAGAGGGCTGATGCACGGCGAAATGTGTCACTCGATAAATCTCCCTTATGATGCCTCCACACAACGCATCATTTATGCTGTTTATAGGCCTCAGGAAAAGGTGTGTGTGATGGATGGATGGCGGAGGAGGTTCTTCGCATTAGTTGTTCACGTAACTGAGCTCTAGTTTTATTCAAGCGTGTCATTTTACGCGTCTAATGACTCAAAATGAAATATCATTGGTCTTGTCTGATCTTGCTGTAATCCTTCACGCTGCTCGCTAATGCAATTACGGTTTTAATTATTTATTTATTTTGTGGCTTTATTGTTTTTTAGGGTACTAAATCGAGTTGCATTCAAGCCATTTTAAGCAAAATACTTTGAAATGTGTCATTTTGGTGATCAAAGATGGGATACAACTATTAACTACAGTGGGACTTATGCATTCACTTAACCAGGAAAACACTTATAGATGTTTTGAACAACAAGTTTTCATAATTTTATGAGAAACTCAATTTCTAGTTTTGGAAACTCGTATTAGTTTGTTCTCACCTTAACTAAGATCTATGAAAGTTTAATATTGTGAATGTTACTTTGGAGGGAAAAAAAATTACATTTGAGTGTTGCAATATTCAATAACCAGTCGGAAAAACTGAACTTAGCAGGTGGGAATTTAATTATGCATGTTCAAATTGGAATTTCTCACACTATGAATGGTGGAATATAGACTGAAACGATGACTCAACGCTGCAGGGAAATGATATATGTAATATACGGCTCCTGTCTTTTGAGGTTAACGAATTATATATAGATGTGTGCGTGTGTGTGGGATGGTGTCGGTGCTCCAGAGAGTCTGCGACGGGTTTCTATCTTTAGGGAGAGACGCAGCATTAGCAGGCATTGTCTAAAGGTGCTGCGGAAAAAAGGTGATTTTTTTCTTCTTTGGCCGGAGGCTCTTGAGAGATTCCCTTCATGCCTTTATGCACGGAGCGCCAGTGTGTCCCTCTTCATGGGTGTTTAAGCAAGCACTTTAAATGGAAATGCACTTGACATTTTAGGAGGAGATGCAATCAGACATTAGAATGCAGCTGACATCACTCGAAATGAGTGAATTCTTCCTCTCTTTCTCTCTCTTGTCTTCTCGTTGTGAAGCTGACTGAAGATAACACTTGCAAATTTATAGAGCACAGATGCGTTTTCTCAAAATAGGGCATATTGTATTAAACGTGTGTGTGAGTGTGAGAGATCAAATCTGTGCTTATTGTTGCTGTGGAAAAACTTGTATTCCTCTTTATTTAAGAGCCAAACAGACTGTGATGTAAATCTGCTTCATCATGAGACGAAACACATGAATCCTGCAGGTCATTCGGACATTAACGATTAAAACATCATTATAATGATAATATACTGACATAAAGCATTTAGAAATTTTCACAAATTTCAAATCACTCATTTTCACAAATAATTACAAACAAACAGCAAGTTGAATTAAACATCATTTTAATGTATGAGACTGAGATTTTGTCTTGTAAAACATACTCTAATCATTTTTTTATTTGGATTTTTTATTGTTAGAGTCCCCCGTAGTCAATTTAATCGCTTAAAACTCACCTTTGATCACCAAATTGACATTTAAAAGTTTTTTGCTTAAAAAAATGTCTGCATGCCTTAAAATATCTTGACTGTAACTCGACACCCTCGCCTCATTTAGTATGCGCGGTTTTATGAATATGCAAATGAGCCCCGCCTCCACTCACTCACTCAGCTCAGAGATCCACTGGTTGACGATCACACGTTGATCTGATTGGTTGCAAGGTCGTTTGTGACGTCAGAAACACCAGCGATTTCAAACCGTGTGTTTGAGACTGTCTTTGGTTCACTGCAGTTTTAAGCAGAAAATACTCAGCAATGCTGCCGACTTATGAACTTACACACGGTGTGTCTTAAAGCGTATTAAACACACCACATAGACACATAAACAACATTAAAATCTTAAAATAATGCTTATGTAAGATTCACAAGTTAGTTTGTGAACAACGAAAACGTCCCGGGAAAGCACATGAGCAGAGTCGGTGTTTCTCTCGCTGTTTTCTGCCTGGTTGCATGTGGCCTGTCTTTGCAGGTCTCCTCGAGGGAAGCACCCCCTTATTACTGCAATTACAATCTGTACACATTTCATTAAACTAATATGTGTGTGTCTGGGCCGCTGAGCATGTGTGAACACATCTCCCAGCTGGAACCCGTCCTCTGCCCACAGCTTACCAGCGCGGCGAGCCATCAGAGCTAAATAACAGGTGGCGAGAGCGAAGATTCCTCCATTTCTTTGCCTTTTGAATCACATTTCAGTGTCTTTCATTGTGGGAATCGTTCATTAGTGCTTCATTCACTGAAGAAGTCGTCTCCTCTCAAACGCAGACGCTCTCCGATTATGCAAATACGATTGGAATCCGATCAGATTTAGATTAGCATTTCTGGAAATCCGTCTCAGTCTGAACGATCTGGGCTGTGTTTCCCGTACAGCGCCGTAACTTGCTGCTTCACTATCACAGTATGGAGAAATCAACTAGCTAGTCACGACTGTTTCCCGAAACCGTATTGTCGAAATTGGTAAACAACCACATTGGTTTATAACGCCACGCAAGTAGTGGAGCAATAACTTAATTTAATTTCTCAGTTATTTCGCTTTATTTCCAGATTCACTCATCGGCTCGTTCACACACACTAGAGCTCGTTCACACATTCGCTCTCCTCAAACACTACACTTTAAATCTCTCGACAAACTCAAAGACGTAAATGACATTTGTATGTGTTCTAAATAAAAGACACAGATTGCACTGAATGTCAGCTTGATTATTTTGCTCAAGATCAGGATTTATTGAGTCCACATGTCATGCAATCTAGAAACTGCTTCTAAAGAGATCTAGATCTGTCGTTCCAAACTAGGGATGTCAATTTTCACAAATTCCCATGATCGATCGTCGTTTAAATTAACGATCAATTAATCGATTAATCGTTAGCATTAATGGCAAACAGCATTACAGGGTCTGCAAATGCTGCTCAAAAAGCTATGTTACTCACCAAATTAATAAGAATTATTTTAATCTAAATAAAGGCTTAGTAGGATTGTAAAATGTTTTGATGTGATTGATAAATTAAATTAACTATTTAATATATAAATATAACGACAAATACAATGTGTCACCAACGCCGCCTCATATGCGTGCTTGTCAGAATGTGTGATTGTTTACGTGCTGGAACAACGCACTGAAAACGGCAACTAAACCCAATGAATTCACAACCATTTAATAAAATAGTGTTCTCATGTTATGTAATATGAAAGTCCCAAATTAACCATCGTTATTATTAGTTGTGCATTCTGCTTGAGCGGCGCGCGCTGAATGAATAACCGTTGAGCACTTTGTTTGCGTTTATTTAACTAAACGCATCCTATTTGATATTAATCAGATATATACAAAATAAGCAGAATATTACAAAGTTATATCTGCACAAAATGACGTGAATGCACAAGTGAACTTAAACTGAGTTACGTGCCATTCAGAATGACTCATATGTTGTGGTGGACGCGCTCAAAGTCTCTGACGAGCTCTTCCTGGAACAACGCGACATGGCATCTAAACCCAAATAATTCACAATGTTTTATTACAATAGTGTTCTCTTTATAATCTTGTGTAATATGACAGTCCCAATAGTCATTATTAGTCGTGCATTGTCGTTTGAGCTGAGCGCGCTAAAGATCACGTCGATTCTTAACCAAATGCATCCAATATGAGACAAATCAGATATAGATAAGCGTACACAAAATAAACTATTACAACTTACATTTGCACAAAACAAAAGGCTGCGAATGTACACGCAAACTTAGTCATGATGAAGGTGTAAAATAGTCCCAAACAACTCCGGTGTGTGTGTGTCATTCAGTGGGACTCAACACTTCACCACACCGGCGCGCTCGCTTACATGTTTCGCGGTTGAGCAGCACGCACGCGCATGATCCTGCTTAATCGATGATCGATAAGTTTTATCGATTAAATGTATTATCGACAATTAATCGATCGTCGATTAATCGTTAACATCCCTATTCCAAACACAAGCGAATGTTCGTTGGAACGATGGTTTCGGGAAACACCGACTCGTTGAACTGCTGATAACGACGGAACTTGCGACTCTAGTTGGCTAACGCTGCTTTTGGGAAACACACTGATCGGATTTTGTGTGGTTTATATGATTTTCTCACGGTTCGTAAAACGAAAACGTCAGACGTTGTTATAGGAAATATGTTGAAAGTTGCTGCCGAAACAATGCTGTGTTGTTGCAAAGTGCCAAACGAGCCGAAAATTACAATATAACGGAGACTTATTTTAAAACCGGAGGAGACGACTGCATAATAAAGAAAAAAAAAAAAAGCAGTACATACCAGCGCGACGGCATTGTAAAATTTAAATAAGACAACATCTCTATTGCAATCCCCTCCATGTTGCGGTTGTTGTTGTTTTTGGCGTATTCCTACCAACACAACGTCATTGCAATAGAAACCAATGCAGATATTAAGGAAGTCAAGTCTTCCTCATTTATATAGCACTTTTAACAATGTAGATTGCAGCTTTACAGAGATAAACTTAATATAATTTAAGATAACAGAGATTGGTTTGGTTTTATAGCGGTTCTTGAATAATGTTATTTTCCAGCCAAAGTTAGTTTTCTTTGATTCACCTCCGGCGAAATGATCATTTGTTATTAAATTAGGGGCCGCTGAGACGACGCCGTTCTCTCTAAACAGACTTTAAACTGAACCTGTGATTAACGCTGACGGCGTTCACATGCGCATTAAGAATTGATTCTATAGTTATGTGTGTTTGAATATATGTGCGCAGGTTTGTAATTCCCTACAAACCATGCCTAAACAAACTACTTGTCTTGCCTATAAATTTTAGAAAAAAATGTAAAATTGTAATCTAAAATTTTATTTTATTTTATCCCTTCTGGGTTGGTACGCGAACCGAAACTTCCACAGCGCTTTAAAACGGAAAACGGAAGAGCTGCATGAACACACACATCAGATCTGAACAGTTGCGATACATCAATAATTTTAGATCAGATTCCAATCGGATACACAAATAATCAGATTTGGACTGACAGTCTGAACGAGGCCTCAGATTCCACCATCTCTTTGCCTTTTGAATCTCATTGCAGTGTGTTTCGTTGTGGGAATCGTTCATTAGTGCTTCATTCACTGAACTCGGCGTCTCCGAGGTCAGGAGCGTTCGATTACTAGTTGCGCATGGCGGCTGTTATCGCTTTATTTATGCCGCATTATGAACTCAATTATTTCTCATCTAGTAATCTGATCTGCTCCACATGCATTTTATAGCTTATTCTGTGAATCTTACGATTCATTCGCCACTGAATTATAAAAGAATGGTAAAGTGCAAACAGTAAAATTATTTGATAGACTACACTACTAGCACTACACAAATCATTGCGGTTATAATTATGACAATATAGAATACATTTAAACACTTTACAATAAGGTTCATTAGTTAACATGAACTAAGAATGAACAATACTTCTTCAGCATTTATTAATCTTAGTTAATATTAATTTCAACATTTACTAATACATTATTAAAATGAACAAACAATGAACAGCTGTTTTTATTAACTAACATTTGCAAAGATGAATAAATACTGTAACAAATGTATTGCATATTGTTAGTTAATTCATTCAATAGTGTTAACTAATGAACCTTATACATGTTATACACCTTTAAAGTTTCTTACTTTACAGTTTCATATGTATATAGTTTCAGAGTTTAAAATGTCCTCCTCATTATAAACAAAACATTTATTTAATCAAGCTCCAACAACAGCTTGTTTTGATAATGCAAGATCTGTGACATCACACAGGCAAATGCATTTGCATATGACTGTCTCTAGATCAGGGGTTCTCAAAGTTTTGATAGGTGAGGGCCAATTTAGGAACCCAACATTGAACTGAGGGCCGCCAAAGTGGCGGGGGAGAAAACGAAGAAAAAAAAAACTGAAAAGAAAATCCCATTTGAAATTATTTTAATGACCAGGTTGCATCTCTACAGTTTACATTAGTTGCAATAAACACATTTTAATTCATAACTGAGGCTAAACCTGGCAAAACTTGTGAAAATTTTGGGGGGGAGAGAAAGAAACTTTTAAAATAGAAGCTTACCAAACAAGTCATCATCATCATTCATTTCTATCACTGCTTGTCAGTCGCGTTTCCATTATTGCAGATTTGCATATTATTATCTATCTTTTTTAACCCGTAACTGAAAAACGAAAAATGAACTGTTGTTGTCTTTTTAAAACGCAAAGTTGAACAAAATTTTTATTTGAACTGGCTTCACCAACTGCTGCGCAAAAAAAGTAAATATCGACAGACTTTTTCAGATTTTTGTTTAAATGACTTTTTGCCCCTTTATTAAACATTTTAAATATTCACAAATTAATATGGAAAACATGTCGATTTTACTGGTTTTCTAAGGCCAAATTAGAACCTGGAATTTATATTTTTCCCGCAGTGATGAATGAGAAGAGCCATATAGCCTGTACGTGTCTGATCTAGCCTGATTTATAGGTGAGTTATAGGCTAATGATAATAAATGCGTCTGAAAAAACAGCGAGGCATTTTAATTGTTTATTAATAAACTATTGTTTTCTAAGTGTCGGCTAAAAACATATCTCCATCTCCGCTGTTAAGCAGATGCGCTTTTAGAGAGAAATCCACCTTTCATACGGATTACATAATCAGGTATTTGCTTTCGATTCGAGTTTGTTTGTTTAAAAGTGAACATTTTAAAGGGACACTATGCAGCTTTTTTAGCTTAACTGAACAGCTTCAGAGTTATTGATATGGTTATATAACTTCTTTCGGGTTGAATGGTGGGCGTCTCGACCCCCCCTGGTGCCTGTGAGCGCAAAAACCTCACTTGCAACTTCGGTGCGGCGGGCCGCCGTGCTCAGTGTCAGGAAGTATCGCGTGATATCAGCTCTCGCGATGTAACATATTCCTTTACGGCAACTGCACACATACACACAGGAACAAGGTATAGAGGGATGGAGTTTGTCACACTATCGTCATGGCTGAGCCGGCATATATGCAGAAAGCTAGGAAAGCATTGTCGGAGGAACAGAGAAAGAGGAAACGGCAGACTGACCGAGCGAGGAGTCGGACACGAGCATAGGCATAATTTGCGGGTGTGTTATGTCCCCATTGAAACCTCTCGCGGCACGGATGTACCATTACAAACAAATAAAACATCTCCAGGTAACTCTAGTAGAGCATTCATTTCGTTTGTTAAATAAGAGGCGATCTGAAATGTGTTATTTTTTAAATCAAGTGACCAAAGTGCTCGTTGCCTCTGCGATCAGTGGTGCAGATAAGTTACAGTGTTCTGTTGTGACGCGCGCACTGTCTTCACCATAGACTGCACACGGAGGCGATGGTGAAATCACAAAACCTAAAGCACAAAAAACATGTCCCTGCTTGAAATTCAACCACTAATAAACAATCGGTTTTGATGAGGAAAATAAACTATACTACTAGTACCGATTAGAACCCAGAACCTCTGACACACTTGGCAAAAGTTCTGCCTCTGGACCATTAAAGTTCATGGGATAATTGTCGGATCTATGTATTTAATCACGTGAAAATTCTCACCACTAACAACATATATTATATCTCATTAAACGTCAAATTAAACACAATGTACTATTGTATACTATGTAATAGGCCATGTCACGCTCTGAGTGATTGGTATTTACGACAGTAACGTTAAATTCAAGTACTCCACAGCAACTCTAGGGGTCGCTGTTTGACAAAAACGGGATTCCTGCATAATGCCCCTTTAAGCTTTAGCCTACATAGGCTATATTTTGTTTCAGTTCTCGCGCTCCAGTTCACGGAGATCATGAAAGCGCGTAGTAGCCTAGGCTACTGATTGTTTTATTTTATTTTACAAAAGCACGTTTTCTTGTTATGAGTTTACACAAATAAAAGTAGTTGCGAATAATGCATTATTATTTTGTGTATGACCAGAAATGATAGACTAGTTTAAGTTGTTTCCACTGTTGATAGGAAAATGCGAGTGTTCGCGCCCACGAACATTTTGAAAGGTAATGGAAACGCGGCCATTAATAAGCTTGACATTGTTAAGATTATTATTAAGTCACATTGAATATTGATTACTTGGTCAACATACCCTTTTAAATTGCAATGGGATTTGTGGTGCTGGTTTCGGTTGGCCACGATTCCTATTCCTGTGTAGACAACCACTGTTCCTGGTGGCCTTGGGAGTGAGGTCAAGTGCGATCGGTCGGTCGGACCATGTAATTACCGCTTATGCCTATGGATGCCGCTAAACACCACTAAACGGAGATATTCATTTTTTCAAAGCAATAGTTTTAACAGTTTTACAGATGTTATCGCGGGCCGCCAGAAATGTTTCGGCGGGCCGCCATTGGCCCGCGGGCCGCACTTTGAGAACCTATGCTCTAGAGCAACACCTCAGCCAATAGTTTTACACCATTGCACCATAGGCCCCGCCCACTGGCGTTCAGTCGCTTAACGGCTGACACTTGTCTACACTGGATGTGAGCGTCACGTCAAAAGCAAATAAAAGCCATTGTAATCGCTGACGCTGTCTACACTGATACAGTATACAGATGAGTTCAGTTTCTGACGTACTCCACACACTTGAGTCTGTCGACAAGAGGACAAATGGAAGAGTGAAAGAACGTTCGCATTGACCCATCCAGTTGAAATAATATAAGAAATACCAGTTTGGAATATCAAGCTGTTTTGTACAGCTACGGTTAATGATGCCTCGCATATTGAAGTTACAAATGACCGTGCCATTAGAAATAAGAAATAAGGTGGATATTTATATTAGGCTGTATGACAACTTTATGTATTCATTTCTTAACTGTGAGTGAAACATCAGGGGAAAAGTTGTGGAACATAAAGATCTCCATTTAAGTCAAGTGAGCTATTAAAAATGTGGAAACGCTCCTGCGTCGATACTGTAAATCACAGACTAGACCGTGAAATGCTCGCGTCACAAACTCTGAAGCGTCACTCATTCCCTTCCCTTCAAACCTCCTCCGAGGATGAGAGCGTCTCTTAACTGACTGTCTGAACACTTTCCCTGGGAAATTAATTCCATTAAACAAGTTTCACCTCAGAAATTTCCATTAATATGTCCAGCATGAGGAGAGAGAGAGACTGAGAGCCCGCTGGTCTTAACTGGCCACAGAGCTATTCTGGGTACACTAGCCTGGTCAGACTGGGAACCCAGCTTAAACCAATCATGACCAGCACTCTGACTTTAGTTTAATCCGTTTCTATTACAGTGATCTTGTATGAGGTCATGGTTGATAAAGTCACAAGTCACATTTATTTCCAGTGTTGGGGGTAATGCAATACAAGTAACGCGAGTTAAATAATAACAAATTACTTTTTTCAAGTAACAAGTAGTTAGTTACTTTAAAATTTCACAATAATTTTTTAAAGTTCAAGTGTTACTCTTGTGGCAGATGCACTTTTATGATGGACAGATGCACTTTTATGATGAATAGATGCACTTTTATGATGGACAGATGCACTTTTATGATGGATAGATGCACTTTTAAGATGGACGGATGCACTTTTATGAAGGACAGATGCACTTTTATGAAGGACAGATGCACTTTTATGATGGATAGATGCACTTTTATGATGAATAGATGCACTTTTATGATGAATAGATGCACTTTTATGATGGATAGATGCACTTTTATGATGGACAGATGCACTTTTATGATGAATAGATGCACTTTTATGATGGACAGATGCACTTTTATGAAGGACAGATGCACTTTTATGATGGATAGATGCACTTTTATGATGGACAGATGCACTTTTATGATGAATAGATGCACTTTTATGATGGATAGATGCACTTTTATGATGGACAGATGAACTTTTATCATGGATAGATGCACTTTTAAGATGGACGGATGCACTTTTATGAAGGACAGATGCACTTTTATGATGGATAGATGCACTTTTATGATGGACAGATGCACTTTTATCATGTATAGATGCACTTTTATGATGGACAGATGCACTTTTATGATGGACAGATGCACTTTTATCATGTATAGATTAGGGCTGTCACTTTTTATTCGATATTCGAATATGCATTCGAACATGACGTGAAATATCCGTAATCGAACTATAAATAAACTAACCGGTTTTTAAAGTGCCATGTTTAGCGCATTTTTTACAGTCTATGATTAGACCGTTTGTTTTTTATTTTATTGTTTGCCATCTCATCCAGTAGCGGGCACTCTAAACGTATTGTAGCGTAAGCTCATGACCAAATCAAGTGAATAATAGCCAATAGCCACCCTGTTTTGAAAATGGAAGATAACGCACAGAACGGCCAGCCTGAGCGGACAATTACGACCCCAACTCATCTAAAAAGTAGTGTCTGGAAATGGACAATCCGATTGATGAATCCGAACACGTGTTTACATGAACGATACATAAAGTAATGTGCGCGTTATATGTCACAAGATTCAAATCGGAATTGATTTTTTGACATGCGCACACTGCACGAATATGCCGCTGTTCGCGCATAACTATTCTCCTCTATTGGTTCTTTATTTGTTTTTTAAACAGCAGACTTGATATTTATCCGTCTCTGGTCATGATTTGGAGACGATGAGCATGATTTGCCGTGCTGCTTGCCTGCTTATATTGATCACGCAGTAAAACCCTGCGCCCAAAACCAGTCGTCCGTGGATGATAATCTGAAACAAGCGCTGGTGGGACGTTGTCCTGCTTCACTTCACAGACGCTGAGTGAAATGAGATTTTTTTAATAATGGAACACTCATTTATGACACAGAAACAGGAAGAACAGCTCGCTCCGTGCGTAATACGTCATTGCACATGCGCAGTCCTTTTAGTTTCGTAGATATTCGAATATATTCGAATACATTGCTCGATATTTGATATCCGTTCGAATTTGATTTTTCTCAAAAGTGACAGCCCTAGTATAGATGCACTTTGATGATGGACAGATGCACTTTTATCATGGATAGATGCACTTTTATGATGGATAGATGCACTTTTATAATGGATAGATGCACTTTTATGATGGACAGATTCACTTTTATGATGGACAGATGCACTTTTATGATGGACAGATGCACTTTTATGATGGATAGATGAACTTTTATCATGGATAGATGCACTTTTAAGATGGACGGATGCACTTTTATGAAGGACAGATGCACTTTTATCATGGATAGATGCACTTTTAAGATGGACAGATGCACTTTTATGATGGACAGATGCACTTTTATGATGGACAGATGCACTTTTATCATGTATAGATGCACTTTTATGATGGACAGATTCACTTTTATGATGGACAGATGCACTTTTATGATGGACAGATGCACTTTTATCATGTATAGATGCACTTTGATGATGGACAGATGCACTTTTATCATGGATAGATGCACTTTTATGATGGATAGATGCACTTTTATAATGGATAGTTGCAGTTTGATGATGATAGATGCACTTTGATGATGACAGATGCACTTTTATGATGAATATATGCACTTTTATCATGGATAGATGCACTTTTATGGACTTTTCCAAATACATACACCCATTCACTCCCATTATAAAGCTTGGAAGAGCCAGGACATTTTTAAATATAACTCTGAAATGTCTGAAAGAAGAATGTCATATACACCTAGGATGACTTGACGGTGAGTAAATCATGGGCTAATTTTCATTTTTGGGTGAACTATCCCTTTAAGTTAGCGATGTCATTCCTTCTTTAAGTATAAATCTCAGAGATCCATCAGAGATAGATGTGTCTGCTGTAGAGAAATGTCTTGTTATTTTTTGCGGTGGAGATCAGAGATTTGAGATCTCTAACTCAGATGTTTAGTGCCGTAATCGGCACGAATCCAAGCGCTCTTCGGTGACCCGTCTTCCCAAGTCTCCGTATTGTTTGGCATGATGTGTTGTCATAGCAACAGGCAGACAAAAGGAGCGCATGCAGGAAAAAGGGCTTTCTGTTCTCGCCGTGATTTTTCTATCTAATGGACCTAATGTATAAGCAGAAGGTAAAAGCATTCTTCCAGCAAATGGGTGGCTTTTGGCTCGGAGAGAAAATAGCACTTCACCATAGTAACTGGTGACTGAAGCCGCTCACCCTGCATGTGTCACACCGCGCGTCAAATCACGCTAATTGTAACATGTCACGGGTCGATTCAGGTGCCGCGAGGAAGAGGTGAAAACTAACGGCGGAAAACAACATATTGCATTATGTTTTAATTATGCTATATTATGATCCTTGAAGGATTATTCATCAGTCATCCAGGCAAGCTGTTGCTGTTCGGATCCGTACTGGAGGCTTTCAGGCGACAATCCAGTTCTGGGTACATTCGGGCCAAACTCCTTATTTAAAGACCATTATTTATTTTGAAAATCATTCAACAATGCATGCTATTATAGATATGAAATCACCCGCAATCCTTCCAAATACTCATGACTTACTGTCAAACCAAAAATTATTAAGACACCAGATATAATTTTTTATATTTTTTTTACTAGTGTGTGCAGAACACTATAGTTTATAGACATTTATGTAAGTGAGGAGAGCAAAATAAAGTAAATTGTGACATATTATACCTAAATATTCCTCATACAGTGACTACCAGTAAAATATATAAAAATTTGGGACCAAAAATGATTCCTCTACTTTCAGCTGATGATGTTTTGCTGAAGTGTGTTTTCTGTAATTGCTAATGCTCTTTTTACACACACACTGAACAACATGAAGCATTGCTTGGTCACTGGTTGAGCTAAACTGGTATTATCTAATTGTGTAGTTAAATTGAACAGCTGACAGATATTCAACATAATTCATGTGTGAGAGTCTAACAGAAGGACGGACAAAACCAGTCAAATATCAACCGAGTTCTGCTCATATTTTATCAACATTTTCTAAACTAATGTGAATAAACTGTGATAATGTGAGAAAAGTTGAAGGAGTCTGGATACATTTTGGTTTGATTATGATGGTTTCTTTGTGGTCTCGTGTTGAGCATCAGTTAAAGTGATGCTTTGCTCAGCAAACGCCACTAATAAAGAGACATAATACAAAATATGGATCCAGATGGAGAATATAGGCTGTAGCTAATTTAGAAAAGTGCTCTTTGACCTTGCCAAAGCAAATAACACAGAACCATTAAATGATACACGCTTTTTTATAATGAGACTCATTCCCAAAAGAACACATCTTATTTGCTTAGCATATATCGCCTCGTTTAAATTTGATCAATATCTTATTAAATATTATACAGCATACAGAATTTGTCACGTAAAAAAGATGCATCGGAAAGCATTAAATCTGACCAGTCAGCATACAAACATATTGCGTTCAAGGTTACCTTTTTTTTTTTTGCTTTCGTGGGGAAATAAAATATTCAGTATCATTTGAGTTTGTCCCACAGAGAATAAAACTCACCTTCGTTATTTTCCTGCATTTTCCATCCCTGTAATATTTTGCAGACTTTCACACTATTTTCGGTTCATATTAAAAACGTCCCCTGCCGACACAGAGCCACGAGTCTGAGAGGAAAAAAGGTCAAAGCAATTTATATTTGACATGTGCGGTTTGATCGCCTTGTCATCGCCTCAGGCCACACACACACACACACACACATACACTCGACTTCACAGCGATCCAGACACATGCATTTCTTTGCATTCGCTCTAGAGACGTCCTCGGATAGATGGCTTTCCAGCAAAGTGACCTGTGGCGGATGCGTGAGAGTCATCAATTCTTGCATGCACCGAAATGAAATGTCCTGACATGCCGGCGTGAATGAAAACACACACTCTTGATGGAGCTCTTAATGAGAAGAGGTGTCCGGGACCCACGAGTGCTTATTTATGAAGCAGACGCCAGCAACACGGGGTGGCGCTCCGTTGCCTCCCTGAATAACCATCATGGCAATTTCACAGTGATTTACGATAAAGCTCTCGCAAACACAGACGTATAACCTTGATTCTGCTGTATCATGAAGGAAACGTCTGTGGACACGTCTGTGGAGACGCCCGAGGGTCTGTCGTCGCTCTGGATTCGTGTCGTTGCTGGTGTGTGTGTGTGTGTTATTGGAGTGGAAGTGGCATTTGCGCTGGGCCTGTTGGGACCCGGTCACTCGCTGACACTAATGGATGAGCTGCTGGTTAGAAAGATGCTTTAAAAGTGACACATGAAAATAATCCCCAAAATTATTAATAATCAACACTTCCATCCAAACGAAGCCATCAGAAATATCTGACTCATTATGTAGAAATGTTGAATTAAATGCCACTATTGTCTGCATTGACGCCATTAACTGAGCTGGACGATGACATCACAGTTTTCTCCAGACCGGCTATATAAATATATATATATATATATATATATATATATATATATATATATATATATATATATAAATGAACTAAATTAATAAAAAAATAACCATTACTGAGCGAATTTAAGCTGGACTAAGACTCTAATTTCTTCTAGATTTGTTGTACAGCAGAAACAAACTTTGTTGCATTATTTTCCTGTTATCTCTGTAAAGCTGCTTTGAAACAATCTGTATTGTAAAAAGCGCAATATAATATAAATAAAGGTGACTTGACTAGTATAGCGTCACCTGATCTCATGGCTTCCTTTGCTACTACAAATGTGTTTCCTAAACACACTGTTACAAAGACGACAAAAATGAAAAGTCAAGGGACAAGAGACCAACTAAAGCAAACACTGATCACCATAATGGCGACATAATACAATACTAAAATACTTTTTATGTTCAAAAATAAAAACATTAGCTCTAAACTTTTGTAGAAATATGACAGAAATAAAAACTGGTTTGAATAGGCTAATAAGTGAAGCTGGTAATGCTGTTTGTGGAGTTGTTTAATCTTCTGCTGAGAACACAATTTACAGAACCTTCATATTTAATATGAATATTTAATGTTACCTATTTGTAGATTGTATTTAATAGAGTAAACTTTCATAATTTATACTTCATTTATTTTTTTATTTGCAAACAATCATGTACTTGACATATAGATTACACTTTCATAAGAATCATTTGCAATTAGTTTGTGAAAGGAGTCATTATACATATTTGCGCTGAGTTTTTGCTGCATTTACATGGTCTTGACCAGCCGGTGGTGTTTTCGAGCGCTTTGAAACAGTGAGGAATTGGTTATATTTGTTTCTTCCATCGCCAGTGTTTTGTTTTGACCTTTAGAGGGCGCTGTGGGCTATAACGGCTTACAATCGTTTTATCATTCGTCTTCCTCTACTTATTACATGGAGGTTTAGTTACATGCACTGGATTAAAGGGAAAAACTTTAAGATCATCATCATCTGCTTCAAAGTAAGGCACATAATAGCATAAACTATTTAATTATTTTAATCCTACATGCACATGACTTAATCATGGGGGGGGGGGGGGACGGGACTGCTAGTGATACTTTTTTTATTCACGGGGTATTTTTTTTTTTTTTGCATTTGAACAGTTTTTTCTTTGATTGAAAATATTTATTTTGATTGAAACAACTTTTTTGGAATTGAATGATTAAGACACAAATGTCCTACCCATGTATGGCCCAAACACAAAAAAGATTACTTCAATCAAAGAGAACATTTTCAATAATAAAAAAAAAGTGTTCAAATGCAATTTTTGGAGTCTCAAATATTTTATTTGCATTCAAAAACGATTTTCTATATTTGAAAATGTTTATCTTTTCATTAAAGTGACTTTTTTATTGATTCTGTTGTTTGTTTGAAGCAACTTCTTTTTTGATTGAATGATAAAGACACAAATGTCCTACCCATTATATGGTCCAATCAAAAAACAATGTTACTTCAATTAAAAAGGTTGCTTTAAACAAAAAAAAAAAACGGACTTCTATCAAAGAAAACGTTTTCAATCAAAGAAAAGCAGTGTTCAAATGTATTTTTTTTGAGTCTCAAATATATTTTTGGATTCAAATAATTTTTTTCTTTGATTGAATTTTTTTTTTTTTCATTGAAGTGAAGGTTTTTTTAATTGAAAATATTTTTTGGGATTGTAGCAACCTTTTTTTTTATTGAATAATAAAGAAACAAAACTACCTCCATAGATCTAGAGCCTGGAGAGGAAGTTCATGCATTTGCAGGGATCTACACTAACCTTTTCCACTGGTGGCACTTGCGCTACTAACTTTTTCAGTTACTGGCGCAAAACATTATTTGGTCGCACAAATTATTTATAGTAAGCCGCTCTCTGGATAATAATGAACAATAATGAAACTGTACTGCATTAGGGGTGGAACGGTACACAGAAGTCACTGTTGGGTTCATACATCACGGTTCGGTACGATTTCGGTACAATGGAGTGAAAAGCAAAACAAAAATGCAGAAGGCATTTTTATAAATGTCTTAAGCCTTGTATTTTTAAGTTGTATAAGTTTTATTAATAAAGGCATAGAACCAGTTTATTTGTAGTGCACTGACAATAGTTTTATATAATTAGTTTATTAATTAAATTAATAAAAAGACAAAATGACCTTGATATATGTTTGGTAATTGTACCTGAATGAATTTAAAATTAATTTGCTATATTTCAGATCAATATATATTGTTTTCCTTAATTTTAATTAACCCTAACTTTAATCTCATCTGAATTATAAATAAATGATTTCAGTATAAAATAATTACCATTAAAAACACATTTGATTTTCTTTTTTAATCAATGTAGAATGTGTAACTTAAAAATAAACAGATTACCGAGGACAAGAAATGAAAACCAATGCGATGTGATGAATCTCCAAATGATGGAACACACAGACTGTTTTTAAATGGGGTTGGATAAATATGTTTTGCTTTTAAAACGGTGTGTGTGTGTGTGTGTGGTTGGGTTACAGTTGTAGGTTACAGTTTGACAAGAGTTTAGAGTGTGACAAAAGCACAATGTTGTGTTCACAAATATAAGTAAACATTTTGCAGTTTGAATCATGTCCTGTATGAACAAAATGACGGAGTATGTTTTTATGTTTCCACTGTTCGATCGCGTCTGCGTCTCTCTCTCTCACACACACACACACACACACACACACATACATAGTTCGATCGCGCCCGCGCATCTCTCTCACACACACACACACACACACACACACACAGAGAGAGTTCGATCGCGCCCGCGTTTCACTCTCACACACACACACATAATTCGATCGCGCCCGCGCATCTCTCTCTCTCTCACACACACACACACACACACACACACAGAGAGAGTTCGATCGCGCCCGCGTTTCTCTCTCACACACACACACATAATTCGATCGCGCCCGCGCATCTCTCTCTCTCTCACACACACACACACACACACACACAGAGAGAGTTCGATCGCGCCCGCGTCTCTCTCACACACACACACAGAGTTCGATCGCGCCTGCGCCCCTCTCTCTCTCTCTCGCGGGGCTGAAGCCAACTTGATGTGTTGAATGCTCAGAGCACGTTATAAAAACGTATAGCCTACTTAAAATAGGCTACACATTTATGTTTTAATAAATGCTCATAGTAAATCATAGCATATTGCCTAAAACATAAGGTAGGTACAAAAATAGTCAGTGATACATTTGCGACCCATTAAAAATTAGGGTCGCAATGACATTTCAAAAGGTCGCATATGCGACCAGTGTAGTTCCCTGATTTGTGTCTTCATATAGGCCAAAAAACAGCGCAAGCGTCACACGTGCTTCAGTGTGTGTGTGTGGTTAATGAAACTGCGCGTCGGCTGCACCATTCATTACACAGAACAAGCAGGATTCGTATTTAAATTGTCTTTGTGGCTTAATATCCATACACACTACATTGCAATTTGATTTCAAGTGTACTGAACTGCTTTCTATTTATTCCTCAAAAGATTTACAAATTCCATGAAATACCGCGTTATACAGTAAATTCCTTTATGACTGGATTTCGTCAGCATTTTAGGCGGGGCGGGGGGTCGTTTTGGGGGAGAGAGAGAGAGAGAGAGAGAGAGAGAGAGAGAGAGAGAGAGAGAGAGAGAGAGAGAGAGAGAGAGAGAGAGAGAGAGAGAGAGAGAGAGAGAGAGAGACCCGGCCGCGCGCGCGCGCCTTCAAACTGTCCTGCTCTCTCTCTCTCTCTCTCTCTCTCTCTCTCTCTCTCTCTCTCTCTCTCTCTCTCTCTCTCTCTCTCCCTCGCGCATATGAATCAAAATCAATTGAGAATTGACACGATGGTAAAAGATCGAAGACCGAAGTTTCATGTGGCGGAGCATTGTGTAGCCTACATGTGATACAAAATGATTAACGTTAATAATTTATGCATAAGCAGCACTGACGTTAGCCAATCATAACAGTGGGCGTTAACACTGAACTCTTAAAGGGGAAACACCTCCAAAACAGACTGTTTGAATCAGAGGGGGAGAAACAGGGTGGGAAAAGGTCATAAATCACTACATTTTTATTTTCATTTTTATTTTCATGACCCCTTTAAAAAGCATTTTGGTGAACAGAAAAGACATTGTTATTTTCCCACACATGTTCTGTGTCCTGTACTGATCTGTCCACATAAAACACATTTTTGGTAAAAAAAGAAGAAAAAAAGGCCGTTAAAATCGATTCCCTATTTTCGTTTTCGAAACTTGTGTTGGTTGTTCCGATCAATTGTGCGATCAATTTTCGAATGTAAAGTGACAGCCCTAATACATATCAATATCTGCAAATAATAAGTCTTAGTAAGATTATATTTAAATTCTTAGTTTTAAGATCTGTAGTTTTAAATAATGCAATGCAATACAATGATGATTGAGAGATGAACAAATAAACCTTCCTCAAAAGCCTGATGATCATATTTGATACTCATGATTTTTATAATAAATGATATTGATAATCAAGCAAACCTGCTTCAGTCCAGCTGAAATATTACTAATAATATCAAAGCTTACGTTTGCTTGATAATATCAGAGCAGATTTGACACAGAAAGACTCGTGAAGCTCGAGCTGAAGGAGGACGTTTGTACAATATACTAAAGGACTTTTACTTGATAAAAGAGTCTAAACTCTCGATCGGACGAAGAAGGAGTGGAGGAGATCGAGTGCGACAGGTTTGGAGTGCTCGAATGTTATTAGCATGTACTGTTGCTTTAAGTGACAATCCTGCAGACTGTGCCGATGAACTCCAGCTGAATTACATAGTTAATAGATCCACGACTCGCCTCACAAACAAACAGACTGAATGTGCTCATGCAAACCAGTCCAAAGCACACGCCATCTATCACCCTCTCTGGGAATAAGACGAGGATGACTTCGCCAGCGCAGGACTGTATTAAACTCTTCGGCGCGCAGCGGGCCGGAGACCAGGAGATGAGGAAAATCCCTCGGGAGAGAGGAGCGTGACAGAAGCCGGAGGAACACACGCCCGTTCCTGCTTTAATAACTCTCCTCTCGTTCATTCGCATGTAAACAGATCACCCCGATTCACCACGGTAAAGCTACGCTATACTGATGACTTCTGAGAGGACATCGCAGCAACTTAGTGTGTTTCTCCTTAAAATACAGGCTTTTGTCCTTTTTGACTCGATATTTGAAGGTCCTAATCATAAAACTGCTTATTTCAAAGTTTAGAATTTACAGAAACTAGGGTCCCACTTTATATTAAGTGGCTTTAAGTACTATGTACTTACATCGAAAAATAAGTACAATGTCCTTATTATGTTCATGTGTATTGTAAAACACTTGAGGGACAGGTGTAAGGGAAGGTCAACTGTGTAATTACATAAATTAATTACATGCTGGTATTTTTAAAATATAAGTATAATATAAAAACATGTATATACACAATAAGTCCATTGTATCAAATGTTTCCTTTCAATATAAGTACATAGTACTTAAAGCCACTTAATATAAAGTGGGACCGAAACTTTAAGTGGCAATAATAAGTCAAAATAATTTAATTTAATTAAATAGTTATATAATTAAAGTACTGAAGATTTAAAAACTTAATGTTCTTCAGGATTTAATCTTTTTTTATTACAAATTACCTTTTTCTCGTCTTTTTATTATCACAGGATTTTTATTATTATAATTTTTTTACTCATAAATGGCTATTTCCACCTGATAAAATGTTAGAGCTTGACATGTCAAGAAAAAAATATTTATTGTACTGTAAAAGTTTGTATTAATTGCCATGACTTCTTAAAATGTTATTATTAATTTGCCATGAATTTAAGATTTTATTAATTTCCATAACTTAAAATTGTATTAATTTCCATAACTTTTTGAATTTATGAATTTTCGTAATTCTTTAAAATTAGTATTTTTCAAGCCTTTTAAGGTTTTATTCATTTCCAAAATGTTTTAAGATTATAATAACTTCCATTACTTTTTAAGAATTAATTTTCCAAGACTTTAAGATTTGATTAATTTCCATAACTTAATGTAATTGATTTCCCTAGCTTTTTAAGATTTGATGAATTTCCATAATTCTTTAAGATTATTATTTTTCAAGCCTTTTAAGTTTTATTAATTTCCATAACTTAAGATTTTATTAATTTCTAATTTTATTAACTTTAATAACATAACTTTGAAAACATTTATTTTCCAAGACTTTAAGATGTTATTACTTTCCCTAACTTAAATTTTTTATTAATTTACATAACATTTTTAAATGTTGTGACTTTCCTTAATTCTTTAAGATTATTATTTTTCAAGCCTTTTAAGGTTTTATAATTTCCTAGACTTTTAAGATTTTAATAATTTACATAATTTTAAGATTTATTAACATTTCTGTCAATTTGATAAGTTATTAATTTCCACAATGTCTGGAAATCACACTTTTGGAATTCTCTCATATATATCCAGGTTCTCCAAGGCTAGACCCTGGTTCTTCAAGAAAAATGACAATTAAGGGATTTATTAAAAATGAATATATGTGATATTAGCTGACATTTCGATTTTTAGCTGTTTTAACTTTTCCATTAAACATTACATCTGTTTTTCATCAAAATGCACAGCATTATATCCATCCAGTGTGATTCTTTATAGTGAATCGGTTCATTTGTTTGCTGAATCAGTTCGTTGTTTCATGGCATTTTGAACCTCTGGTATACTGGTTTTTGAGTTGATTTCTTTTCTAGCTCCTGATACATGAAGTTTATGAAAGTATATGACTTGTGTATGAGTGTCTGCAGCACATGCTTCCAGTCCATAACAGGCCTTAATCATGAAGATCTAGTTATTTTCTGCTTGATGCGGTGACATGCGACTGCGTTCGTTTGAAATGCCAGAGCGTTCACAGGAAATGAGCTTGCATTGGTTTTCATTTTTTGAAACAGAACACAGGAGATCATTAGATGAGTGTGATTAACCTTTAGATGCATGTAAACAATGCATCTGCTTATGGATGTGTGATGATGATGGAATAATGATGTCTGAATAAAATAGCACATCTACAGGTGAAACTCGAAAAAAAATTTATATCGTGCAAAAGTTCATTTATTTCAGTAATTCAACTCAAAAGGTGAAACTAATATATTATATAGACTCATTACATGCAAAGTGAGATATTATGGCTTACAGCTTATGAAAACCTTTTCACAATATACTAATTTTGAATTTGGGGTTTTCATAAGCTGTAAACCATAATCATCACAACTATAACAAATAAAGGCTTGAAACATCTCACTTTGCATGTAATGAGTCTATATATAATAGTTCCCTTTCGTTAGGGAACTCCTCCGACGAGACGTCTCCGTTCCCTACTCAGGGAACGAGGGTTACCATACGTAACCGAGACGTTTCACCTTTTAAGTTGAATTACTGAAATAAATGAACTTTTGCACGATATTCTATTTTTCGAGTTTCACCTGTATCGTCTGCTAGTGTTGGGTTGTTAAATAAGTGACTTAAAGGTGATATTACGCCCCTTTTCACAAGATGTAATATAAATCTATAGTGTCCCCAGAATTTGTTTGTGAAATTTCAGCTCAAAATTCCCCCCAGATCATTTAATACAGCTCGTCATATTTGCCCCTTTTTGGGTGTGAAGAAAAACGCGCTGGTTGTGTGTGTGTGTGTCCCTTTAAATGCAAATGAGCTTTAGCTCCGCCTCCGTTCAGAAGAGGGCGGAGCTTCAGAGACTCTGGCAATAACAACACAGGCCAATCTCACTGATCCAGAATCAGGAGTAACCAGCAGCGAGTGCAGCCTTACGGAGAGACTCAGGGAGAGCTTCACTTTTACACGTTTCTGAATGTTAGCGGAGACATTTGTGTAGTTGTTGTGGAGTTACACTGATCATCTCCTCATCATGTTGAACTCTTCCACAAGTGTCCACAGTTCCTGAGGTGTTTATAAGACAGCGGTGACATGTTCTGGTCAATAGTGTTCAGTGTCGTCTGTGCTCAACCACAGAACAGTTTCAGGCGTCGCTGGATCTTCTCCAGTGCGTTAGAACTGGTCTCTGTCGGCGCTCGCCGAACCCAATGTCGCTGGTGTGTGTAAACGTGCAGATTAAGGGCCGGTGATATTATAATAAGATCCTCTTCATACGTCAGAAGGAGCAAAATCTGATCGGCTTATTTTTGGACATGCTTGCAGAGAAAGGCTCACCAGAACAGAGTTACTGGGTTTCACTTTACACGATTTCTGTGTTGTTAGAAGCACCGGGATCCGATTATAGCACTTAAACACGGAGATTTTAATGATATATCCCCTTTAAAAACACTTGCAAATGACAAAAGCAGCAGCTTTCCCTCTGGTTTGATCTCTGACCGTTCCAGTGGGTCATCACACTTGTGTCTGTAGTGATGATGAGATAATCTAGACTGCGTATTAAACACAATAATTATCCCTCAGAAGCTCATTAGGCATAAACTCTGCTCTCTAGGGATACAAACACAGCCTTTAGTTAAAGAAACGCTGACGAGAGAACACGCATCTGGCTCCTTTCTCGACACGCTCCACCGCTCGCCCACATTCTGTTGTGTTACAGAAACAAGCCTCAGATTGCGATCCTTATTAATTTTGCCATGACAACATTAATGGAGTGCAATGGTCCGATTCATCCCTTCCTCGGTCTCTCCTCCCTCTGGAGGCGTTTGACGAGCTCCTGTCAGTCTCGGGTGGGCGGAGCCTCGTCTCATTAATAAGTCATCGTTTACTCAATCTGTTTAGATGGGAATTTAAATGAGCTAATATGGAGTGAGACTCCAGACACACATGATCCATCCGTCACGTTTGTCTGCTGGATTGTGTTTGACAGAATCACGAGTGGCACCTCACCTTCTCATGAGTATATTAATCAATAAATATTAATGCTATGCTTTCTATTTTAATAACTATATCATTGTAAAAAATAAACACATTGCTAGTTTAACTTAAAAAAGTAAAAATTAAAGTTAATACAATGGAGATGTCTAGACGGATGAAAGCCTGAACATTCTATAAAAGTTATTTGAGATTTTAATTTGAAATCTTAAATTACTTAAAATAAAACTTATCAAAAGTGAAATACTTAAATGTAACACTGAAGTTAAAAAAAAACCTGAAAATATTTTGATTCAGACACTTGTCTTGAATGAAAATTTGAATTGCAGGGAATCTTTTAGAACAGCTAATTTAATATATATCATCTTTTATAGTATTTTTTATATGAATATTGTATTTTAATATTATATTATAAAACTGTACTTTCTAGGTTGGTCTAATATTTAATATATTCAAATAAATATGTTAATAATTAAATATACATTTTATGCATTTTTTTATAACCAGCTATCCATGTCCTGAAAAGCAATATCAGTGTTTGTGCAGGATCAGTAAAACCATGTTCAAGTTGCAGACAGACATATAGACAGACAGATGTATAGATAGATAGAAAGATAGATGTATAGAGTAAATATAGATAGACAGACTGACGTATAGATGGATAGACTGACAGATAGACAGACAGACTGATGTATAGATAGATAGATAGATAGATAGATAGACTGACAGATAGATAGCCTGATGTATAGATAGGTAGATGTATAGATAGACATGCTGAAGTATAGAAAGAGATGTATAGATATACAGACTGATTTACAGATAGACAGATGTATAGATAGACAGATGTATAGACAGACAGACAGATGTATAGACAGATGTACAGATAGACAGACAGACAGACAGATGTATAGACAGACAGACAGATGTATAGACAGATGTACAGATAGACAGATGTACAGATAGACAGATGTATAGATAGACAGACAGACAGACAGACAGACAGATGTATAGACAGATGTATAGACAGATGTATAGATAGACAGACAGATGTATAGACAGACAGATGTATAGACAGACAGACAAATGTACAGACAGACAGATGTATGTATATATAGACAGACAGATGAATAGATAGACAGATGTATAGATAGACATGTATAGACAGAAAGACAGATGTATAGACAGATGTATAGACAGACAGACAGATGTATAGATAGACAGATGTATAGACAGACAGACAAATGTATAGACAGACAGACAGATGTATGTATATATAGACAGACAGATGTACAGACAGACAGATGAATAGATAGACAGATGTATAGATAGACATGTGTAGACAGAAAGACAGATGTATGGACAGATGTACAGATAGACAGATGTATAGACAGACAGACAGATGTATAGACAGATAGACAGATGTATAGACAGATGTATAGATAGATAGACAGATGTATAGACAGACCGACAGATGTATAGATAGACAGACAGACAGATAGACAGACAGATGTATAGATAGACAGACAGACAGACAGATGTGTTTAGACAGATGTATAGACAGACAGACAGATGTATAGATAGACAGACAGATGTGTATAGACAGATGTATAGACAGACAGATGTATAGATAGACAGACAGATGTAGAGATGGATAGACAGATGTATAGACAAACAGACAGATGTATAGACAGACAGACAGATGTATAGACAAACAGACAGATGTATAGACAGACAGACAGATGTATAGATAGACAGACCGATGTGTATAGACAGATGTAGAGACAGACAGATGTATAGACAGACAGTTGTGAATAGACAGATGTATAGATGGACAGATGTATAGATAGACAGACAGATGTGTATAGACAGATGTATAGACAGATGTATAGATAGACAGACAGATGTGTATAGACAGATGTGTATAGACAGATGTATAGATAGACAGACAGATGTATAGACAGACAGACAGATGTATAGACAGACAGACAGATGTGTATAGACAGACAGATGTATAGATAGACAGACAGATGGGAATATAGATGTATAGTCAGACAGACAGATGTGTGTACAGATGTGTATAGACAGACAGATGTATAGACAGATGTATAGATAGACAGACAGATGGGAATATAGATGTATAGACAGACAGACAGATGTGTATACAGATGTATAGACAGACAGATGTATAGATAGACAAATGTACAGATGTGTATAGACAGACAGATGTATAGACAGATGTATAGATAGACAGATGTACAGATGTGTATAGACAGAGAGAGAGAGAGGTATATTGTCCGATCTGAGTTTATGGAGGACGTTCAGATCTGATCGCTGCTGGTACATGTATATATCCAGTGAGGTCAGATCGCGAGCGATGAAGGCGTACGCAGCGTAAACACCGGCGCTGGAGTGTGTGTGTGTGTGTGTGTGTGTGATGGCTCTGGGAGTACATTAACAGAAGAGCCCCATCTGGGCGGCACCGTTCCACTCAACGCCCCGATTCATTATCTCTCCATGTTCCCTGTGACCTGCAGAAAAATGACAACTGATTTACCTCAAGATCAATTTGTATGTAAATCAGAGAAGGACTGGAGCGCGGCGAGTGGCTTAGCGGCGTTCATGCGCGGGTCTGAGACTGTCAGTGTGTGTGTGTGTGTGTGTTCGTCAGCACCGGGCCGGACCCGAGAGGTTAATGGAGCTGATTCAGATCATGTGACCCCGCTCTGACACGTCACGCCGAATAAAATCAACACAAACTGAGACTCTTTCTATGTATGAATCATTATAGGGCTGTGCTATATTGACAAAAAAATGTATTTCAATATTTTCTGGGATTTTGTTGATAAGGATAATTAGACAATATTGAGTGTGTTTTTCCGCTGGTTTAAGCCTGTCAGCTCACTCTTGGATATTTTCAGATTCGGACCCCTTATGTACACTGTCACGTCTGCGGCTGGATGCGCGAGACCACGTGATTTGCCTGTCCGACGTGGTTTTTCTTGATTTTGGGGTTTCTGCCTTACAGTCTATGGTTTCTACCCAAGGATATATTGGTGTGCAATACAAGTCGGAGTCTGCATAGGGTGTTTATTTTGAAATTGACAGTGTTTTTTGACGGTGTTTACAGTGTGGCTTGGACACGGCGTCCGTCGAAAATAGACTCCGTGCCTATCTTTAGCGATGCCGCGCGGAGAGACGCTTCTGGGACGCGTTGGAAAGGTCACGCTGGACGTAGGCGTAAGCACCGCCCCATTGTTTACAAGTGTGGAGAAGGAGGATCGTTCAAATTTTATTGTATGTTGAATGACATATTTATGTCTTTGTGTCAGTTTATTGTTTAAAATGGTCCTTTCGTGTGCATATCCTGGATGTTTAAAACAATTGGGCGGTGCTTCCGCCTACGTCCAGCGCGACCTTTCCAAAGTGATTACGCAATGCCTGGCGCGTCAGACCAGCACAAGACGAACAATTGTGGTTAAAAAGTATATAACTTTTTTATTTTATTTTTTTAAATGAGCGATGGTTTCGCTAGATCAGACCCTGTTCCTCAGCTGGGATTGTGCAGAGCCGTTTGAAACTGCATTGATTTGGACGTCAACATGTTGGTAGCGCTTGAAGTAGAAAAATCCTAAAATGTTTTCCTCAAAAAACTTAATTTTCTTTTCCACTGAATAAACTAAGACATGTCTTGGATGGCATAGGAGTGAGTAAATTATCAGGACATTTTAATTTTGAGGTGAACTTATCCTTTAAAAGGTGAAACTAATATATATAGACTCATTACATGCAAAGTGAGATATGTCAAGCCTTTATTTGTTATAATTGTGATGATTATGGCTTACAGCTTATGAAAACCCCGAATTCAAAATTAGAATATTGTGAAAAGGTTTTCATATCTGTAATCCATAATCATCACAATTATAACAAATAAAGGCTTGAAATATCTCACTTTGCATGTAATGAGTCTATATAATATATTAGTTTCACCTTTTAAGTAGAATTACTGAAATTTTTGCACCATATTCTAATTTTTCGAGTTTCACCTGTAAATGTAAACTGTTCGCAACTTAACTTTTCTCATTAAGGCATGATATTTGCCACTTTAAATAGATTTCACTCTACATTTTCAAGGAAACATTGAGACCGGACCTCTTGTAACTTTAGTTGAATAACCGTGCTGTAGACAATCTAACAGCCCCATATATTCCTAATGTTTACTTCTCTTTTTGCACACGTGAATCCTTACAGTTCCACTAAATATTCAGCTCGCGTCACTATCTGACGGCCCAGTTTGGAGCCCCCGGCGTGTTGTGGGACGTCCAGCGGCCAGTGAAATGACCTTTATCTAGGCTGATGAATGGATCCCCGACTCGCTGATAAAGCTGCCAGTTTCCCTGGCTTTGATTGCGAGTCTGGCGGAGCTTCTCCTGAGCCTGTCGTTGCGAGCGCATGCTGGGAGGTGGAAGACTCATGCCGAGACACAGATGTTGTGACAGCATCACCTCCTCCGTCACACACACACACACCACACAGATTTCAAAGCCAGATGAAACTAGAGCATCTCACCTGATGTGTTGGATGGTCTCTGTTGCGTCAGACGCTGGTTTTGAGCTTATAATCGGGATGCGACGAACACTGTCAAAATTCCCCTTTGAGGAAGATGAAAATATGTTGATATGCTGCATTGATTTGTATGAGAATAGAATAACTAATATATATTATATTATAATATTGTACATAGAATGTCAAAGTAAAATGAAATCATCATTTGTTTAACAATAAGCTAATATAAAGGTGTAATATTATAATAAAAGTCTAATATTAGGTTAAACTGGAACACTGGAATGACAAAGTAAAATTAAATTATGCTGCATTAATTTGTATAAGTTGAAGTTCATTTGTATTAATACGTTAATTTGTGTTTTTACATTGAAGGTGAAGCGGTGGTTTAAAGTAAACCAGAACGGCACGCATATTTAAATTTAGTAAATGTTTGTTTTAATTAGTTATTCGTGGCTTAAAACAGGTACAGGTCATTTAGGATTGTATGTGTATGTTTATAAATGACATGCTTTATTCTATGATTAGTACTTTTATTATTATTAAAACCCGAGACGCACATTATCTTATGCTATACTCTCGATGTGCAATACATATTTTCCAGCTTTCGACTGGAATCATCTTTTTTTTGTACAGTCCCAATACAAATAAACTTATAAATAAGCATAGAATAACTAATGTTAATTATATTCACTTAAAATTCACATTATTTTCATGATTTGTTATCGCAACACTTTTTCTTTTGTCAAATCAACTTTTTGATAATTTATGAGGTTCAGATAACATAATATTCTAAGTTATTAATAATTATATTATATTAATTATAGAATATAATATTTTACATTGAATGTCACAGTAAAATGAAACTGTTGAAAACATTTAATAATTAGTATAACAATAAGAAAGCTAATATAAATGTATAATATTATAATAAAAGTCTAATATTAGTTTAAACTGTAACTTTGGAATGACATGTAGGTAAAATTAAATTCTAATCTGAAACTATTTTATCATTCACACACATTCATATTCTAGAATAGCTAGTTTTATTATTATAATATATCTTATTACTAATAATTATAATGAATATTATAATTATTATAACAATATATAATATAGTAATATATTTCACTGGATTAATATTTTAGAATGTTATGTTATATTGAATATATTGTATGACATTATGACACTATACTTTTTTTGATTGAAAGATTTGTTTTAATTAATAAGCTTAAAAAATAACTGATTTAAATTATTAAACATATATATTTATAAATCACAGTTATTATACAGTATATAATAAAACAAACAATAATATTTATAATAATAATACATTAAAATCTTATTTTTATATATATTGTAATTGTAATATCTGAATTATAAATATTCTTTTCTTTATTTATTAAATTATTAGTTTAATATAGCGATGACTGAAAATAAAGATTACATTTATTATTAATATTATAATTACATTGTTGTTCAAATATTAATATACTTTTTATATCATCTTATTAATATTATAATTGTAATATTAGTCGGCTGTTTAGTGTGTTAAGTCATAATTGTAATAATTTAGTAGTAATGTTAATATAAAATTTGGAAAGTAAATGTATTATTTATTAAATTTTATTATTTTGTTATTAAAATTATACATTTGGATATCAACATTTTGTGTAATATTATAAAATTATATAAGTGTGTGTGTGTGTGTTTGTATATTATCATTTATTTAATGTATTTATTTATTTTTATATTATATTTATTTTTGTTTATTTATAAATATGTATTATTATTTTTATTTATTATTTATATATTTTTAATATTATATTTATTATATCATATATATATATTATATTATCTATTTTAGTTTATTTATGAATAATTTTCAGGCTTGTGGGTAAAATGCAGTGTGTCAAAAATAGAAACGGGGCAAATTAAAGGTTTTTCCATAAATTATGATGTGGGATCCAGTTCATTTGTCCCGTGTAGATTGTAGATTTGCTGTAACGTTACTATTGGACGGGAAGTCGTCGACCTGAAGAATGGTTTATCGTTGCGTGAGTTTGGTTGAGCTTCTCTGATGCAATTATTAATGATTCATTCCCTTCAAGAATCATTTCTGATTAAATCTTTGCAGGAACATTTCCTTTGACTCTGAATCTGACTCTTATTGTACGTCTTTCTTTAGTCTGGACCGATCAGTCTTCTCAATTAAATAGGTTTGCAGCTTGAGATGTTCATTTGGGACGCAGCCGGTCGTTTCGGAGCGGTTCAGAGGTTGAAGCTTCTCCCTGATTTCTGAAGAACAGAAAGTGACAGGTAGAAGAACGAACATCTCTTCTGAAAGGAAACATGTCCATCACTTACTCCGGTCACACACACACACACACACTCACTCACTCACTCACTCACACACAAACACACACACCCACTCATACACACAGCCGGTCCCGTCCCAATCTGACGGACGGATGAATCAAATCAAACTGGACTTGCTTTGTGTTTCAGGAATTCCTTCTCCAATAAAAGCTGAAACGACTTTGAAGAGAGACGTTTCTCTTTGAATAATGTTTTTTTATGCCCTTCTTGTTTTCAGGCTCTACTAGAACAGGTTTTCCTGCTTGAATGTTGATTATTCTCCTCATATTCTCCATTGTTGCGGCTCCTCTCTTCCCAGTCTGTCAGTAACGCTCTGTTTACTTCCTGTCTCTATGAAGCCCCTCCTTCTGAAAGGCACACTGTGCTCTGATTGGTCGGCTGGAGCAGTGTGTTGGTATTGGTCGAGTGTGTTGGGAAATGTCCCGCCCCTTTCCATAACCACCAGTTTAACACACTACTAACTAACTCAACCAGGCCCCGCCCCTTTATTCTGCGCTGAAAAATAAAGTGGGATTGTTTACTAAGGAAACACACACACACACACACACACACATTATCTTCAGATATGACTGGTGTGTGTTTGACTGAAGTCTCAGTGTTTGCTCAGCTGATTGATGGCTGACCTTGAGCGCTGATGGCTTCGACAGGTGACAGTTCGTCTATATTCTCCTTTGTCCAGTCTAACATCGGGAAATTCAGCTTATTAATGATTAATATATGATTAAACGGGAATCCCTCATGATCTCACGCTGCTGTTTTCTCATTTTCATCAACTAAATGTTTCATGTCATAGTCAATAATAAGAGCTGGAAATTAAATAATCTGCTTTTATTCATTTATGAGAGTTTTTTTTAGCTCATGTATGTGTTAATTTGTTGAGAATTACAGATCATGTTTTTGAAGCAACCCAGAGGACAATGTTATCGCTCTTTATTAGCGTTCTCAGTTTCATTGAAATTCTGGAATTAAATTCATGTTTCGCTCCCATTGGCAGATATGATTCATGTTTTAAGGCAAGACTAGATGAAAAAACATTTTTTTACGGTATATGCTCTCACCAGTGATGCGCGGGTCAATGTATAAAGAACCCGCACCCGACCGCCGTTTTCAACTAACCCGCCCGCAACTCGGACCGCGTGTAACAACACAGCATTGCAAGAAGACGTACACATAACAAAGCCAGCATCTTTCATTATTTACAAAGCCATCATCTTTCATTATTTCGGAGCTTCCACACCCCAGTCTTCACCTTTTCTCTTGCCGCCTCCATCTCTCTGCTGACTGATCATAGACATGGCCGTGAACGAATCGTTCTTTTGAACCGGTTCTTTTTCAGGGTACCCGCGGGTCTTAAAAGCCTTGAAAAAGTCTTGAATTTGATCATCTCAAATTAAGGCCTTAAAAGCCTTGAATTTAGTATACAAAGTCTTGGATTTCGTTACAAAGGTCTTATATATATTTTTTTGCCTTTGCTAGGATTAAGTTCATACCGTAACAAAATTAACTGTTACTAATGTAGGCTAATTCAAAATGTATGCAGCGTTGAGTGCACCTCGCGCTCCACGTCATAGCAGAAAAAGCGATCGCGTGCGCACCCGTTACTATGGTTACTAGGCAAGTGAGGTACAGAACAAGATAGTACCTAGCCTAGTTTAATCCGCTGTGGCCTTAAATGACAGAATTTAAACCCCAAATAAGAGCTTTTCTGTTAAAAGAACATTTTCTACCCGGTCTTTTCAATAGTATCTGGCAACCATGCGCGCGCACTCTCTCTACACTGCTGAAGAAGCACGGATGATCTGAAAACACACAGACAAGCTTGAGTTCAGCGATCTTTATTTAAGATGTTCTACTTAAATTAAAGTGTCATTCAGTCAGTCTGTGTTCTGTCACGAGCCGCTTGCGCTGTTTGTGCGACTAACCCTGCGATCAAAATGCAGGCTGATATATCCACCAGTGTTCATACGAGCAAGAATGCAATGTTTCCCGAATATCCACACGATTTTAAATGTGACATTGATTTTATACAACAGTAAATAAGAAAAGAAAAAAGGGTAACATTAAGTGATGTACTACATTTAAAACAGCGTTGTCAGGCTTGCTCTATTTTGCAACGAAATATGTGGCTTTGAACGAATCGTGAGATTCAATGAATGAATGACTCAAAGACTCACTCATAAAGATAGTGAGTTACTGCCACCTACTGGCGATTTTAATGTGTTTTAACATTGCAAATTTAATGAAAAAATCAAATGGAAAAATGTATTAAAGGGGGCAAATCTTGCCCCTTAATGGAAAGGGTGTGACTGCAGTGTAAGTGGAAGAGAGGGCACCAGGGGGTACGGCACGCTAAAACATGGGAGAACCACAGAACTTAGGAAAAGGTTTCATTATCATTACAAGTGCCACTGCTAAAGAGTGCAATGTCAATCATTTCTCATAAGCTGAATTGAATTGGCCTAGAGAGAATAATTATTATGACATTTTCTGTCTAAAGACAGAATATATAATATATATTATATAGTCATTCAGAATATATAAAATAACTATCAAAAGTAAAGTAACTGCAGTTTGACCAAAAGTTGACAAAAAATGCAAAGAATTTTCGTCAACTACAACTATAAAAAACAGGATGACTCAAATGTGATTAAGACCAATAAGCATTTTCGTCTGAAGACTAAAACTAAATCAAAAATGGCTGCCAAAATTAACACTGGCCTACACACACGTGCACGCTACAATGCTGTTGCGGATGTATTAAGTATGACTGATAATTTAAGTAAAATGTTTTATTTAATTCAAGTAGCCTCCTTGTACATAATTATTTTCTAGGGTTTAAAATGTATACAGATTTGACATTTTCCCCTCATACTTCTGTCGGAATGGGTACGAAGTTGGCATTGAATTTCATTTGAAATGGTATTAAAAAGGTCTTAAAAAGCCTTGAATTTAAGTTGGAGGATCCTGGGGGTACCCTGTTATTAGTGAACCGGTCGAACCAGTACACTAAATCGAGCTGAATCGTTCGAAACAGTTCGCGTCTTGCGTCAGTGTTGATCCACAAGTTACTAAAGTTACTCACTTTCAGACATGCCTGACAGTCCCTCCGAATCGAAATAAACCAATATCCCGAAGTATATTTTACTCCAGGAACAGTTCACTGAACTGAGACATGTTGGTGCCACTGCTGAGAGAAGTGATGAGCACGAGCAGCTACTGCGCATCCGCGGACTACCGAACGCACAGGTACAGTGGTTCTCGGATCACCAGTACAGAACCGAGAACTGTTGACTGAGCTTGTGTGTCATCTTCGTGACAGTTATTCAGCCAATAAAGTGTAGGCCTATATATTTAATAGAAAATTATGTCTAGTACTATATAAATACAAAGGTTTAATTTGCATCTTTTTTCAAACGACCCGACCGACCTCGACCCGAATATCATTCAAAATATTTTTGGATGACTCGTAACTGCGGGTAACCGCGGGTGACCGCATGCACACGCTCATTTTGGATCAACCCGCGCATCACTGGCTCTCACACACACAAACACATTCTCACGCACACACACACACACACACACATATACTCTCTCACACTCATTCACACACACACACACACACACACACACAGATTCTCGCACACACACACACACACACATATACTCTCACACACACACACACACACACACACACACACACTCTCTCACACTCACTCATTCACACACACACACACACACACACACACACACACGCATACTCTCTCACACTCATTCACACACACACACACACACACACACACGCACACATATACTCTCTCACACTCATTCACTCACACTCACATTCTCACACACACAGATACAAACACATATACTCTCTCACACACACACACTTACTCATACACACACACTCACATTCTCACACACACTCATACACACTCTCACACACACTCACACTCTCACACACACAAACACATTCTCACACACACAAACATACTCACACTCATTAACACACACACACACACACACAAATACAAACACATTCTGACAAACAGAGACACCACATATACTCTCTCACACTCATTCACACACACACACACACACACACACTCATACACACACAATCTCACGCACACACACTCATACACACACAATCTCACGCACACACAATCACATTCTCACGCATACTCACACACCCACACTCTCTCTCTCACACACACACACACACACACAAATATGTCTGTGTGTCTGCTGAGTGAAATTGCCTCCATTAATCATGTCACGGCCAGTTTACTTTTATCTGTAAAGCTAAACACATTAAACAGCCAACAGCCAATCACAGGCTTCCTGCAGAACCAGTCCTATACATCTACACATCTACACACACTGAACACACATGAGATCTCAACAATATCTTTCACATTCGGTTCATATCTCTATACTGTACGTCAACTATTGACTCGTGTGTGTCTTTCATTTCTCATGAAGATTTCGGGATATTTTTGAGAGAAAAGCTGACAATATTAAGTCAAGTCACGTTTATTTCTACAGTTTTAAAGCAGATTCACAGAGAAATAAACAGGAAAAAAAAAAAATCCCGTTTAAATTCCGGATTCCGTTTTAATGGCTACATTGATTTTTTAGCAATCTAAAGGCATGTCTAATTCAATGAAATAGTGAAACTTATAGTTTAACAACAATTTATTAATGTTTTAACAAATCTTTTTTTTTTTTTTCAAAATTCCATCAGGTTTTTTTTCCAGTTTAATATTTCAATAAGTTAATGGTTTAATTAAAAGTTAATAATCAAATGTGATCAATTGAATTCATAAAATTTTAAATATTTAATGATTTTACAGTAATAGGGTCCTATTAAAAGTCTGAAGTTCTGAAGTTTTAATTTTTCTGAATTTATGATTTAATACAAATGTATTATCAAAAACGATGGTAATCAAATAAAGGCAAAAAATAACAATTTAATCTTTAAATGTAATCAAATGGAAATTTAACATTTTGTAACAACATTATTTTTTAAGTGCTGCACAACAGAAGTTGTAGAAGATGAAAAATTGTGATATTTTTAGTTATTCATGTTATTATTATTATTATTATCACGATCTATAAAATTCACACAAACATTAACATCTCGTGAAAAGCTCTTTTTATTCACCGTAAATGAGTTTAACTACACAAATCCTCATTTTGACAGATAGATCCACTAAAATGTTTCCCACAGTTCCGTGAGTTTTCCTCTGGAAGTGTCGGGATGTTCTGCCGCTCTCAGCCGGCTGTAAGAGTGTGAAATTATAACCGGTTTAGTGTGATTTTATGGCTCCTGAACAGATGGAAGATTATAATATCACTACCTGAGCGACTCCAAACACCATCACACATCCCAACAATCACATTATAGGATGCGGAGTCTTATAAGCGGATTCGGGATCGTATAGCGATTGCCTTCGGATCCATTAACCCCCCGTGTGCTTTTATTTCTTCCCAGCATTCCAGAGGCTGTTGGGTTTAACGACCCTGCCGAAGGAGAAGAGAGGAATGCTGATGACCTGT
This sequence comes from Tiaroga cobitis, assembly GCA_030578255.1. Classification (NCBI taxonomy): domain Eukaryota; kingdom Metazoa; phylum Chordata; class Actinopteri; order Cypriniformes; family Leuciscidae; genus Tiaroga; species Tiaroga cobitis. Next base: position 38,627,880 of record CM060600.1, on the reverse strand, counting down.
TACGTTTTTATTTCTTCCATAAATTACTCCATTAGGATCTCCATAAAGCGCTGGAAGGCGGCTAGCGCAGGGCAGCTAACAGCGGTTAGCCAGGATTGAGCTCGTCTGCTGGAGTTATCAGGAACAGAGTGATGATGATGATGATGATGATGATGAGCGGCTGGTGTAGAGGAGCACACTCACCTTCATCACTCTAACATTCATTCTGTCACTCTGTTGTTCTATCTATCAGTCTGACGTTCTAACTATCTATCTATCTATCTATCTATCTATCAGTCTGACGTTCTATCTATCTATCTATATCTATCTATCTATATCTATATATCTATCTATATCTATCTATCTAACAGTTCGACGTTCTATCTTTCTATCTATATCTATCTGTCTATCTATCTATCTATCAGTCTGACGTTCTATCTATCTAATCTATCTATCTATATCTATCTATCTAACAGTTCGACGTTCTATCTTTCTATCTATATCTATCTGTCTATCTATCTATCTATCAGTCTGACGTTCTATCTATCTATATCTATCTATCTATCTATCAGTCTGACGTTCTATCTATCTATCTATATCTATCTATCTATATCTATATATCTATCTATATCTATCTATCGATCTATCTATCAGTTCGACGTTCTATCTATCTATCTATCTATCTATCAGTCTGACGTTCTATCTATATCTATCTATCTATCTATCTATCAGTCTGACGTTCTATCTATATCTATCTATCTATATCTATCTATCTAACAGTTCGACGTTCTATCTTTCTATCTATATCTATCTGTCTATCTATCTATCTATCAGTCTGACGTTCTATCTATCTATATCTATCTATCTATCTATCTATCAGTCTGACGTTCTATCTATCTAATCTATCTATCTATATCTATCTATCTAACAGTTCGACGTTCTATCTTTCTATCTATATCTATCTGTCTATCTATCTATCTATCAGTCTGACGTTCTATCTATCTATCTATATCTATATATCTATCTATATCTATCTATCGATCTATCTATCAGTTCGACGTTCTATCTATCTATCTATCTATCAGTCTGACGTTCTATCTATATCTATCTATCTATCTATCTATCAGTCTGACGTTCTATCTATATCTATCTATCTATCTATCAGTCTGACGTTCTATCTATCTATATCTATCTATCTATCTATCTATCTATCAGTTCGACGTTCTATCTTTCTATCTATATCTATCTGTCTATCTATCTATCTATCTATCTATCTATCAGTCTGACGTTCTATCTATCTATCTATCTATCAGTCTGACGTTCTATCTATCTTCTATTTTATCAGAACAATCACATTTACACTGCCACCTCCCCAAATAGTTGTGTTATTTTTTTTTATTTTTCCTTTTTCTTTGTTCCTCCCTTCTGTCTTCAACCCCACTAGAAAAGATCTCGAGTCCCAACTCACCGTTTACCAATTTCAACTCTCACATTATTTGAGAAAAATCTGGTTTGTAATCACTGAGATGAGGGGGTGGAAACCATTTAAACAAATTATAATAATGGAATGTTTAGTGATTAATTTTGATGTCATATATCTTAGCGGCAGAACAAATGCTTCCCCATCGCCCGTGACAGATCGCCGTACACACATACGGTTGAAAAAGCGAGCGTGTCGTCCAATTGTTATGAGTGCTCTGATAGAACGCCGTTTGTTAATCTGTCTGTCTAAGAGAACTCTAAGCATTTTCTCATTATTGGTTTTATCTTAAAAGCAGGAACGAGCCACAAAGACGGCTCGCTCACAATAAGAAATGATGTTTTCTTTCGTGTCCTGAGTGCAGCATGTGAATGGAAGTGTAATTTGGTGGATGCATCATCTTTTAGGGTAACTACCCGAATAACATTGCTCACCGTCCGCCCGGATACGCTGAGACTCGGAGAATAATGGAGAAACCGGAGCGATAGAACGGCGAGACAACACAAAAGCAGGACAAGCACTCAAAAGAATAAGACCCTCCAAATAATAATTTTGACAACCCCGGGGGGCAGTTAATGTTATGGCAGGGGACCCCATTATACAGACCCCCTCCTTTCTCAAACGCACTGATCTAATTATTGCATGTTAAATGGGCATCTGGTAAATGGTGCATATAATGATGCATTTCCAGTGATCTGCATTAAGTGCGCTCTTGTCCTGCTCGGAGGCTTTGACACAAAAATTGGCCCTCTCAGGCTCTTGGCCCTCCATCATGGCTCCGGGCTCCCGAATAACCCCACTTACGACGTGCCCCGGGTCCTCCGCGCAATTAATGAAGTCAGGCCTTTGATTGATTTAGTCCATATCGCGCCGCTCTCTGGGAATTGAGCGGAGATTATAGAGAAAATGAATTCGGAAAATACACGAGCGAGAACATGTCCTCTCTTGCGGGTGAGTTTATTTGACATTCATATTTATGAAACTGCCAATTTATGATTATTTTCTGAAGGCTAATTAACAAGTGAGTGTTTGAAATAACCTTCGTTTGGTGTGTGTTTTTCTAGTCGACTACACTGGCCCATTTCTTTAGGTTTCGCAGCCAAAATATTTAGGTTTCAGGGTAACACTTTACAATAAGGTTCGTTAGTTAACATTAATTAACTACATTAGTTAACATGAACTAATAATGAATTGCACGTATTGCAATGTTAATTTAAACATATACTAATACTTTATTAAAATCTTGTTTACATTAGTTAACGCACTGTGAACTAACAATGAGCAGCTATATTTTTATTAACTAACGTTAACAAAGATTAATACATACAGTAACAAATGTATTGCTCATGGTTAGTTCATGTTAGTTAATACATTGATTAATGTTAACTAATGAACCTTACTCTAAAGTGTTACCGCTTTCAGAATGAATTGTGCGTATGTGAATGACCGTGCTGATTGACAGTCCTACAAGACTTATTAACATTGTAAATCAAGAAATATCAAACAAAAACATTTGTTTTCTCCAATCTGGGCCTAACAGGAATGACAGCGGATATAAATAAGCCCATCTGCAGGACGCAGACTTTAAAGAAACCGTTCGTTCACGCAAATACAAATTCTCCAATTTATTTACAGTCGTTCTAAACAGCTATGCTGTTATTTTTTCTGTTAGGCACGAAAGGGAACATGTTTAAGAATGGAGATTTTCCCCATACGGTGACAGTGACGATGTCTGTGAAGCTCCAGAAATGACAAAAAGCACTTAAAGCCTCCATTAATGCCATATGTCCATTATGTAGTACGTCTAGTCATGAAGGTTTTTGCTGATGTATAGCGTCATTTATTTAAAAGCAGCACTTCACTTGCTGTCTTTTTAATGATTTAATTCTTTGAAAAAAATGAATAATAATTTAAAGCTATTGCAAATGGGGCAATTAGTTTGTGGTCTCTGCTTTTATGTTTTGTGAAATATATGTTTTTCTAATTTATTTATTTGTTTAGCAAAAAGCATAGTGTTCCAGCAAAGGCCTGTGGGAAACATATGGCAAACATTAGCAATTATTTGAAGCAAAGTTATCTGTGCTTTTTGGACTTTATAATGTACTGTTTGATTCTTTTGGGAGAAACACAGAGCTGCATAATTCTGGATAAATTCAGAATCACAATTTAATTTTTTAAAGGGATAGTTCACCCAAAAATGAAAATTAGCCCATGATTTACTCACCCTCAAGTCATCCTAGGTGTATATGACATTCTTCTTTCAGACGAACACAATTATAGTTATTAAAAAAAAAATGTCCTGGCTCTTCCAAGCTTTATAATGGCAGTGAATGGGTGTATGTATAGTGGATCTATCCATGATAAAAGTGCATCTGTCCATCATAAAAGTGGATCTGTCCATCATAAAAGTGCATCTGTCCATCATAAAAGTGCATCTGTCCATCATAAAAGTGCATCTATCCATCATAAAAGTGCATCTGTCCATCATAAAAGTGCATCTGTCCATCATAAAAGTGCATCTGTCCATCATAAAAGTGCATCTGTCCATCATAAAAGTGCATCTGTCCATCATAAAAGTGCATCTATCCATCATAAAAGTGCATCTATCCATCATAAAAGTGCATCTGTCCATCATAAAAGTGCATCTATCCATCATAAAAGTGCATCTGTCCATCATAAAAGTGCTCCACAGGCTCTGGCGGGTTAAAGTAACACTATGTAGTTTTTCAACCTTCATAATATATTTCCAAGACCCTTGTGTTGGTACATCGACTTACAATAGGTTAAATTACACGTCTGCCATAGCCTGACGGGGTCTGTATCGCTTTAACTTGCACTATGTAACTTCGGATTTCGGGTAGTAACCGGAGCACAAAAAGAACTACAAAATTCGACTGCTTTACGGCATACGTCACTTCCCCCACCACTTCCTCAAATTGTCTGTGGCCATTGTTGAATCCAAAGCCGGCGCTGGATAAACAGCGAGCGTGTGCGTGCGACAGTAGGCTGCGCTAGGCTAAATTATTTACGACAGTGGTAATGGACAATTCCGCTTCCAACCTGTAGGGCGACCGCATAGAAAAATTTCCTTGGTGTTGGTTTAATAAAGGCCTTCTGAAGTGAAGTGATGCGTTTGTGTAAGAAAAATATCCATATTTAATACTTTGTGGACTAAAATAACGAGCTTCCGGCAGACGTCCGTACGCAAGTCGACAACGCCACTTCTCTGTGTTTTACGGCCCTGATGAGAACGCCGGTCTCCTCGGCTGTGAACCGCTCCTGGCGTGCGTCTGCAAATCCGCTGTTATAATAGCGATCCGCCATGGAACAAGCGCGCCTGCTCTTAAAGGGAACGTGAGAAGACGCTCTGATTGGTTTATTGCACGTTACGCCCAAACCACACCTATGAGTAATGCAGCGACTTCAGACCAACACATTTTAGATTAGCGTCAGCCGTAACTTTGAGACCCGTCCACAAAGTTACTTGCGTTTCACATTTCATACTTGCGCTTCAGATCGTTAAAATAGGGCCCCTTAAGTTAGTAAACTATTTGTCAATTGAATGAATCTCACAGTGGAAATTTTCTTGAAATTTTCTTGCCGAATGCATGCATGTATTTCAGATGCGTAATGCTGAGGTGAGGTGTGTACATCTCTTCTGCAGTGAACTGACCTTTCCTCGTATCATCGGCTATCATATTATTACCTTTATGAGCCTTGATTTACAGAACATGCCCTGCGCTGATATCCGCTCTAAATGTCGGGACAAGGACTCATTAAAAGACCTTTAAACGAGCCTTTAGAATGCGCCCTGTCTTTGTTTTATTTGTCTTCTGCTTAATTAGAGAGGATCATCCGACACATAAAGAGCATGAACCAACAAATCCCATAATGCAGCTGGAGTCCATTCAGCTGAAACTCTCATATCCATCCATATATGATTGCATATGATCAGCCCACACACAATCTGCGCTCACACACACACACACACAGCCACGGATTCTCCTGCCGCTTGAGTGTTTAGGAAATATTTTGACTAATTTGATTTTGTTTTGAGTCATCAATGAGAGTTTAATAGTGATGGATGCTGTTCACACACACACACACACAGTGTAAATAGAAGTAATATGTGAAAATAACCTTTACCAACTTGGTTGATTATTTCAACTCACATTTGAAATAGCATTCGTTTGTAGCATATTTCTCGTTCTGTTTCTGCCATATCTTTATTAGAGTGGTTTGCTCTCCTATAAAGCTTCTGTATCATATTTCTAAAGCCTGTAAATGATCTGATAAACGCACTCGATCTCCTCCACTCCTTCTTCGTCCGATCGAGAGTTTAGACTCTATCAAGTAGAAGTCCTTTAGTATATTGTACAAACGTCCTCCTTCAGCTCGAGCTTCACGAGTCTTTCTGTGTCAAATCTGCTCTGATATTATCAAGTAAACGTGAGAATAACTTTGATATTATTAGTAATATTTCAGCTGGACTGAAGCATGTTTGCTTGATTATCATCATCATTTAATATAAAAATCATGAGTATCAAATATCATCAGGCTTTTCAGGAAGGTTTATTTGTTCATCTCTCAATCATTGTATTGCATTGCATTATTTAAAACTAAAGATCTTTTAAATATAAGCATTTAAATATAATCTTACTAAGGCTTATTATTGACAGATATTGATATTTAAATACATTTTACGTAAGTATCTGCTACACTGTTATAAAGATGTCATTGCTTTACATTACAAACATCAGAATTTCATCACTTTTTGACCATATACACATCAGCATCTGCAGCAAAAAGCATATTTTTGCTCAATTTGAGTCTCTGGATAAAATTGAGCTGTTTTTCCCTCCATATTCTCGCTATATCAGACTATATGAGCCATAAAAGGATACTCAACACAAAAACTCGTGCTAACTTTTTAAATATTTTATCTAAAGCTTCAGTTAACTGCGCCATTTCAATTTCATAAAGTTAGATTTTTCTCACTAATATTTCATATGCAAAACTTTCACCTGTCTATCAATAATGAAATTGTTTTATTTATTCATTAATTTTTGAATCTCACATCTCGCTTTTTTCCGCAGATGAATCTGATCAAGGTTGACCCGGGTTTGCCAGTGATCTCCACATGAGAGCCGATCTGTGATCTACACTACACACAAAGTCCTACAAGGTTTACATCTGAATAAAACCACACTTGAGGAAGTAAGTAGCACATCTAACCTTTATTTCTCTACTTACGGGCATAAATACGCAAGTACAAAACACGTAAAACTGAGATTATGTGACCCAGCTGGCAAAAATATAAATTGTTATTATATATTCTCTTCTCTGATGATGTGGGCGGGGCAATCTGTCACTCATATGAGATCAGCCAATAGCAAACCACCACCATCCAATCAATTCCCCTCAGACAAAATCAACATTTGTTCTTGTTTGAGAAGCGCTTCACTCGGATATACGGTGCAATAAGGAAGAAAAGACGAACGCAACTTCCCTTTCATATCGATTTTAAAAATGTATAAATATAAGATGATATAATTGATTTGTATGGTCACAGCAATTTTTAATTAGATCTTGGCACTTAACGAAACGCATACATTTTACACAAAATATTGATAATAATAATATATATCACAATAAATTGTATTTTCTATCTCAAAGAGCTTCACAGAAGTAAGAAAAAATAAAAGAGAAATACAACAATATAAAAGAAAAGCATTCATAAAAGAGAAGTATATACAATACAAATACAAAACATGTCATCAAAACAAATCCATAATTAAATGGTATAGAAAGAATAGCTGATGAAAGCTCCCCTACAAAAGTATGTTTTGAGGGCAGATTTAAAAACACTAAGAGATTCTGCTTGCCTAATAATGCTGGAAACATATCCTCTGTTGTGTATCCGGATCATCCACGCATAACTGAGTGTGTGTTGCATGCTGTCGTTTTCCTCAATGCTCTTGGCTTCGTTTCTCTTCCATGTGCCTTTAAAATCTGTGCAGGAAAAGTGAATTCATGACATGACAGATGGATGTGGATGAGAAGAGGCCAGTGTCTTCTCCTCTTGATCTGTGTGTTTAATGAGACTCGACTGCAGGAGGCCGATCTGCACTCGTATGAATGATAAAGGCGGGTCGAAGCCCGCATGGCTGTTTGTCTCTGAATTACTGATGGATTTCTCTGACCGGATCTGCTGGAGTTCTTTATTAGTGTGACTGTGACCTTTCTGCTGGGATCGGGCTGCTGGGACTCAGGCATTCGTTGGGTTTTATCGGCAGAAGCTTCTCTTTGTCCCTCCAAAACCGATTAATGAGTCCCGGTGCTTTACAGAAACACACGCAGAAAATATGCATGGTTAATAATGTAGAAATAATTACATGAGCTGGCGTCGAGTGTCGCCACATGAGGCAGCAGAGAGTTAAAAATGCTTTTGTTAATTAAAAGAATTCACATTAACCTTCATATTATTTACATTGATCCAACCCCATAATGTATGTGACCCTGGAATAAGCTTTCCATTGATGTATGGTGTGTTAGGATAGGACAATATTTGGCTGAAATACAACTATTGAACATCTGGAATATGAGGGTGCAAAAAATTCTCCATTTATGTTCGCAATTTTGCTGCATTCACTCACAAAAATATATTTTTTGTATATTTACAGTAGGAAATTTACAAAATATCTACATTGAACATGATCTTTACTTAATATCCTAATGATTTTTGGCATAAAAGTAAAATCGATCATTTTGACCCATACAATGTATTGCCACAAATATACCCGTGCGACCTGTGACTGGGTTTGTGGTCCAGGGTCACAAACACTATTTTGGTTTGTTTTTAGGACTCAATTCTTCTGAAGTCCTTTAATGCTTTGTGTGACGAAAAAAACTTAATTGAAGTCATTCCCTAATCATCTTCTCCTTTGTAGTTTCAAACGTTCAGCTCTTTTAAATGGTGCTTTTTGGATCTTGACTTAAACTGCCGATCAAAAGTTTGGGGTTAGTACAGTTAGGACGCATTAAATTGATCAAAAGTGACAACAAAGTAATTTATAATGTTACAAAAGGTTTCTATTTCAAATAAATGCTGTTCTTTAGAACTTTCTATTCATCAAAAAATCCTGAAAAACAAAAAAACTGTTTTTAACACTGATAATAATCATAAATGTTTCTTGAGCATCAGATCATCATATTAGAGTGATTTCTGAAGGATCATGTGACACTGAAGACTGGAGTAATGATGCTGAAAATTCAGGAATAAATTACACTTTACTAGATATTCACTCTATTATAGAAAACAGCTGATTTACATTGGAATAATATTTCACTGTATTTTTGATCGTCTTGGTGAGCAGAAGAGACTCTTTCAGAAACATTAAACACTAGGGCTGTATTCAACCAAAGAAAATCTTGGTCGACTGAAGTCCTGAAATTTTCGACTAAAAATCGACTAAAATCGACTAAAAATGACGGTAGAAAAAAAAAAGTTAAATTAATTAGCTGTGCACTGTGCGCAGTAGGCCTACTTGTTGTCCGCCTAAATGAATTATAAATAAACATAAAAAACTAGTAGGCTATTTGCAGTATATTAAATCGTTTTTGACCTAATTATTTTGCAGTGACATGAGTCTGACACACGAGTCTGTCGGCTCTGACAGCGCTGCATCACCTGCACCTGCGCAATATCATAGCCTATGATTTCCGAAAATAGTAGGCTACTATGTTGTCAACTAGTGATATCATCACAAGAACTGTTGAGGAATATGCAACATAATTTAGACAATTAGTTTTGTCATATGTTATAATAATAAGTTATAACTGTCAGACACTATCGTTTCAGCCGCTCTGCATGTTCTCGCACCGAGCTAGGCTGAACATGAGCTCAGCTTCGCGGCTGAGACACGAATAGACTATTAACTTAAAGCTTTTACTCTTAATAAACACAAAAGGCACGTCCACTTTAATAAAAAAATAATATTTATTAAACAAACCAGATCAAGAGCAGAAACGAAATAAAGTGCATAACTGAAAAAAATAAAGCATCTTAGGCTCAAAACTAACACACAGTCGGCACAGCGCAGTTGCGCATATATAGGCTCCAAATAAAAAATAAAAAGTTAGGTTATCACACTAAAACATTGAAATATGCACATTCTGATATGTTCATAGCCTACTCAAAACAGAAAGGGCAAGCTAACGCAGACAAGTGAGCTTACCACTTTTAGATGATATGTCATGTTTGTCGTCGAGCTGTGGAAAACTGTTGCTTGCAAACTTTGCATTCAACCTTTTTCCCGTTATCAATTTTAACAACATGCTACCACACTGAGGACTGACAATTAAACGCTCTCAAAATTAAATAAATAGTATTCAGCATCAAAGCTTCTATACTTATCGTTCTCTCTTGGTTTGGGCTAATCCAAAAAAGGTGAAAACAAAGGGGGTGTTCTGAAGACAGACTGTTACCTGTGAAACAAGGGTACTCTGAAAATGTAACAAATTTACTTTAAACCCCCCCCCCCCCCCCCCCCTTTCCACCTGATGAAATGAGCACGCCGATCAGAATTTTGGTCGAACCAGAACGTATCGACCAACTAATCGACTAATCGACTGGGACAATACAGCCCTATTAAACACTTTTAATGCAATGCACTTTAACATCTCTGCTTTTGTGTTTCACAGAGAAAATACCAGCTTGCCAGTTTGGACCGATGTGAGTAAATAATAACAATCTTTATGTTCCTTTAACTATGTGTTTCTGACGGGACCCTCATCCATCTTGACAGTACCAGTATGTGTGGCTTCGCCCCTACAGCGATTTGGCACCGTTCATTTTTCCCCCCATGAACAGAAATGTCTTCACACTTCTGTGGGGAAGATCATCAGCACAATGATCTGGATGCGATTGATTAATGACGGACATGTGGTCATTGTGCCTGTAATGGACGTATCAGTCACACGTCTGCTGTGCGAATTAGACGTCATTAATTGTGACAGGCGCGGAGACGGTGTCATGGTGAAGGGCCAAACTGATTAAATGCTTAATTTTGTGGGGACACAAGAAGCAAGAGGCTTTGTTTTGTTTGTGTAGTTCGGTGAGCTCATGCATATTTATGAATATTCATGAAGGGTCACCTAAACCCTCTGATCTAGGACATTTTGCATGCTGCTTCTGATATGACATGCTTACGCGTTATCCCACAATGCTTTGCTGTTTGAAAGTCATGATGGCATTTGTAGAAGCTGTAACTAGAATTACAGCATCGTTGCTCATTTGAGTCTCAGTTCGTTCTCCTAAAATTCTTTAGAAATGAAAATAGACTCAAACGCAATCCTAGTCGTTAGATATGCAACGATATAAATATTTTGGCCGATGCCGATAACAGATAATTCTTTATACTTGAAAGCTGATAACCGATATTGCTCATTTGAGACTCAGTTCTTTCTCCTAAAGTTCTTTAGAAAGGAAAATAGACACAAATGCAATCATAGTCGTTAGAGATGCAACGATATAAATATTTTGGCCGATAACCGATAAATCTTTATACTTGAAAGCCGATAACTGATATATCGGCCGATAATTATACTGTTTTCGTTATAATTTTATGTAGCCGATATGACTGATATGAAAGTGATTTCAATCATATTTTAAGCAATTCAGAACCATCATGATGATCTGCGCATCTAAAGTGTCTCAGCTGAAGGAAATAATACATTATTTATCGGCTTTAATATATCAGACAAATTTTCTCATCGGGACCGATAACGATAATATTAAAAATGAACATATATCGGCCGATACCGATATGGTGACTGATATATATCGTGCATCACTAGTCCTCATAGAGTACGAGTATAGAGCTATGAAATTAATGTAGAGTAGCTCAGATCATTGATAAGAGATGTCTGGGTTCATTTTACTTGGTGTTTTGGCAAATCTGAGCACAGTTTGAGCTCTTTTCTGAAGTGAGATTCTACTGTGGTATTTTTTCATCTGTCAAGACTTCAGTAAACTTCTCCACTTGAGTGCATTGCTGTCTATGAGAAATAACTGAGCTAGTTAAGAGATCGCACATGTGAAAATCATGATGATGCACATGTAAACTGTTAGAAACTGTGACTTATAGTACATCTTATGCTGTCAATGCTCATTTGAGTCTCGTCTTTTTCTCAGATGTTTCTTCTGAAATTCCTCAGATAAAATCAGTCACTCAATGTCAAGTAACGAGCTTTAAATTGAATGTAGAGCAGTTTAGATCATTGATGAGAAATATTTGAGTTCATATTGAGACTTTTATCTCTCATTGGCGAGTTTTCTGTAAAAAGTGTCTTTGGTCTGGAGCAGTTCTTGTTTATAATCTATCAAACGTTATAAACAAGAACTGCTCCAGACCAAAGACACTTTTTAATATTATAAATGTTACTTTAAATCCATCGACTGTACTCACTCCGGGGGTTGCATCCCCGTCATGTGATGAGTTTTTATTTTTCTTTGAAAACAAAATAAGAGATCTTAGATAGAGTATAACTTGCACGTCCTCTACAATCTCTCTTAATTCTAATAACCATCTCTTAAATGAAACTGATGCTGTGTCATTTAGTGAGTTTAACTCAGTTACTGAGGCGGAATTGTTAGAAATAGCTAAGCAGGTCAAGCCTTCTGGCTCACCACTGGATAGTCTTCCTCCTTTTTTATTCAAACAACTCATTGCAGATATGGCTCCATATTTACTGATTATAATTTATCGCAGTCTAGAATCCGGGATTATGCCTGACTGCTTAAAGCATGCAGTGATCCATCCAATGATTAAAAAATCGAACCTGGATTCATCTGTTCTGACAAATTTTAGGCCAATTTCTAATTTGCCATTTGTTTCTAAATTTCTTGAAAAAATTAATTCTATTACAGTTACATAGTTATTTAGCTGAGAACTCATTATTTGAAATATTTCAGTCTGGCTTTCGAAAATGTCACTCCACAGAGACTGCATTGGTCAGAGTTCTTAATGATATTTTAATTACTTGCGACTCTGGTGATTTTACAGTACTTGTTCTTCTCGATTTAACAGCAGCGTTTGATACTATTGATCATATCATCCTAATTGACCGTTTAAGGCATTATGTTGGTATAGGAGGTACAGCTTTGAAATGGTTAATATCATTTTTAACAAATAGGAGTTTTTCAGTTAAGATGGGCGAACGTTATTCGAGTACAGCACACCTACACTATGGAGTTCCGCAGGGCTCTATTTTAGCTCCATTATTATTTTCTTTATTTATGCTTCCTCTTGGGTCCATTTTTAAAAAACACGGGCTGTCATTTCACTGCTACGCAGACGACACACAGGTTTATCTGCCCGTGAAACGAGATTTTTTAAGCCTAACGTCTCTTACAGCATGCCTAGAGGAGGTAAAGGCATGGCTTTCTTTAAATTTTTTAATTTTTAACGAAAAGAAAACCGAAATCATTATGTTCAGCCCATCTGAGCAGTCAAAACCTGTAAACTTAAATCTGGGTGAGATGTCCGTGTATTTAAAACCCTGGGTGAAAGATTTGGGTTTTGTTTTAGACGACAATCTAAAATTTGATCGTCAAATAAACTCTGTGGTAAAATCGTGTTTCTATCAGCTACGTCTGCTCGTTAAAGCAAAACCGTTTCTCTCATTCAAAGATCTTGAAAAATTAATTCATGTATTTATTTCGACGAGATTGGACTATTGTAACTCATTATATCTGGGAATTTGTCAGCAAACACTATCTCGTTTACAATTTGTCCAAAATGCTACGGCCCGTTTTCTGTGCGGAAAAAAAAAGAGAGAGCATATCACCAATTCTAAAATCATTGCACTGGTTACCGGTGTGTTACAGAGTAGAATTTAAAGTATTACTTTTAGTTTATAAATCTTTGAATGGATTAGCACCAACGTATCTAGTGGAATTATTAATAGAACAAAAGCCTGCAAGGTCTCTGCGCTCTTCAAATCTGGCCTTACTGTCTACCCCAAAATCGCGGCTAAAGCGCAGAGGAGATCGAGCGTTTTGCATCGCTGCACCTAAACTTTGGAATGCTCTCCCAATTAGCTTAAGACAGGCTCTATCTCTTACTATTTTAAAACATATTTATTTTCAAAAGCTTTTGATTAAAAACTGTGTATTTATATGTGCCTACATGTTTCTTAAATTTAAAGTTCCTTATTGATTAGTGATTCTATGTGGAAAGCACATTGGTCAACAGCTGTTGTTTTTAATAGTGCTATACAAATAAATTGTCATTGTCAATTGTCATTTTTCCGGCTTTCCATGTCTCCAGTGTTATACGGTAGAGGGCACTGTTACGCATCTACTGAACGAGTACTGAATCTCCTGATCAAAACACAGGAGGAGAAGAAGCAGAAACGAGCGATAGAAGCATTGCTGACACACGTCAAATATCTTAATCATCAAACATTAAACTGCTTATAAATCAAAACTGCCTAACGTTACTGAATGAGATGTCGACCCAGGACGAGCTTTAGGACTGAAGCTTTGAGGTGTTGCTGGACTCGATCGACTCCATCTGTGTTTTGATCATTAAATCTGATTCTGATCCAGTCGTAGTCTTTGACAAAAACACGATTTTCTATTCAAAACCCTTTTAGTGAAACTTATCCACATTCAAGTGTTGATAAAAATAAGAATACATGAAGCTAGAATTTTGTTTTGTTTTTTGTTAAAAGCAGAGGCTCTGTTCTTTTTCACACACACACACACACATACACACACACAGTCACACTCACACCCACACAAACACACACTCTCACACTGACACACACACTCTCTCTCACACACAGACTCAGACACTCGCACACACACACACACACTCTTACACACACTCGCATTCTCACTCACACAGACTCACACACACACACACACACACACTCTTACACACACTCACATTCTCACTCTTACACACACACACTCACATTCTCACTCACACTCTCATTCTCACTTACACGCACACTCACATTCTCACTCACACACAGACACACACACACTCAATATTCTAAAAGTTTTGTGAAAATTATCAAAAACGCTGGTGGTGAAAGAGTTAAATCAAAACTTGGCAAATATGCGACATCACTTTTTTTCAGGAAATGTCTCCCTTTAATATCTGAGCTAGTACAGAAAGTGTTTAGATGTCCTCTCGCTGTAGGAGCCCGTGGAGTTTGTGGCGTAACATCGGCTCGTCCTCCGTCACGCCCGTTCTCTCTCTCTCTCTCTCTCTCTCTCTCACACACACACACACACACACACACTTCCTCCATCCGGCTCGTCCTCCACGAACACAAAGGCCAGTCAGCCGGCCTGATTGTTGAACAAAAGCGAGAGTGTGAGGAGCGATCCTCTGGTCCCAGACTGGATCTGCACACTTCACTGGCTCTCGCTGACGACAGCTGACACACACACACACACACACACACACACGCTGTTATTAAGACACATCAACAGTTGGAGCCGGAGTCGGGGAGACGATCCTGTCTCTAAACCCCGTCGGGTCCCTCACCTGTCTCTCTGGCACCTGTTCTCATCCTTACGGGACAAAAATATATGGGAATATACTGCAAAATATAATGCAATATATAACAAAACTAGTATGGGAAACTATAGGGTGTAACAATATATTGCAATACAAAAATGCAACTATCTAAAAAGTGGCCTACATTATTTTAAGAATATCTAGTTGGTGAACGAGTGCAAGCAAATTCGTCTAAAATAACTCAATATTTATAAATGAAGACAAAAATAGCATTACATGTAATATTCACAAAGTTTTATACTTTTTTGTGTACATATATTGCGCATATACCATTAAGACTATAATTACTATATTTGGTCTCCTCAGTGCAGTGATTGTCCCTTGGCTAATGCAGGTGTGCTTTAACTAGCTGGA
This sequence comes from Tiaroga cobitis, assembly GCA_030578255.1. NCBI lineage: Eukaryota > Metazoa > Chordata > Actinopteri > Cypriniformes > Leuciscidae > Tiaroga > Tiaroga cobitis. The sequence continues at coordinate 38,612,469 of CM060600.1, read as the reverse complement.
AAATATGAAACATTTATAATGTAAATAATCAAGAAATATATTACATTATATATTTCTACATATATGTGTGTTAATGCTGCATGAGTAAACATATCTGCAATATATTACACATGCAGTAGCATATCTGATCACATATACATCTATATATTATGAAATGTATTACTGAATATAAAATTACATACATTGTGTTATATTAGTGCATATATTGTCACATATTTTTAAATATATGAAAAAACGACAATTCCTTATGTACTCTATATATTGTAATATATTAACACAATATATCATTCTGTGTATTTTCAAATATACTGTTAAACCATTTAATTCAATTTTATTTTATTTGTATAGCGCTTTTCACAATACACATCATTTCAAAGCAGCTTTACTGAAAATGCACGAGTCCACATTACAATTTACAGTGATCTGTTATCAGAGGAAACTGTCTAAGTTGTGTATTTCAGAAATGTACAAAATCACAGTTAGCTAAAAATGTGTTAATTTAAACAATGCAATAATTTTGCAACGCCAAGGTCATAGGTTCGATTCCCAGGGAAAGCAAGAACTGATAAGAATGTAAATTAGAATATGGTGCAAAAGTTCATTTATTTCAGTAATTCAACTTAAAAGGTGAAACTAATATATTATATAGACTCATTACATGCAAAGCGAGATATTTCAAGCCTTCATTTGTTATAAATTTGATGATTATGGTTTACAGCTTATGAAAACCTATTCTAATTTTGAATTTGGGGTTTTCATAAGCTGTACGCCATAATCATCACAATTATAACAGATACAGGCTTGAAATATCTCACTTTGCATGTAATGAGTCTATATAATATATTACTTTCCCCTTTTAAGTTGAATTACTGGAATAAATGAACTTTTGCACCATATTCTAATTTTTTGAGTTTCACCTGTAAATGCCTTGAAATGCAATGTAAGTCGCTTTGGATAAAAGTGTCTGCCAAATGCATAAATGTAATATATTGATCATTCATATATGGGAAACATGTTTTCTCCCCCTAAGGTTGTCCTGAATCGGGCGGGCTCTCTCCTCTCGCTCCAGTGCACAGGGAGGAGTGTGTGTGGAGAACAGCAGGACCGGCAGCTCGTCTGTGTCCCGCCCGGAGCGATGCACATGCCGGCCCAGCAGCGGACGAGTCCCAGCTAGATCTCCTGCAGCACACACCAATAACAGAACTAGCAGTCATCAGTTTGTCCGGCACACGGTCAGCAGATTATTTCCTTACTGGTTTTTTTAACTGCTTACACACATTTTCAAAGCTTGGCCTTTTCTTATTTTTTTTTTTATCTTTACACACAAATCCAAGAATTGCACACAAAATGCCTCGCGTCTCCTGCTAAATGAAGCACTGCATTCAGAATATCACACACGTCTCAAAAGCTACGTTGCAAACACCTTTGCCATAATATTATATTTTTGGATGTCATACACAGTTTTTCAAAACCTAAAGCTCTTCTTTCTCGTACATTTCTGTACAAGATTGAAAGTAATTGGCGGAGAGATGTTGAAAAATTCACGGTAAACGCGAAAGCAAGAGTGAAACCAAATATTTATTTTTTTACTGTAAGCATTTGTGGTTGTGAATACATTATTACACAGTCCGAAAAACAAATTATGGATGGCTGTATATTTTACAAGGTATTTTTCATTTTTGATGCCGTGTTAATATACATATCCATTTTTTGTTTATTATCATTTTACAGGGGTTTTTTTTTCACCTGCTTAGGCACAAAATGCTTTCTTGTCACAATTTCTGAAACCTGACCACCAGAAACACACAGTTTTTGCAAACCACAACACACAATTCTCTATGTAACACACAAAAATCTAATAGGAAGTCTCTTGATTTCCTTTTTCAAACACAACCTATCAAAACACCACAGTGATTCATCAGAGCCTCACACACACACACGCACACACTCCTCACACACACACACACACACCTGTGTTTTTGTGATATATGAGGACATTCCATAGGCGTAATGACTTTTATACTGGACAAACTGTATATTCTATCCCCCTACACTGCCCCTATCCCTAAACCTGCCCATCACACACACACACACACACACACACACAGCCCCTATCCCTAAACCTGCCCATCACAGGACACATGCTGCATTTTTACATTAAAAAAAAACACATTGTTTTTTATGTTTTTTAAGCTATTTGAAATGAGGACTCATGCAATGTCCTCATATATCACGTGTAAGTTGTAATACTAGTGTAATATGCATGTCATTATACACATTTGTGTCCTCATATATCACAAAAACAAAAGCACACGCTCCTCACACACACACACACACACACACTCACACACACTCACACTCCTCACACACACACACTCCTCAGTCCTCACACACAAACACACTCACACACACTCCTCACACACACACTCCTCACAAACAAACACACTCACACACACTCCTCACACACACACACACTCCTCACACACACACACACTCCTCACACACACACACACTCCTCAGTCCTCACACACAAACACACTTACACACACTCCTCACACACACACTCCTCACAAACAAACACACTCACACACACTCCTCACACACACACTCATCACACACACTCTCCTCACACACCGACACACACACACAAACTCCTCACACACAAACACACTCACACACACTCCTCAAACACACTCTCATCACACACAAACACACGCACACACACACACACTCCACACACTCACACACACTCCTTACACTCCACACACTCCTCACACACAAACACACTCCTCACACACAAACACACTCACACACACTCCTCACACACACACACACACACACACTCCTCACACACACACACACTCCTCACACACAAACACACTCACACACACTCCTCACACACAAACACACACTCCTCACATGTGCAAAACACTCATCGCTTTACTGAACACCAGCCAATCATGGCTTTAGAATAGGTCTATACAGGTTTTTTCAAATGCTTACACACATTTTCAAAACTTTGCCTCTTTTTTCAAAACTTTACACACAAATCCAAGAATTGCACACAAAATGCACATTGCCTCACAACTCTTGCAAAATGAAGCGCTGCATTTGTGATATTCTGAATGCAGTGCTTCATTTTGCAAGAGATGTGAGGCAATGTGCTTTTTATGTGTGCAATTCTTGGATTTGTGTGTAAAGTTTAGAAAATGTGTGTAAGCCGTTGAACAAGCCTGTACCCGAGCAGATGTTTGTGTCTCGCCGGCCGTCGCTTCTGAAAATGATGCTTATGAAGGAAGGTGCCATTTCCCCTCTCAAGTGCCATAAATGATCCTGCATGTAAACAACTGCTCTTATCGCATTCATAATGAGGACGAGACATGTTATGAGTCTGCCGGCATCAATAAGCGTGATTAAAATGCATAAATCTTTAGAACAGGGACATTAATATGATCAATCAAAGGCTTTGTTCCAGTGATCAGAGTGCATGTGTCACGCCAACATGAGGAACGGCGTCAGAATGGCCTTGTGGGAAGTTTCTGATCATCTCTCTTTCTTCTGGTGAGTCTTTCTGAACATGAAGTTCATGAAGATTTGAGTGAAGCTTACAAGATCAGTTTATGGAAGTAATTTAGTTTTGTATTTCTTTCCCGTAGCCAGATATACACTAAAGTTTGGAATAAGTGTAATGTTTTAAAATGTTCTTTTCTGCTCACAAAAGCTGCATTTATTTGATCTAAAATACAGTAAAAATTGTGAAATATTATTCCAATGTAAATCAGCTGTTTTCTATGTGATTATATAGTAAATTGTAATTTATTCCTGTGATCAAAGCTGAATTTTCAGCATCATTACTCCAGTCTTCAGTGTCACATGATCCTTCAGAAATCACTCTAATATGAGGATCTGATGCTCAAGAAACATTTATGATTATTATCATATTAGAGTGATTTCTGAAGGATCATGTGACACTGAAGACTGGAGTAATGATGCTGAAAATTCACAGGAATTACACTTTACTGTATATTCACATAGAAAACAGTAACTTTCAATTGTAATAATATTTCACTATTTTTACTGTATTTTTGATTAAATAAATGCAGCCTTGGTGAGCAGAAGAGACTTGTTTTCAAAATCATTAAAAATCACTATTCCAAATTTTTGTCTGCTAGTGTTTGCCATTGATTTCACCACAATAATATATTTAATGTAAAAAAACAGCACTACTGTATGTTTTGGTGTTCATACAGAAAACAAGTAGTATAAAATATGCATATAATTCTTAAATAATGTTATAAGAGTAGATATCACAGAGCAGAACATTTAGTCCTTTTCATAGATATCAAGTTTATTTGCTAGTGTCTCAGACGTTACATTGCAGTCAAGCGATCTGATTGGACCGTGCAAATGTTGTGTGTTTGTGTGTGTTTTTCTGGATTCATATTGATGAGTAATTAGCTGAATATCTCTATGAATATCAAAAGGAAATATTCCCTACGTGTGTGTGTGTGTGTGTTTTTGTCAGTGCTCCACAGAAGACAATAATGCAAATGCATTTGAATTAGAAGCTTTGCCACAACAATCTATGAGTGAAAAGAAAAGTGTGTGACGTTATCAAACATCATTTGTAGTGTAAATAGCAGTGACGTCCTGCTCACTTCACAGTGGATCTCAGGCCTTGTCCACACTAATAAGTTTTAATTTGAAAACGCCGGTTTGTCCTTCCGTCACACTGAGACGCGTTTTTATTAATGAAAACGAAGCTTTTTGAAAACGCTCTCCAATGTGGATACATTTAAAACTTGTTTTGGTATTGTAGTGTGGACTGAGGAAACGGAGGTATGTAAACACGATGATGTAAGTTTAGTCATGTGACCCGTGTTGAACCAATAGATATTGATGTTTATAGCGGTGTTGTGCCTGTTATGTGCGATTCACTTTCACACAGTTGCTAAAATATGTAACTTCACACACTCTTCACATCACAGTCCTGCAAACATGACAGAATTTACTCACATTTGCTGCGGCGAAACATGAGAGCGGTCGCGTTTCAGACCGAACATATAATGTGAGTGAGAGCGACCGGACGATCAGTGAATGTGGAGATATTCTGCTGAATAAATGATCCTGACAGAAGAATTGCGCGATATTTGTAGTATTTTTTTCCAGTCTGTATCATCTCAGTGAGTGTTTTACGCATGTGCAGTGAGATGAATTCAGCGTTTTCCGAAATTTCAGTGTGGACAAGAAACTTTTGGAAAACGTAAGCTTTTTTAAACAAAAACGCCATTTTCAAATGTATCCGGATTAATGTAGACATAGCCTCAGCGTTATCTCTCTCCGCAAACAAACAAAGGTGACATGGATTTCCATCCTTCCTCTGGGATTGGTTTGGGAAGAGAAGGTCACCTCTGAAGTGCCTGAACCTCTCGGGCTGAATCATCACCTGGCATTGCAATGGAAATGGGAAGTTTTCCCCCCTCCTGCTGTCCGACACTACATCAGCCGATCCGCTGGGGACTCAGGTGTGTTTCCCTCTCGGTGAATAATTGACCTGACGCCAGAGGAACGGGGGGGTCGTCTCCTGCAATGACAGAGAGGACGCCCCGAAACCTGCTTTCACAGTCCTGAGCGGAGAACAATCATAACGCAGAGTTCAGAGGCTTGTTTTGCGTATTGCATATCTAAACACCAGACTCCACAAATCTGGTTTGATATGAAACATCCCAGCAAGCAAATTTGCATTTAAAAGACGTCTAATAGTGTCCAAACACAGCCCGGGCGTCTAGACTAACACAAGGCAACATTTGGGCTGTTAATGACATCTAAACCATCGGCCAAGAATAGACTAGTCATCAATTAGATCACATGTCAAAGAAATGAAACCAATCACTGTTGACTTTGTTTACATGATGGAATATCACACATCTCACAAGTTATTTTGGCAAAAATGACATGCAACCAAATTCAAGGTTATTTTGGCTAGAAGTGTGTTACTCAGCCGGACTATATCGGGTCTATAGTTAACCTAGACGGAGAAATGAAGGCTATTGCTTGTTGTGAACACGACATTATGTAATGGCCATGCTAAACAGAGCAGTAAATATATATAGTCTGTCTTCTCCATCTTCTCTCGTTCGCCGCGTCATACAGATATAGATGGACTTTTTTCCCCACTACTCCCTATTTGTAAGGAATTAAAATTGCGTAAATTGGCCTATTGGTGGACCTTTAGTAATTTTTTATTTCATTTTTTTTTAACTTTTATATTTCAGTTAGTTGCTACAGCGACATTTCTATTTTTTAGATAAAATTTAAAGTGCCCCTATTATGCTGTTTTTAAGGCTCCTAATGTTGTTTTGGCGTCTCCTACAACAGGTTTACATTCATTCAAGGTCAAAAACATATTAATGTCCTCATAATCTCCACTGCAGCTTCAGCTCTTTCCTCTCAGTGTCTGAAACGCTTCTGTGAAGATTCAGTCTCTCTAAGCCCCGCCTCTCTGAGAGCTGCTCTGATTGGTCAGAAAGCAAACACTCATTATCATATCTGAATCTCAGCTCTTGATCACAGTGATACGAACAGTAACGATGACATGGGTTTCACCGTATCAATCTCAGAAAACAGCGTCTTCTCGACACGAACAACACGAGCCAAACTCTTCCAGTCTCAGATACACTACAGTGTTTGAGGGCGGAGCTAAGATACGCTGCTCAGCCAATCAAGACCAGAGGCCGGCTTTATGCTAATTAGTTAGGAAGTGAGACTGGAATTGCTGACGACTCGTTTCAGCAGAATCAATTTTTTTGTTTTAGTAGACAATAACTTTATTTGTCATGCACATTGATCTTTAAAACTTTGCAGAACTTTTACATTCATAAACACTGCATGAAAGGGAATGTTCGAAAAAGCATAATAGAGGCACTTTTTCATCTTTTTATTTTATTTTATTTCAATTAATTTAATTTTAGTTTTAGTTAACAATAAAAACACTTTCTTTTTACTTTTTACTGTTCACTGTACTTGAACTATCACTATTTCCACAGTGTAAATTAGATGCATATATATGTATATATGTCTGAATAATTCATAATATACATCAGAACAGGTAAAAATCTCTGTATGATAACTAGGATAATTTTATAGAATAATATTTGGCAACACTTTACAACAACGTTTACATTAGTTAGCATGAACTAATAATGAACAATACATTAATCTTTATTCTCAACATTTACTAATGCATTTTTAAGGTCAAATGTTGTAGCATTAATGCACTGTAAACTAAAACATGAACCATTAAAAATGCTGGAAAACTATATTGCTCATTATTAGTTCATGTTAGTTAATAATTTAAAAAAAGTTGAGCTTATTGTAAAGTGTTATCAAATATCCATGCTTGTCTGATCATTGGAGATGCTCAGGAAAGATCAGCATCATAATCAGGTTTTGATGTCAAAGATGATTATCCATTATGTTATTAAGCGTTATGATGTTTAATGGCGTCCTCGTGAGTGTGTGTCCCGTTTATTGCTGGAATCTTTCAGTCACATGGTATAATATATGGAATAATATAAACTGCAAGCGTACAAAACTATTTCAAACTTTCACATTTCACACAGGCCAACGACAAAGCTCAACAAACTTTCCTTTTAGAGTCAAAGGCTTATAAATCACAAAACTACTTAATCTAAAACATTAATAATCCTGATGTTTGGCTCACAGTTATAACGTGAGTAATCTGTAGTGTTGCAGTCGCAGTATTAATATCAGTCGTCTGCAGAAGCGAGGCCAACTCTCTAATCACGGAGAACATCGCATTCATGTGGACAGTGATGAATAAAACACAGTTACGTTTAGGTTGTGTGTGGAGCGAGACTGATCTACATGTGGGAGTGTGTAATAGCTTGATCTCAGATCTCAGACGCTTAGCGAAATTAAACACGAAAACCTTTAGAATGAAGATCTTTAAACAGCAGCACACTGAGAACATACACTAGAGTGAAACTTGAAGCACTTTATGAGGTCCACAAAAAATACATAAACTCAAACATGCATGTATAAACTCAAAATATATAAACTCAAACATGCATGTATAAACTCAAAAAATACATAAACTCAAACATGCATGTATAAACTCAAAAAATATATAAACTCAAACATGCATGTATAAACTCAAAATATATAAACTTAAACATGCATGTATAAACTCAAAATATATAAACTCAAACATGCATGTATGAACTCAAAATATATAAACTCAAACATGCATGTATAAACTCAAAATATATAAACTCAAACATGCATGTATAAACTCAAAATATATAAACTCAAACATGCATGTATGAACTCAAAATATATAAACTTAAACATGCATGTATAAACTCAAAATATATAAACTCAAACATGCATGTATAACCTCAAAAATATATAAACTCAAACATGCATGTATAAACTCAAAAAATATATAAACTCAAACATGCATGTATGAACTCAAAATATATAAACTCAAACATGCATGTATAAACTCAAAATATATAAACTCAAACATGCATGTATAACCTCAAAAATATATAAACTCAAACATGCATGTATAAACTCAAAAAATATATAAACTCAAACATGCATGATGGTTTTATTGACATCAAACAGTGTCAAAAATATCCAAGTTACCATGCAGAGATTTTTACCTGTTCTGACTCTTAACACTACTGATGTAGTTGATTCAGTCGAATCTAATTTACACTAGTGTGAGTGATGCTGTTCAAAACTTAAACGGAAAATAGAAATGTTGCCATACTAAAGCATTAAAATTACTAAAAGTAAATCTGTAATAAAGCCTTATATATATATATATATAAACACCAAATAATTATGAAAGCATGTAACAAAATGACTAAAACCTTATTTTTATATATCTTTAAATATGAATAAATCAATATTAGCAAATACTATAATAAAAAAGTAAGATAAAATAAAGCATAAACATTAGATGTAAAATAGACACGTTGCCATGGCAACTAACTTAAAATACGTTTCAGTACTAAAACTACAAAAATTTTAATAGTGAATTAAATAAAAAATCGAGGATACATTTTTTTATATAAAAATATGAATAACTAAATATTAACAAATACCATATAATGGTATAAATTATATAAATTATTAATATATAATACCATGAATGGTGTTTATATATAAATATTCATCAAAAAACTAATATTTGATGAAAACTTAAATGGAAAGTAGAAATGTTGCCCTGCAACTTACTGAAATAAAAATAAGTTTAAGTACTACAAATATAGAAACGGAAATAAAGAGAAATAAAACCTATATACTAATGTTAAATATAAAACTAATAATGTCAAAAGCATATAAGGGAAAATATAAATGTTGCCATGGCAATTAACTGAAATAAAATGTTTAGGTACTAAAATTAATAGAACTGAAATTAAAATATTAAAAAAACAACTAAGCGCGTAACAAAATTGTTAAAAATTTAAATGAAAACTGAATTTTTATCAAATATAATTATATATGAATTATTTATTATAATAATTATAAAATAAAATCTAAAATAAATATTGACAAATATTATAATACAGTGCTATATATATATAAATATTTATTTTCATATATACATACATACATGAAAATAAAATAACCGTGAATAACCGCACTGTGTGATGTGTGTGTTTGCACTGAAGAGAGTTAGTCCAGGTGACGCTCCTGATGTGGAATCATGGGAAAACGAGCAGCTTCATCATCAGCTGTATGAATGCGCAGACCGACTCGTCTCGGCATCGCAGCAGTCGATAGAAATGATGTTACGTTACCCATGGTGCTTTTCAAGGGGAGCGTAATTGAGGCGATCGTGACTGTGACTGATGTTCCCGAGGAGTGTTTCTGACCCGCTGATGATGTGTGGCCACATTCACATCTCCATCATGTGTGTGTTCCTCGACCTACCACCACTGTCACACTGCAGGGACAGAGTTTTCCTGAGCATAATTTGGCAGATCAGTGATTGTGGGAGTCTGTGCACAACATGCTGGATTCATCCTCACTGACGTGTGCGTCGTTCTCTGCATCTTCTGACTCTTCAATGCATTTGCATTTATATATTGTGCCGTGCTAATGCCGGGATCTTAATGCGCCGTCACACATCACTCGACAGTCATCCCACATTCAGGCATTTGTCTTTGCCGCGTCAGAAATTCATTACAGTCCTGGAGGTCGAGGCTGTCTACTGTAATTACATTACTTTGACACGATGCATGGTGAACACGAGTGTGTACGACTGTAGCTAATGCCAAACGAACGTCACACGCTAATGTTTTCAAACAGAAAATACAGCTGCAAGCAAACACACTCTTGACTGAAAAGAGCTGATAGTATCACTTCATTATTATTATACTCACCTAAAGGATTATTAGGAACACCTGTTCAATTTCTCATTAATGCAATTATCTAATCAACCAATCACATGGCAGTTGCTTCAATGCATTTAGGGGTGTGGTCCTGGTCAAGACAATCTCCTGAACTCCAAACTGAATGTCAGAATGGGAAAGAAAGGTGATTTAAGCAATTTTGAGCGTGGCATGGTTGTTGGTGCCAGACGGGCCGGTCTGAGTATTTCACAATCTGCTCAGTTACTGGGATTTTCACGCACAACCATTTCTAGGGTTTACAAAGAATGGTGTGAAAAGGGAAAAACATCCAGTATGCGGCAGTCCTGTGGGTGACAATGCCTTGTTGATGCTAGAGGTCAGAGGAGAATGGGCCGACTGATTCAAGCTGATAGAAGAGCAACTTTGACTGAAATAACCACTCGTTACAACCGAGGTATGCAGCAAAGCATTTGTGAAGCCACAACACGCACAACCTTGAGGCGGATGGGCTACAACAGCAGAAGACCCCACCGGGTACCACTCATCTCCACTACAAATAGGAAAAAGAGGCGACAATTTGCAAGAGCTCACCAAAATTGGACAGTTGAAGACTGGAAAAATGTTGCCTGGTCTGATGAGTCTCGATTTCTGTTGAGACATTCAGATGGTAGAGTCAGAATTTGGCGTAAACAGAATGAGAACATGGATCCATCATGCCTTGTTACCACTGTGCAGGCTGGTGGTGGTGGTGTAATGGTGTGGGGGATGTTTTCTTGGCACACTTTAGGCCCCTTAGTGCCAATTGGGCATCGTTTAAATGCCACGGCCTACCTGAGCATTGTTTCTGACCATGTCCATCCCTTTATGGCCACCATGTACCCATCCTCTGATGGCTACTTCCAGCAGGATAATGCACCATGTCACAAAGCTCGAATCATTTCAAATTGGTTTCTTGAACATGACAATGAGTTCACTGTACTAAAATGGCCCCCACAGTCACCAGATCTCAACCCAATAGAGCATCTTTGGGATGTGGTGGAACGGGAGCTTCGTGCCCTGGATGTGCATCCCACAAATCTCCATCAACTGCAAGATGCTATCCTATCAATATGGGCCAACATTTCTAAAGAATGCTTTCAGCACCTTGTTGAATCAATGCCATGTAGAATTAAGGCAGTTCTGAAGGCGAAAGGGGGTCAAACACGGTATTAGTGTGGTGTTCCTAATAATCCTTTAGGTGAGTGTAACTGACGAAACTCCAACAAATCTGTGCGATGCAATGCAGTTATTCATCTAAATGTGAAACGCTGTTCAGGAATTATTGCAGTTTTGTAAAACACTCCTACATGCATTAGTGTTTGTTTTGGCAGGTTATGTCAAATCTGCTGAAACCTCGAACTAGTTCACAAATGCTGCAAAAATCCAAGGTGGAAATGAATCGAATACTTGTTATAAAATTTCAATTTCGATTCCTCTTATCGATTCCTTTGTGAGCATTTCAATATGACTTTAAATCATTTGAACGCGAGACGACTTCCTGTGTGCATGTGTGTCTGTGTATCGGACCCGTGCGGCACTTAAAGTGACAGCGCTCATATTCCTGCCGTCACTATAATAACACTAATCACACAACAGAAGACAGAGAGAACTTACTCGTTCTTCACTGAATAACTTCTGTAACTATATTTGGATTTCAGAGTTAGTGTGTAACGCAGTCTCTCCTACGAGCCACTTTGGCGGGTTGAATTTTATACAATATACATTTTTCAATTGTAGTCTTTTAAAAAGGCATCTGAAATAATAAACTAAGTGCAATCTAGTGTTGTCAGTAATATTGATTTTTCGATACATATTGATACTGAAATATCTGAAACTCTTCCGCAGAATAGATACAAAAGATGCCAGCTCTCGCTCTCTAATCTCTCCGACAGCGAGTCGACACACAACCCTTTACTCACTCGTTTAATTTGCTCCGGATGGATATTGTTGGTAGTTCAGGGCTTGAATTCTGGCGAGGGATTGCGCGTATTGAGCACAATTTTTTAACAATGTGTTTATTGTTTTTGATTATACAAGACAGTTAACAAAGAAACACTTTTCCAGTTCGTCAAAGTTTTTTCCCACCCAACAAGAAAACACATCACTCTCTTCTTACATACAGAAAACACAAAAGTATCAGACAAGAGTCAATCTTATTGCAAAACAGATATTGCAAGGTACCCAGAAACTAAATATACATTGCTGTACTTTACACATAAAAGTTACAATTTCCAGCAAGACACTATATAAAAACAAGAAAAAAGAAAAAACACTAGTAGTTACACCTCCTGTAATAAATGACCAATATTATTGTTGTTAATGTAGTAATTAAACGGCTTACACATTTCTTCATATACACCCATTTTGTTTTTAATAAAATATGCAATTTTTTCCAGGGCCATACACTGTGCCATGGCATTAATCCAAGATAACTGGTGGAGCAGACCTTTTCCAGCTAAGAGCTATCATTCTTTTAGCTTGTAATATAGAAAAATCTATAAATTTACGCTGTTGAAGATTTAGTTTAAGGTTCTTTGGATATAAATGTAGCAAAATCATTTTTGCATCTGCTAAATATATTCAATTATCTTTATAATATTAAGCACTTCCACCCAAAAGTCTCTAATAATGTTGCACTCCCAAACACAATGCACAAATGATCCCTGACCCTCTCTGCATTTAAAGCATGTATCAGGGATATTTCTACTAAACCTATTTAGTTTGACAGGAGTTATGAAAGTCTGCATCAACCAGTTATATTGAAGTAGTTTTAAGCTAACGTTGCCTGACTGTTTCTGAGAGTTTTTACAGACTTGTCTCCATTCCTCCTCAGATATATGTATTGAGCACAATTTTACCGCAGATTTTGTGCTCATACCCAAAGTGCGTGCACATAAAGACAAGTATATTGGCTTTATAACACAGTATAATGGGTCTGTGCGTCAGGTCTTAAAGTGACAGTAGCCTAATATACCGGCTGCCAAATTATGAGATAATATTAAAGATATCTATATGGTATTATTCCCCTATGGTATCGGTGTCCAAATTGTGGTCAGTGAAAATTTTTTATTTGTTCTTTTTTAATAACTGTGTCTAGTAAACTGAGTGTTTACTAGTCTTTAATAATGCTTGAAATGTACATTAGTTCGGCTAGTTGTTCTTCTACGGTGCTTCCACAGGCAAACGCTGCTTGTGTAAGTGTTCTTTAGCTGATGATTTCTGCTCATGATATTCAGATGCAATTACATGTTTTGCAATAAGACAAAATCTGAATTATATCTTTCACCTTATTGGAATCGAAATTAGTAATCAATAAGAATCGGAATCATTAAAATTAAAACGATACCCAACTCTAGATATAAGTGGTTTCTACTGTTCAGTTTCAGTTTATCAGTGTGAATTTAGCGGCAACACGCACGATATGGAGTTTTGAATGACAAGAAAAGTTTAATTTACTGATTCCAACATTGATAATAATCATAAATCTTTCTTTCCCATCAAATCATCATATTATTGATTTCAGGAATAAGTTACACTTTACTATATATTCACATAGACAACAGCAGATTTACCAAAACTACCGGCTGAGTAATAAATATATAGCTTATTGAATTACAAAAAAGGAAAATATATACTGTAATGCTGTGTTGGCTGACATTGCCTTGCAACATACTATATTGTTACTACAATTGATGTCTTTTTTTCCTTTTTTTTTTTCTCTTACAATTTTGGATACTACTATCATGGATGTAATATCTGTTTCACAAAATTTGTTTTGCTGGGTTTTTTTTTTTTTTCTTTCAGCCAGAATACCCAATTGTTGAATGTCTTTACTAAGATTTCAGGAAATGTTATAATTACTGTAATAAAAACTTTTAAAAAACAGCTGATTTACATTGGAATAATATTTCATAATCAAATAAACGCAGTCTTGGAGAGCAGAAGAGACTCTTTCAGAAACATCTCAAACTTTTGATCGGTGGTTTAGCTCGTTCTGTCTTCAGTCGTGATCAGCTCAGCTTCTCTGTGGCCGAACTTGAGGGAAATATTGAACTGGCACATTGCAAATTCGTATAATCCTGGCCAAAGTATTATCTGGTTTAGTCACAAAGCCAGTTTGTGGATTTCCTCCAGTTTGAAGCCTCGGTCGTCTTAGTCTCGTCCACTGGGAGCGATCGCACAAAGTCCTGTGATGGGATGGTGGACAATAAATAATAGAGCAGACGAACGAGTGAAATCATCTGGGCTTGTGATGAATGAGCTTCTGCTGTTTTATTAGCTAATGGATTAGAGGTCCAGTCCTGCGGTGCTGGTCCACTTGCATATTGATGATTCTCTCCATATACTCACTCATATTGTAGCGTATGGCTTTATGATGGAGTGCGGGGATCATTTGTAAGGGAACGTTTCCCATTGAACTCGTTCTACATATCGGATGATTTCTAGCAGCGATTAATAACTCCCGTGAGAATATTCCCTCTGATGGTCCAAACACTGATCAGAAGATTCAGTGTGAATCTGAGAGTTACCTGTGCCATACATTATTCAACACAGAGGAATTAAGGTGATAAAACAGAAATAAAATAATGAGCTGTAATTCAGATTTCTGGTAATAACTGATGGAATTATAACGTTCAGAAATGAGTATTTCTGCTGTGAAGTTTGGAAGACTATATTACAGGAATATTCACATCTATCCGTCTGTCTGTCTATGTATCTGTCTGTCTGTCTATGTATCTGTCTATCTGTCTGTTTATGTATCTGTCTGTCTGTCTATGTATCTGTCTATCTGTCTGTCTGTCTATGTAACTGTCTATCTGTCTGTCTGTCTGTCTATGTATCTGTCTATCTGTCTGTCTATGTATCTGTCTATCTGTCTGTTTGTCTATGTATCTGTCTATCTGTCTGTCTATGTATCTGTCTATCTGTCTGTTTGTCTATGTATCTGTCTATCTGTCTGTCTATGTATCTGTCTGTCTGTCTATGTATCTGTCTATCTGTCTGTCTGTCTATGTATCTGTCTATCTGTCTGTCTATGTATCTGTCTGTCTGTCTATGTATCTGTCTATCTGTCTGTCTGTCTATGTATCTGTCTGTCTGTCTATGTATCTGTCTGTCTGTCTATGTATCTGTCTGTCTGTCTGTCTGTCTATGTATCTGTCTATATATCTGTCTATCTGTCTGTCTATGTATCTGTCTATCTGTCTGTCTGTCTATGTATCTGTCTGTGTATGTGTCTATCTGTCTGTTTGTCTATGTATCTGTCTATCTGTCTGTGTGTCTATGTATGTGTCTATCTGTCTGTGTGTCTATGTATCTGTCTATCTGTCTGTCTATGTATCTGTCTATCTGTCTGTCTGTCTATGTATCTGTCTATGTATCTGTCTATCTGTCTGTCTATGTATCTGTCTGTCTGTCTGTCTGTGTGTCTATGTATCTGTCTATCTGTCTTTTTATGTATCTGTCTATCTGTCTTTTTATGGATATGTCTATCTGTCTGTTTATGTATCTGTCTGTCTGTCTATGTATCTGTCTATCTGTCTGTCTGTCTATGTATCTGTCTATCTGTCTGTATGTCTTTCTATATATGTATCTGTCTGTCTATCTATATATCTGTCTGTCTGTCTGTCTATCTATATATCTGTCTGTCTGTCTGTCTGTCTACCTTCAACTATCTTTATTATTTCAGCTTGATAAACTCCTTTTCTTGTTAAAAATTATAATTTTATGAACTTTACTTGCCAGAAACCTTTACTGCAGATCATCCAATCAGAATTTAGCCACATAACAGATTATAAAAAGTGTGATGATCAATTTGTTCAGGTCTTTTTTCTGGTTGTTCCTTCATTACAACCTCCTGCTAATTTAAAGTAAAACACTGTGCATTCATTGCTAGCGAAGAGCAATGGGCCTGTGCTTTAGATCCGAGATATCCATTAAACGTTTCTGTTTGGTTAATTGTACGTCCATTGTGCAAATAAAAGTGCATCAGTAATGGAAAATCATTCGTCTGTATTGTAATGCAGATGCTTCGTCTTTAAACTGAATTCTGAGGCTCCACAAAAGTGCCAGCAAACATCGATCTTACGCAGAAGAAAATAAATAGCGAGTCGCTGCAACTCTTTATTTCAGTTGTTCTGACAGAGACGACATGCAGGAAAACATGACTTTATAATGGAATGAGTTTATCTTACTCTCTGCCTGAGTGCACTGAGACTGCTGGATTACTGGAGAGGAGATACGTGTGTCTGTGTGTGTCTTTGTGTGTGCGTGAGTGTGTTTGCGCGTGAGTGTGCGTGCATGTGTGCATGAGTGTGTGTGCGTGTGTGTGTGTGTGTGTGTGTGTGTGTGCGTGAGTGTGCGTGCATGTGTGCATGAGTGTGTGTGCGTGTGTGTGTGTGTGTGTGTGTGTGTGTGTGTGTGCGTGAGTGTGTTTGCGCGTGAGTGTGCGTGCATGTGTGCATGAGTGTGTGTGCGTGTGCGTGTGTGTGTGTGTGTGTGTGTGTGTGTGTGTGCGTGCATGCGTGAGTTTGTGTGTGTGTGAGTGTGTGTGTGTGTGTGTGTGTGTGTGTGTGTAGTGTGTGTGTGCGTGCATGCGTGAGTTTGTGTGTGTGTGAGTGTGTGTGTGTGTGTTGTGTGTGTGTGCGTGTGTTTTGTTTGTGTTTGTGTGCGTGAGTGTGTGGGTGCGTGTGTGCGTGTGTGCGTGTGTGTGTGTGTGCGTGTGCGTGTGTGCGTGTGTGTGTGTGCGTGTGCGTGTGTGCGTGTGTGTGTGTGTGTGTGTGCGTGTGTTTTGTTTGTGTTTGTGTGCGTGAGTGAGTGAGTGTGTGTGTGTGCGTGTGTGCGTGTGCGTGTGTGTGTGTAAGGTAACTCTCTCCCTGCTCTGAATATTAGCCTCAGTAATAGCTGGTATTATGTTCTGTCTGTATTCCCACAGTCCCTCTTCACCAGAGTTTCAGTTAATTGATAAGCAGCATAAACACATTTACAATTCCGATGGCAAAGGGCCAGTGTCTCATTTCCATAAGTGCAAGAGAAGAAAACATCTGGTGCTACTGTAGATGCTGTGACCAGCTTTATGACAATGAAATCTGAAGGAATAATATCTAATATTAATGCAGATCTGTTGACCTCACACCTGTACGGTTCGGGCCTGTATTCTGTGACGCCAGGGATTTGATCATGTGTGTGAAATAAAGATCATTACAGAACTTTTTTTAATATATTCTTGCAGACTTCATCTGTCAATCATCGTTAGAATAAAGTCCAAGGTTATTATTGTCAACAAAAGTATTATGAACAATCCTTTTTTATTTAGATGTACACTACCAGCCAAAAGTTTTGGATCGGTAAGATTTTTTATGTTTTTAAAAGAGTCTCTCCTGCTCACCAAGGCTGCATTTATTTGATAAAAAAAAAAAAAAAAATGGAATATTGTGAATGTATAGTAAAGTGTAATTTATTCATGTGATTAAAGCTGAATTTTCAGCATCATTACTCCAGTCTTCAGTGTCACATGATCCTTCAGAAATCATTCTAATATGATGATTTGATGCTCAAGAAACATTTATAATTATTATCAATGTTGAAAACAGTTATTTACATTTTTTTCAGTGTTCTTTGATGAATAGAACAGCATTTCTGTCAGGACCACTATCGTCACATACGATTGACAATTAGCATACAGTTAGGATTGGCGGTCTGGTTCTGTTCTTCAGCCTAGCATTGATAAGAGCAGCAATAACCCTCCCTAGGGTAAAAAGAACAGAACCAACATGAATGTATGCAGATATCATTAATTCAAGATTTTAAAGTACAACATAATTTGAGAATTTTTCTGATTCAAGGGGAATCAGAATGCCAAATCCTGACTGACGAGAGGAGGAACTGGGGAGGGAGGAGGGTAATGAGCTCCTGAGAAACGAGAGGAGCTGGGGATGGAGGAGGGTAATGAGCTCCTGAGAAACGAGAGGAGCTGGGGAAGGAGGAGGGTAATGAGCTCCTGAGAAACGAGAGGAACTGGGGATGGAGGAGGGTAATGAGCCCCTGAGAAACGAGAGGAGCTGGGGAGGGAGGAGGGTAATGAGCCCCTGAGAAACGAGAGGAGCTGGGGAAGGAGGAGGGTAATGAGCCCCTGAGAAACGAGAGGAACTGGGGATGGAGGAGGGTAATGAGCCCCTGAGAAACGAGAGGAGCTGGGGAGGGAGGAGGGTAATGAGCCCCTGAGAAACGAGAGGAACTGGGGATGGAGGAGGGTAATGAGCCCCTGAGAAACGAGAGGAGCTGGGGAGGGAGGAGGGTAATGAGCTCCTGAGAAACGAGAGGAGCTGGGGAGGGAGGAGGGTAATGAGCTCCTGAGAAACGAGAGGAGCTGGGGAAGGAGGAGGGTAATGAGCCCCTGAGAAACGAGAGGAACTGGGGATGGAGGAGGGTAATGAGCCCCTGAGAAACGAGAGGAGCTGGGGAGGGAGGAGGGTAATGAGCCCCTGAGAAACGAGAGGAACTGGGGAAGGAGGAGGTTAATGAGCCCCTGAGAAACGAGAGGAACTGGGGATGGAGGAGGGTAATGAGCTCCTGAGAAACGAGAGGAGCTGGGGAAGGAGGAGGGTAATGAGCCCCTGAGAAACGAGAGGAACTGGGGAAGGAGGAGGGTAATGAGCTCCTGAGAAACGAGAGGAACTGGGGAAGGAGGAGGGTAATGAGCTCCTGAGAAACGAGAGGAACTGGGGAAGGAGGAGGGTAATGAGCCCCTGAGAAACGAGAAGAGCTGGGGAAGGAGGAGGGTAATGAGCCCCTGAGAAACGAGAGGAGCTGGGGATGGAGGAGGGTAATCAGCTCCTGAGAAACGAGAAGAGCTGGGGAGGGAGGAGGGTAATCAGCTCCTGAGAAACGAGAGGAGCTGGGGATGGAGGAGGGTAATCAGCTCCTGAGAAACGAGAGGAGCTGGGGATGGAGGAGGGTAATGAGCTCCTGAGAAGCGAGAGGAGCTGGGGAGGGAGGAGGGTAATGAGCTCCTGAGAAACGAGAGGAGCTGGGGATGGAGGAGGGTAATCAGCTCCTGAGAAACGAGAGGAGCTGGGGAGGGAGGAGGGTAATCAGCTCCTGAGAAACGAGAGGAGCTGGGGATGGAGGAGGGTAATCAGCTCCTGAGAAACGAGAGGAGCTGGGGAGGGAGGAGGGTAATCAACTCCTGAGAAACGAGAGGAGCTGGGGATGGAGGAGGGTAATGAGCTTCTGAGAAACAAGAGGAGCTGGGGATGGAGGAGGGTAATGAGCTCCTGAGAAATGAGAGGAGCTGGGGATGGAGGAGGGTAATGAGCTCCTGAGAAACGAGAGGAGCTGGGGATGGAGGAGGGTAATCAGCTCCTGAGAAACGAGAGGAGCTGTGTAATGCGCTCCTGAGAGAGGAGCTGGGGATGGAGGAGGGTAATCAGCTCCTGAGAAACGAGAGGAGCTGTGTAATGCGCTCCTGAGAAACGAGAGGAGCTGGGGATGGAGGAGGGTAATGAGCTTCTGAGAAACGAGAGGAGCTGGGGATGGAGGAGGGTAATGAGCCCCTGAGAAACGAGAGGAGCTGGGGATGGAGGAGGGTAATGAGCCCCTGAGAAACGAGAGGAGCTGGGGATGGAGGAGGGTAATCAGCTCCTGAGAAACGAGAGGAGCTGTGTAATGCGCTCCTGAGAAACGAGAGGAGCTGGGGATGGAGGAGGGTAATGAGCTCCTGAGAAACGAGAGGAGCTGGGGAGGGAGGAGGGTAATGAGCTCCTGAGAAACGAGAGGAGCTGGGGAGGGAGGAGGGTAATCAGCTCCTGAGAAACGAGAGGAGCTGGGGATGGAGGAGGGTAATGAGCTCCTGAGAAATGAGAGGAGCTGGGGATGGAGGAGGGTAATGAGCTCCTGAGAAACGAGAGGAGCTGGGGATGGAGGAGGGTAATCAGCTCCTGAGAAACGAGAGGAGCTGGGGAGGGAGGAGGGTAATGAGCTCCTGAGAAACGAGAGGAGCTGGGGATGGAGGAGGGTAATCAGCTCCTGAGAAACGAGAGGAACTGGGGAGGGAGGAGGGTAATGAGCTCCTGAGAAACGAGAGGAGCTGGGGATGGAGGAGGGTAATGAGCTCCTGAGAAACGAGAGGAGCTGGGGATGGAGGAGGGTAATCAGCTCCTGAGAAACGAGAGGAGCTGGGGAGGGAGGAGGGTAATGAGCTCCTGAGAAACGAGAGGAGCTGGGGATGGAGGAGGGTAATCAGCTCCTGAGAAACGAGAGGAGCTGGGGAGGGAGGAGGGTAATCAGCTCCTGAGAAACGAGAGGAGCTGGGGATGGAGGAGGGTAATCAGCTCCTGAGAAACGAGAGGAGCTGGGGAGGGAGGAGGGTAATCAGCTCCTGAGAAACGCTATAGCTGCTGATAATACTGTAGGAATTATATATGTATACAGTGATAGGCGTCGTATTTCTATAGTAGACGTCGATCAGCTGAGAGTCACTGATGAGAGCTTGACTAGCGTGACCTACCAGAACTGACGCTACGCTTGATTTATCTGAAATTGAAAACTTTTGTAACATTAAACACTACCATTCAAAAGTTTGGGGTCAATAAGACTTTTTATTTTTGGTGGAAATAAAATAAATCAATACTTTTATTCATCAAGGATGAATTAAATTGATCAAAAGTTACAGTAAAGACATTTATAATGTTACAAAAGATTCTATGACAAATAAATGCTGTTCTTTTGAACTTACTATTCATCAAAGAATCCTGAAAAAAATTCAAATTTACACTGATAATAATCATAAATGTTTCTTGAGCATCAGATCCTCATATTAGAGTGATTTCTGAAGGATCATGTGACACTGAAGACTGGAGTAATGATGCTGAAAATTCAGCTTTGATCACAGGAATAAATTACATTTTAAAATATATTAAAATAGAAAACAGTTATTTTAAATTGTTATAATATTTAAGAATATTTATTTTTATTTTTAATCAAAGAAACCCAGCCTTGGTGAGCAGAAGAGACTTCTTTTAAAAACCTTAAAAATCTTACCAATCCAAAACTTTTGACTGGTAGTGTGTGTTTCTATCAGCTCTGAATGAAGTGTGTTTGTGAAGCGTAACTCATCCAGCATGTTCTCTTCTTAGGCCACATTAGTGATGCTTATTCTTCTGACGTTTTACTGTGGCGAAATGTTCGAATGTGACACAGCCCACACGGTTTCCACGGTTACCGTTCTCAAGAAGAGAGCGGAAAACAAACCTCCATCTGTTCTGCTGTATTCATCACACATGCCCACGACCCATTTCCCCAAAACTTCATCTGCCAACTCGCAGTTCATTAGTGAATACTGCAAGCATCAGTTAAAACTTCTCTACACCACTACATTGTGCTGCATCATTAATCACTGTCTCTTCCAGAGCACTCGGCTTCTGCCTGCCAGAGACCATCAGAAACCCACTGGACGATCTTACCACTACAATCCTCATTATTCAGGGGCTGGGAACCCAAATGCCACAGTGAAATGGTTTCCTTACACCAGTCCTGTATCGAGTTCTTCCTCAGACCTGCTAATGGACCATCTTAGAGGAACTGCAGGTGCGCGACTGTTAAACTGCACTTTACACTCGCGTAAAGCCATATATACTAGCAAATCTCCCCTGTAAATTTTTTTGATTTCATTGCAAATTGTAACTATATTATCGTACAGTTCTTTATGTAAAGTTGGATGTATAAGAATGTCCGAATTTATCCATATACATAGTGTTCACATAAAGCGATATATACTATATAGTAAATCACAGCTGTCGATTTTTTTTATTTCATTGCAAATTGTAACTATTTTCGTACAATACTTTATATAAAATTGGATACATAAGTATCTTTTTTAAGTAGATTTTTTTTAAATTTCATTACAAATTGTAACTATATTATCGTACAGTTCTTTTTATATAAAGTTGGATATAAAAGAATGTCCAATTTTATCCATATACATAGTTTTCACATAAAGCGATATATACTATATAGTAAATCTCAGCTGTCGATTTTTTTTTAAATTTCATCGCAAATTGTAACTATATTATCGTACAGTTCTTTATATAAAGTTGAATATATAAGAATGTCCAAATTTGTCCATATACATAGTTTTCATATAAGGCGATATATACTATATAGTAAATCTCAGCTGTTGATTTTTTTTTTAATTTCATCGCAAATTGTAACTATATTATCGTACAGTTCTTTATATAAAGTTGAATATAGAAGAATGTCCAAATTTATCCATATACATAGTTTTCACATAAAGTGATATATACTATATAGCAAACCTCAACTGTCGATTTTTTTTATTTCGTCACAAATTGTAACTATATTATCGTACAGTTCTTTATGTAAAGTTTGATATATTAGTATGCCCAACTTTATATGCATACATACAGGGATGTTCGCGTAAAGCGATATATACTATATAGAAAATTTCAACTGACGATTTTTTTTATTTCATCGCAAATTGTAACTATTTTCGTACAATTCTTTATATAAAATTGGATACATAAGTATCTTTTTTAAGTAGATTTTGAAAATTTAATTGCAAATTGTAACTATATTTTCGTACAGTTCTTTGTATTAAGTTTGATATATAAAAATGCCCAAATTTATCCATATACATGGTGTTTACATAAAGCGATATATACTATATAGCAAATCTCAGCTGTCTACAGTTCTTTATATAAAGTTTGATATATAAGAATGTCCAACTTTATTTACGTACATACAGTATGTTCACGTAAAGCTATATATACTATGTGGCCAATTTCAACTTTCGTTTTTTTTATTTCGTCTTAAATTGTAACTATTTTTTTGTACAGTTCTTTAAATAAAGTTTGATATTTTAGTATGTCCAGTTTTATACTTTTGTAGACTTTTTTATTAGACTTTAGAATAATTAAAATGAATAATGGTAGTTAATAGTCTCTTATTGTCCTGTTTAGCTGAGCCATTCACAGAACAAACAAAACAAACCCTGAAAATTGATAAAAGAACATATACACACTTGATAATCTTATTTGATTATTAGATAATTGCATTTGAAAGATTTTACTTTCAATAAAAAATGTGCAATAGATTTGTAAAAGGTGTTTTTATGCATGTTTGGCCTGGGTTTTTGTTGCATTTACACTGTTCTGACCACTAGGGGTCACCGTGGAGACGGTGTCGGATTGTTTCGAAGCCTCCATTAGCTTCAAGTTTCAGTTCCACGAAGCCTTGATTTGCCCACAACTAATTATCCAACCCGGTCACACTAAATGCGACTCTATAGCACGCATTGTGTTTATCGTGCAATTTATACGCGAAAATTAGTTTTTACGTGCATATGACACGCATGGGCAGGGCCAGCCCTGACCAATTTGCTGCCCTAGGCAAGATTTTACCTGGTGCCCCATGCACAGCCCATTTCACCCCGCAATTGAGTTCATGATTATTTAGACTATATATATATATATATATATATATATATATATAGGCTACACACACACACACACACACACATTACAGCCTAAACACAAATAGCAATAGCATTGCATCTAGCATTCAAGTCATGTCCCCCTTCTTATATCGCTTTTTACACAGTTACACAGTTTGCTTCTCCTGTACAGCAGATCTAGAAGGTGTCATAGTCCAGCTTAAGTTCAGTGATGGTTTATTTTTGTTGTAAAAAAGTTATTAATTTAGTTAATTTATATAACCTCTCTGGATAAAACAGTGATGTCATCATCCAAATGTCATTCATGCACAAACTATTCATTGAGCACTAGCTGAACACTTTTCCAGTTGATGGGGCAATCTTCCTCTGTTTTATGGCACGTTTCATGTTTTCACCATGAAAGAAACTGCGAAATGTCTTCTTTAATGTGAATTTTACATAAACGTTGCTATTTTTAATAAACCATTAGGCTACTAATTTTGGCAAATATATTTAAAAAATGCCATATCCCCCACAAAACTACACAACTCTAGAGTAAAACTTTAATTTAAAAAAGTGATAGTAAATGCGTCTAAAAAACTGACATGATTGTTACAAAATCACACTGTCTGGTGCATCTGGAGAACTGTTAGCATAAAGTTTAAGGTAAAAATAACTGCCATTAAATTGTATCTTACAACTATGCCAGAAACTGTTCATTCATTACATCACTTTAACTCTCTATCTTTATCCCCTTTATCCTCTTCTCTTCTTTTTGCCACAGTATCTATTGCAGACAATAATGCTATTTTAAAACGTGTCATGTAAATTTGGCCATTCGTCACAATCAGGAACTTTCACCGTGTCTCTGCCCGGCCCGGCTCTACGGGGGTGCTCGAGTGTGTTAAGCGCCCTCAAACGAAAGCAATGCTTTGGATTCAGCATTGGATGCGGCGAGGGGCGACGCAACACAACAAAATACCAACAGTAAACTGATCGCGCGCGCTTTGTTTCTGACGCACTTCACTCGCTGGGCGGGGGAAGATTGATGCGCCGGACCGAAGTCGGGGGACATAGTTAAGTTTTTTTTTTGTTTTTTTTTTTGGTAGTATTACAAATTAATTGTTTTAAAATAGTATTAGTATAAAAAAAATCACTCATTCGCTCATTTTGGCGCCCCTATGGATGAGTGGCGCCCTTAGCATTTGCCTATTCCGCCTATGCCGCGGGCCGGCCCTGCGCATGGGTAGGTTTAGTAGTGGTGTGGGTTGCGTGTGTATTATACATTCGGTTAGGATCAGTGGTGTGTATCATATGCACGCGAAAACTGAGTATATTATATGCACGTAAAAACAAATTTTCGCATATAAATTGCACGATAAACACAAAGCGTGCTATACAGACACATTTTCATGAGATCAGGCTGAATTATCGTAATTCTTTATATAAAATTGGATATTTAAGTATGTCCAAGGTTATCCATGTACAAACGTTACATGTCTGTTTGTTTTTGGACTTCCTTGTTCCTTCGTTTCCCGCCACTCCTTGTTTCCACGGTCACCGTCTTCATTATTGTTTGGTTCAGCTGTGTTGTGTTAGTCAGTTCTCCGTTCTCTCCCTGTTTGTCACTATGGTCACAAATTGATTTGAGTTTTCTGTTCAGGAGTGTCTTGTCCACTGTCTCGTTTGCCCATGCATTCAGTCTCTTGTCTAGCATTATTATTTCAGATCATCAGTGATACGTGGTTGTATGTTTCAGTATTGAATTAAAGTCGTGCGCTTGATGACAGCCGCCTAATCCGTGACACATACAGTATACTTGCATTGATTGCTTAGACGTTGCAAAATGTCACTATTATCGCACAGCTCTAATCTGATAAATGCAACTAGAAGAAAAATATATATTATTAACATCATGATTTTCTTTATTTGATTCTTCAGGTGTTTTGTCACAGTGTAAAATCCTTTACAGTATGTTAATATGAATGGTTCAAATGAAAATTGTGACGTTAGGGTGGGTAAAGTTTTTATTGTCGAGTTTGATATTCCTGCTTGAAGTCTTTCCGGTTTCGATTGAGCGTTTGGTTTATGGTGCGTTTCACTGAGAGATTACATGTTATAGAGTGCGTCATATTTTCTTTGACCTTTTTTAGCTTGTACTTCACCAGTCTGCTTCTGTCATAATTGATTCACTCCCCTCGGGTGTCATTTGAGAGTTGATAAATCATATATGCTGGCGGTTTTAGATTGAGAATATGTGAGACAGAGAGACTCTGATCTGACGTATACGAGACGGACTGAACTGACTGAGCGTCATGATCCCGTATCTGATGCTCTTTTGTGAAAGTTTGGCACATTACGGTTTTTCTACTGTATTTTTTATGGGTGTTTTTTTTTTTTTTTGAAGGCTCATAAAAGTGTGAAAGTGTTTTTGTGCATATTTTATATATCATAATTTTAATTTAGTTTGGAGGATTGTGAACGTGTGACATTTAATTGTTTAATTGCATATTTATTTATTTATTTATTTATTTTTATTTTTGTTTTGTAGGCTCATAAAAGTATGAAAGTATGAAAGTGTGATATTTAATTGTTTTTGCATACTTATTTTTATTTTATTTATTTTGGAGGCTTCTAAAAGTGTGACAGTTTTTTGTATATTTTGTATGGCTGTTATTTTTTATTTTATTTATTTTACTTTTTTGAAGGCTCACAAAAGAGTGCTTGTGATATTTAATTGTTTTTGCACATTTATGTTATTTTTGTTTATTTTTTATTTTATTTATTTTGGAGGATTGTACAAGTGTGACAGTTTTTTGTATATTTTGTATGGTTGTTATTTTTATTTCATTTAATTTATTTTACTTTTTTATTTTGTGGGCTTATAAAAGTGTAAATGCGAGTGTAAATTCATTAATGTTAGAAGCTCGAGCGCTGCGGGACGGTTCAAACGCTGAAGCGTATTAGGGTTAGTTGTTCGTTGAAATCACTAACACTAACTATGAGCTCCAGTACTGATAATGATGGACTCGTATTGAGATTACGATCCGTTTTTGGTTCATTTTACAGTTTCTCTCAGCAAATGGTGTGTGTTTGCTGGTGTGATGGTGTTGTTTGTGTTGAAACACAATCTGTTTCTCGTCTCAGTCCAAACCTGGTGTCAGTGTGGAGCCGCTGGGGTGACAGGTTGTGTCTTCAAGCTCAAGTAAACATCAGAAGCAAAGCAGAAAACCTGCTCATGTGCTCCGATCAGAAGTTTGTTTGCAGTTGCAGCTCTTTTTCTAGTTTTACAGGCCTAAAAAGTGTGGCTCAATTCAGTTTTTTAGCGTATTTTGAATGGGTGTTCTTATTTTATTTGATACATTTATCAGTGTTGTCATGATGTCACTATCCTGGAGTCACATGACATTTACATCTCAGGTGATTGGCTCAGAATAAAGCTGTATCTGAGAATGGACTCACTGTAAAAAGTGATCAGTTGACTTGACTTAAAAAAAACGAGGAAACCCGCCTTAAAATGATTAAGTAAATAAACTTAATGCTTATTTAAAAAAAAACAAAGTAATGTGGAATTGTCAAGTTCACATGACTTTTTTTTTTTTTTTCAATTTAGCATTAAGTTTATTTGCAGTCTGTACAGTAAACTGTCTACTGTTTATTTACAGCGTTTGAGCTTCTAACATTAATGATTCCTCAAAGCATCTGTTTGGTTAAACACAAAGCAAAGTGAAAAAGCTCTGCGTTTCCAAAATAAAATAAAACAATTAAATGTCACACTTTTAGACGAGCCTCTTCACTGTCTTCTTTTCTCCTCGGCCTTTGAAACCTGACGTTGACATTTTGTTGAATTATTTTTTTTACTGGTTTTATTTTTTCCCTATGTTTTATGTCTCTTGATTTGTTTTATCTGTATTATATGCTTTACATAAAGTATGTATATTATGTTTTTTGCTTACTTTTTCTGTACAGCACTTCGGTCGTTTTAAAGTGCTTTAAAAATAAAGTTTGATTTGATACTTAATAATTTGAAGGCCACGGGTTTCCTCAATGTTTTTAAGCACAGGTAAGTGAACTGAACACTGGAGCGCAGCTAGCATTGAGATGAATGTGAATGTAAAGGTTATCTCTCTCCAGACATTATATTCTTCCGTGTTTCGAGCATAAATGCTTGCGATTGCAGAGCTCTAGTAATTGTCCTGTCGTGTTTCAGCGTTTCACAGGCCGTCACGGTTCAGTCCTTCAGCGTTTCGTCATTATTGTAAAGCTGGTCATTATGCCAACCATCTGCTCCACATTCGAGACGAGCTCTTGTCGTGTTTCTGCTGATGGCGTCGTATCAGTCGGGCCCTGGAGCCCATCCAGAGAGAAACACTTCAGGATTCACGGCTCTCAGGAGCTTTGGACAGGAACTCTGCTGGAATCGGTGTTTTTACACCACTGATGAGGAACATAATGAATCGAGCACTTGACGCTCCACACAGTCTGTGTTTGTGTGTTCACTCGTTCATATACAGTATGTTCACGTTACAGTTCAAGTCGGCGTGAAGCAGAAGTTGCGCTAGTGTTTTCTTCCCTGTTGTGCCGTACACACACAGACACACACAGCTTTACTGCACTGAAGGTTATTGTAAAAACGGTCGTGATTTTAACGGTAAAAGACTGTAAACATGCTAAAGTGGAAAACTTAATTGGTTAACAGAAAGTTTCCGCACTATATACTGTACGGTGAATAACTGTGATAGATCTAACCGTACATTTAATGTAATTTTACAGTAAAACAGTTTACAGTTTTTGGATTGACATTCCCACAATTCCCTGCGTGACACTTCACATTTGATGTATTTTTGTTAAAATAACTGTTTCTTCATAGTTTTTCTTAGGTTTCTTATCAGTTATATGTACATTAGGGTTTTATGTTATATTTAATGTTGTTAAATTAATGTTTATTGCATTTTTTTAATTTCTTGTGTGTTACCATAATGGTGTTTAGTGTGTGTGTGAATGACACTGTGCAGAAGTATATTAATATTTTTTTACTTGCCGCTTGTGATGAGCTGTGATTGATCATGTGACTCTCATCACCGCTGTGATTGGTGGTTGTCACTGTATTACAAAGGTACAAAACAGATATTAGTATTTCAAATGATTGGTAAATTAACAATTAATTTTTTTTACTGTAACTAAGCCTAAAACCTAAAATGTTGCTACCGTATTTTTTACTGTAAATTTCTGGCAAATTTCACAGCTGGCATTTTTTTTTTACCGTTAATTTAACTTTTTTTTTTTTTTTTTTTTTTTTTACAGTATGCGTCATTAGAAAGGGTCCATTGCATTCTGGGAAACAGCTTTTCTAGTATTAACGTGCAGTTTGCCTTCAGATGAGCTGGGTTTGATTTGACGAGTGAAGCTCTTAATTTCAGCCCGAAGCTGTTCTCAGAGTTTGGCGTTGTGGTTGCGTGTGTTTCTCAGCCATATTCCCGCGCGTGTCGGGTCGGTTCTGATCCGCTCGGCGCTGATGCCATACATTTCTGTCGCTGCACAATCGATAGTCGCCCTCCGGGCCTCCGAGAGGAAGATCAAAGATCCCACTCATCGTTTCTGACAAAGTCTCTCTCTCTCCCTCTAAATCCTGTGTGTTTTGTTGAACTTTTGAAGCGCTCCACATTCTGCCGCTGCAAAGCCCCCAAAATGGAACTTGAACTAATCAGAAATGTCAGAGCAAAACCTAAAACATCATTTTCTGGCCTCTTTTAAACACATTTTTTCTTTCAAGCACGAGCCTCTTAGAAGTTTGTGTGCAAAATTGGAAAAACAACAAACGTTAAAGCAACTTAAATTCTCCAATAAACCGTCTTATAATAAAAGGTCATTCTTGTGGTGGAGACGAAAACATTTTTGTTTGTTATTCTATCATTTAATATTTTATTGTGAATTTCAAGATATTCGTGAGATTTTCGCGCAATTCTGAGAAAAAAATATTAAAATGAATTATAACTCTGGATTTTGAGGTATAACTCACCATTTGGGAGAAAAAATAATTTTGTTAATTTTTTTACAAGAAAACAGAAATGTGAGATGTAAATTGAGAAACATTGCCTAGGCAAATAACTAAACTCAAATAAGTTTTTTATATTTTATTTCAGTTAACATTTATTTTATTTCAAGCAACAATTTTTTTTTTTACGGTTTTGTTTTTGGTTTTAGTTTCAGTAATCTATAATAACCCTGCTCAGAGTTCAGAGAAACAGCCAGAATTGTGAGATTTAAACTCAAAATTGGAAAACCAGCAAACAGTAAAGCTCATTAAACTTCTGCAACAAGTGGACTATAACAAAATATGTCGACACCTGTAGGATTTTCTGTCACACAAGCAGATATAAGATGCACTTTTCCTCATAACATAAATTACATCATAGTCAAATCAAAATTCATCAAATTTCAGAGTTGAAAAATATGCATGCACCTGAATATGCATGTAACATAACATTTGAGGACTATGGTATCTGTAAAAAAAAATCGAATCTTAAACTTAATTTACTGTGATTGTCTAATTGATTTGTCAAGTTTTTGAACTGACAAAATCATGTTATCTCGACTTTTGGAGATTTTTTAGATTATTTTAGAGTAGTTTGTCAGTGCATAATGGCATAAGAGTCATATGAACTACTTTAAGTGTGTTTTTGATTATTGCAATATTCTTATGTTTTGTATATGACTGTTGTTAAGTGATGTAAGGCATGATAACAGCTCATTGTTAATGTTCTATACTCATCTGCATGCTGCGTGTGTGTGTGTGTGTGTGTTAATGATGATAATCTCCGTCAGTAAAAGCTGCTGATTGTAGAGGCTGGCTTCTCTCCCTGCTCTTTTAGCTCTACGTGATCTAATGAAATGCTGTCCTTGCACTTTAATGGAGGAATATTATACCACTCTTCCCCGAGAACAAGGGAAATGATCCTGGGAAAGTTGTGCTTCATACATTAGCTCTGAAGTCTAATGAACAGCCGCGTGAACTCTCTGTGTGTGCGTACAGTAACACTAATAATGGCCTGTCTGAGCCTCACGCGAGCTGCCCGAGACTCTTCTACTGGATAATGTTTCTGAAGCATTAATTAAGAGTTTAATGTCTCTATAAATACTCAACGGCATATTTGTGTGCAAAGAGGGCTGAATATGGAACACTCTAAAAAAAAATCTTAGATTATTTAGTTAGTTAGTTTTTGTGTTACCCAGATCCTGGATCAGACGTAACAACCCAGTGTTTGGGTAGTTTTGTGTAACCCAGGTCCTGCGTCAGACGTAACAACCCAGTGTTAGGGTAGTTTTTGTGTTACCCAGATCCTGGGTCAGACGTAACAACCCAGTGTTAGGGTAGTTTTTGTGTTACCAAGATCCTGGATTAGATGTAACAACCCAGTGTTTGGGTAGTTTTGTGTAACCCAGGTCCTGCGTCAGACGTAACAACCCAGTGTTAGGGTAGTTTTTGTGTTACCCAGGTCCTGGGTCAAAGGTAACAACCCAGTGTTTGGGTAGTTTCTGTGTTACCCAGGTCCTGGGTCAAAGGTAACAACCCAGTGTTAGGGTAGTTTCTGTGTTACCCAGGTCCTGGGTCAAAGGTAACAACCCAGTGTTTGGGTAGTTTCTGTGTTACCCAGGTCCTGGGTCAAAGGTAACAACCCAGAGTTTGGGTAGTTTTTGTGTTACCCAGATCCTGGGTCAGAGGTAACAACCAAGTGTTTGGGTAGTTTTTGTGTTACCCAGATCATGGGTCAGATTGTTTTTAACGCTGGCTTATTTGTGCCATTTTTGCAACTTAAAATGTAATTGCCACTTTTTTTATATCACAATTCTGACTTTTTTCCTCATAATTCTCAGAATAGAAAGGTATAAACTCAAAATTGCGAGATAAAAAAGTTGCAAATACCTTTTAATTTTTTTATTCTGTGGTGGAAACAAGCTTCAATAATACGTGGTATGAAACACCAGTTAAAACGTCTCTGACTCGTGTGTCTCGGCGTCTGAACTGTTGATGTCTGAGACCGCTGCTCTCGAGTCGTGTCCCAGCATGCTCTTTATTAGCACACTTATGGAGTGAGATACGAGGCATTATTTCCTCCGCAGAGATCGGCCTTTCTGATTAAATTAAATGGTGAATTATAGATGAAGCCCGGCCGGGTTCAGCCTGCATGCTTTGTGCTGATCTTTTGGTCTGAGCATCTTATAACGCGTTTACCCTTGGTTTATATCCATAGAAGGAGTGATAAAAGATACATCAGCAATGCATGATGGGTTTGACAGCCGTATTTTTGTTTGCTGTGAAATAAAAACAGCGTGTCTATCGATTCTGTGCTGGAGAAACAGTATCTCTATAAACTTCATCTGTGAAGGGCACCAGCTGTCTGTCTGCCATACATTATTCATGGTTCTGGAGATTTTAGATCTTGCTGATGTTTAGTATCATATAATTGGACGCTTTATTGCGCAGCATCAACTTATCTACTGTGAATATGCATCAGGTTTTTCTCTGAATTCTCCTCATGCTTGTGATGGATTGATGTTTGTCCCGTTCAGGCCTCCAGGGGGCAGTCCAGCTGTTCATGCATTTAAACTTCACTCACACCAAACATCATGGTCTGAGGTCATGTGACTTCATCAGTGAGACCTTGTAGGAAACCGACTGAATCTCAGGAAACTCGTGTCACTGCAAAATACTGAAAGAAATGGTAACACTTTATTTTACAGTGTCCTTGTTGCATGTT
Source organism: Tiaroga cobitis (assembly GCA_030578255.1). Taxonomy (NCBI): domain Eukaryota; kingdom Metazoa; phylum Chordata; class Actinopteri; order Cypriniformes; family Leuciscidae; genus Tiaroga; species Tiaroga cobitis. The sequence continues at coordinate 38,579,830 of CM060600.1, read as the reverse complement.
ACATATACTTACCGTAGTAAATTATGCATAATTACATGCAACTAACCCTCAACCAAATCCTAATCTTACCCTAACCCTATAGGAAGTACATGTAGTTGCTTAATATTACTCAGTACTTAAATATATAATTACACTGTAACAATGAAACCTTTAAAGGTGCTAAATGTAACTTTTCTTCTAAAATGAATCCTTTTTTTATTGCCTGTGTGTGAAGGGGTTGTAATCACACATTACAATGATCCACTTGTCGGGTTTTGCTATTGCCTCTGAAGGCCAGTTCTATTTCTATGTGAAGTTTCCGGGTCGGATTTTCTGCGAAATCCATCGGATGTGACATGCGCGCTCCCGAGCCTCTCTCCTTTACAGTCTATGCGACGCCACTGAGCTAACGACATGGAGTCTGATAACACCCAAACACGACCTGCCTACAGCACAACACACACTCCAGCACAAACCCCACAGAAATCTAAAAAAATAAACAAAACAAAAATGTGTCTGCTGAAGCTCGTCAGGCCAAACGTGAATCGGATCGACTTAGGACGAAAACACGGATCAACATCGGCAGAGCGTTTTAATTATGGAGAGACCTCCGCTATTTTTATATGATAAATTACAAGTTTTCAGATATGCTGAAATAATGTCAAACTGTAATGAAATAGCAAGGTAAACTACAACATACATGAGACATGAAATATACAAAAGACTGTTCCAGGATAACAAAAAGTAGGTGCTTTAGGATGTAAGTTTTATTTTATGTACTAGATCTACTGTCTAACGTCACTCATCCCACTACTATCATAATGTTTATAATACACATTTCCAGACACGTTAAGTACAGTAATGTTACTTCCTACGATCTTACTGTTGCACTGAAATTGTTCAGTCTAGTCACTGACCGTTTTCGTTATCATATTATACATTCACCTATGTTGACATTGCTGCCTGATTGTGAAAGATACACAAATAGTTTGTGAAATGCCTTGTGCTAGATAACACCACATGCCGGCTAAATGCAGTCAATGTAACGTTATCATGGTACGAGCATGGAGCATTAGTTCAATGTCAAGCTGATAAAAGTAGCCTATTATTGTAACGTTGCAGTGGGAGTTTACATGAGTTTCCAGCATGTTTTGTGATGCTTTCTCCGGTGTGTTGAAAGTCTCAGTGTGGCCGGTACCATGAGTGCGCGCTCTTGTGTTCGAGCACGCGCAAGAGCACGAGCGCTCTTGTAAAAATTGGTTACAATCTGAAACATCACAGATAGAGGCCGTTAAAAAATACATATAGCACCTTTAAATAAAGTGTAACCAAAGATTGTTTGATAAAAGGAAATCTATTTTGCATTTTTTAGGACCTCGCAGCTGTTTTTAATTGAAAGAGAACAGAACCAGAACACAGGCCATGATGAAGCGCTCCTGAAAGGCATGCTGGGTAATAGTGACATGTCACCGAGGCACATCTGCAACAGGTTGAAGAAAACGCAGCCGAAGCGAAGACTGATTATGTGTAACTCTGAGTGAGTGAATTCACATGTGACCTGAACCGGGACTGTGTGTGTGTGTGTGTTTCAACAGACTGATGGTTGTTGGTAAGAACAGTCTGACAGTGTATTGTCCTGTCTTGTAAATGCGCCGCATTTTACTGGGGTTTGATAAGAAAAGAAAACATTTCAAAATTGTTTATTTTATTTTTTAGTGTTGTTTGTATCACAGTCAAGCAACACGATTACTGTTGTTCAAACCACTACATGTTAAATCTCACCTTTCATGAACCTTTATCGTTCACATCCCACAGCGGAGACCCGAGTCATACAGACCAGAATATCACAGAGACCGCCTAGCAACCACTCAAAATACCCACCTGCATAGCAACGCCCTGGCAACCGCCCACAAAACTCTTATCATGATGGTGAGTTAACAAAACCCAATAATTTTCTTCATAAAATGTAAAACTGTATGTTTTAATTGATATTTATTTATTGATCTTTATTTTTTTGTTTTTATTTCTCTATGTATTTTTCTTCATATCTCATTTATTTAGTTATGTATTTATTTATTTGTTTATTTACATATTTATTTATTTATCTTTTTTCCCAGTTATTTATTTATATTTAATTCCTAATTATTATATCTGTCTATATCTATCTATCTATCTATCTGTCTGTCTGTCTGTCTGTCTGTCTGTGTCTTTGCCAGTCTAATCTCAGTAATATGTATTCAGTGTTCTCTATAGCTTGTAGCAGTGGCGTAGGTTTGATTTTGAAATTGGTGGGGACGGGGACATCAATGTATTAATATATATTAAGTTTTGATCGAAATTATTGCCACGGATATATCAGTGTCACTGGATATTGGTAGGGACACGTCCCTAGCGTCCCTACTAAATTCTACGCCCCTGGCTTGTAGTATTCAGTGTGTATATACAGTATTCAGTGTGTGTATATACAGTATTCAGTGTGTGTATATACAGTATTCAGTGTGTGTATATACAGTATTCAGTGTGTGTGTATACAGTATTCAGTGTGTGTATATACAGTATTCAGTGTGTGTATATACAGTATTTAGTGTGTGTGTATACAGTATTCAGTGTGTGTATATACAGTATTCAGTGTGTGTGTATACAGTATTCAGTGTGTGTGTATGCAGTATTCAGTGTGTGTATATACAGTATTCAGTGTGTGTATATACAGTATTCAGTGTGTGTATATACAGTATTCAGTGTGTGTATATACAGTATTTAGTGTGTGTGTATACAGTATTCAGTGTGTGTGTATACAGTATTCAGTGTGTGTGTATACAGTATTCAGTGTGTGTGTATACAGTATTCAGTGTGTGTATATACAGTATTCAGTGTGTGTGTATACAGTATTCAGTGTGTGTATATACAGTATTCAGTGTGTGTGTATATACAGTATTCAGTGTGTGTGTATACAGTATTTAGTGTGTGTGTATACAGTATTCAGTGTGTGTGTATACAGTATTCAGTGTGTGTGTATACAGTATTTAGTGTGTGTGTATACAGTATTCAGTGTGTGTGTATACAGTATTCAGTGTTCTCTATAGCCTGTACAGTATTCAGTGTGTGTATATACAGTATTCAGTGTGTGTATATACAGTATTCAGTGTTCTCTATAGCTTGTAGTATTCAGTGTGTGTGTATACAGTATTCAGTGTGTGTATATACAGTATTCAGTGTTCTCTATAGCTTGTAGTATTCAGTGTGTGTATATACAGTATTCAGTGTGTGTATATACAGTATTCAGTGTTCTCTATAGCTTGTAGTATACAGTGTGTGTATATACAGTATTCAGTGTGTGTATATACAGTATTCAGTGTTCTCTATAGCTTGTAGTATTCAGTGTGTGTGTATACAGTATTCAGTGTGTGTATATACAGTATTCAGTGTTCTCTATAGCTTGTAGTATTCAGTGTGTGTATATACAGTATTCAGTGTGTGTATATACAGTATTCAGTGTTCTCTATAGCTTGTAGTATACAGTGTGTGTATATACAGTATTCAGTGTGTGTATATACAGAATACAGGCCTCCATTCGTATACATTCTGTGCTCCGTAAAGTTTATTTAATTCAAACTCACATCATATCATGGCCATCTGTTAATGCAGTGTATCTCATCATGATCTTCATGCAATCTGGAGCTTTCAAAGATTTTGTCAAGGAGAGTTTCTGACATTACCAGGGGGCAAATAGTGTAATTGATACCAGCCCTGCAATCCCTGAGAGAAACATATGTGCATCACACTACACATACATCAGCAGCGCTAATGCATGAAACCTGTAAAACACGCTCTATTGTTTGATATTACACCGCTGTTATTACAGTTGTAGCTCATTTTGTCACACTTCCTGCGTTTTCTGTGAATATGAACACTATGTAATGTGTAATTCTATATTATTGCCTTCTCCGTGTAGGGTAAACATTATTGTGTGCGTGTGATGCTCATTTGAGCCAGTGCTGTGAATGTGAATGAATTGCTTGTGTTGTTGTTTGTTGATTGCAAGCGGAGGTTGTAACACTTACTCATTCTGTCAGGTTTCAGAACAAAAAGAAAATGAAAGCAGATGCACAATAGAAGAGTTTTGTTGATGCTGAGGAGAGTCAGATATGCCTGGGTTCACTCAAGAAAGCACGTCTGAACCGGATCAGATTTACATCCAGCACGTAATTGACTCGAGGAGTGTGAAGGGTTTGGTGTTCTCGGGCCGATTTCAGCAGCGTCACGCTCCGCTGAGGAGCAACACGTACACCTCTGCTTTGCTTTTTTGCATGCAATAACTTCTAATTGCTGGATCTCCAGTCCCGTTGCATGACTTCTGTACCTGCTCGCGCTCCCTGGCCCTCGTGTTCACCCGGGATTTGAAATTCATGTGCCGTCCGAGTCGTCAATCACGCCGACAGCGGAGAGGCATGCTCGAGAAACACTGCTTACATTACAGTTAATTGTTCAAAAGAGCTACAGTAGCGTGGACGAGCTAGAGTTAATGTTTGAGCTGTTACAATGAAGAATACAGCACTGCAGTTTTATCAACATAACTCTGTTCCAAAACCTAGTGATTCGCCTTGCTAGACAGCATTTAAAGATGTCATGGATCTTCCAAAAGTCTAATAGAATAATTATACATTATGCATTTTGACAGATGCTTTTATACAAAGCGACTTACAATACATTGTAGGGGTGTCACAATTAATCGCAATACAAAAATGCATCAATACGTATCGTGGATAGTGACTATATATTGTGTATAGTTCACCCAAAATCAAAATTAAGTTTTAGTGTCAGTGCTACATTAAACTATTATATATAATGTTGAATATAAGGTACAATAATGCAATGGGGGAATATTTATGTGTCCTGATAATGCCAAATGTCTGATGTTACCAGTAAAAGTGTCCTACATTATTTTAAATATATCTAGTCAGTGACAGAGATCATCATATTCATCTACAATAATTCTGTATTTTCATCTTCAGAATCATGAATATTGTTATTCTGGTGTCTCTATTGTCCTGTATTGGGTTTCCAGAAGTCCATCCTATTCATTTACACACACAATGTAATATCAAATTTAGCATTTTAATCAACACTACATTTCTTGTTAACCTTTAATCATGTCTTGGAGTATCGCAATAATATGGTATCGTGAGTTCAGTATCGTGATATGTATCGAATCGTGACATGAGGGAATCGTTGCACCCCTATAATACATAGCATTCATAATTGCATTGTAATTTTGCTTCCTTCTTAGAAATTTTGCTGTGGCCACATTCACATTTCAGAGAAAAGATCCCAGAATGCATTGCAGCAAACTCAGTTACAATTTATTCATTATGCAATTCAAAACGAGAGAAATTGTAAACATGCTTCATTTGTTAACATGAACTGAGAATGAACAACACCCCAGCAGCGTTTATTAATCTTATGTCATGTTAAAGTCCCCCTGTAGTCAATCATTTTATCTCTTAACACTCATGGAAACACTTAACACTAGGAAACATGGAGTTAGCTTTCACTGTTATGCCGATGATACTCAGCTGTATATTTCTTCAAAACCCAACGAAACTTACCAATTCACAAAATTAACGGAATGCATAGCTGATATAAAAATTAGATGACTAGTAATTTCCTACTACTAAATTCTGAAAAGACAGAGATTCTAATTATTGGACAAAAAACTTCCACACGTAATAACCCAGAATACTGTCTAACACTTGATGGCTGCTCTGTCAAGTCTTCGTCGTCGGTTAGGAACCTGGGTGTGCTCTTTGATACCAACCTTTCTTTTGAAAGCCACGTGTCTAGTATCTGTAAAACTGCATTTTTCCATCTTAAAAATATATCTAAAATACGCCATATGCTCTCATTGGGAAATGCGGAACAATTAGTCCATGCGTTCATGACCTCAAGGCTAGATTATTGTAATGCTCTACTGGGTGGTTGCCCTGCACGCTTAATAAATAAACTACAGCTAGTTCAAAACGCCGCAGCTCGAGTTCTTACCAGAACCAGGAAATATGACCATATTAGCCCGGTTCTGTCAACACTGCATTGGCTCCCTATTAAACATCGTATACATTTTAAAATATTGTTGATTACTTACAAAGCACTAAATGGTTTAGCTCCGCAGTACTTGAGCGAGCTCTTAACGTTTTATAGTCCTTCACGTCTATTGCGATCTCAAAACTCCGGCCAGTTGATAATACCTAGAATATCTAAATCGACTGCAGGCGGTAGATCCTTTTCCTATTTAGCACCAAAACTTTGGAACAGTCTTCCTACCATTGTCCGGGAAGCAGACACACTCTGTCAGTTCAAAGCTAGAGTAAAAACACATCTCTTTGACCTAGCATACACATAATACATTATAGACTTCTATAAATTCAATGTTAGGCTGCATAGATTAGGTCAGCCGGAACTGGGAACACTTCCCTTAAATCTTGATGTACTCGCTACATCATAAGAAGAATGGCATCTACGCTAATATTAGTGTCTTTGTTTATCCCGAGGTTTTCCCGCAGCCTGCCGGATCCAGGCCGTGTCCAGACCTGACGAAGGAGATCCGCCTGGACCCGATGACAATGCAGTGCTGAAGTATCCACTATCCTCTCCCTATGGAGGATCCCTTTCCCACTCTACAGATAAAGTGTTGTGAATTCCGGCTCGCGTACCCCGAAGTGATAAAATAAAACAAAATTCTGTATCAAAATTTATAGGCAAGACAAGTAGTTTGTTTAGGCTGGGTTGTATGAATTGCAAACCTGTGCACATATTTTAAAAAGCACATAACTATAGAATCAATTCTGAATGAGCATGTGAACGCCGTCAGCGTTAATCACAGGTTCGCGTTTAAAGTCTGATCATTTCGACGGAGGTGAATCAATCAAAGTTAACTTTAGCTGGAAATAACATTATTCAAGAACCGCTATAATGCCAAAACAATCTGTTACCTTAAATTATATGTTTATCTCTGTAAAGCTGCTTTGAAACAATCCATTGTTAAAAGCGCTATATAAATGAAGATGACTTGACTTGACTCATCTTCGATCACCAAAATTACATATTTAAAAGTTTTTTCCTTGAAAAAAAATCCTTCATGCCATTACAAAATATCTTGACTGTAACTCGACACCCTCGCCTCATTTAGTATGTGCGGTTCTATGAATATGCAAATGAGCCCCGCCACCACTCACTCACTCAGCTCAGAGATCCACTGGTTGACGATCACACGTTGATCTGATTGGTTACAAGGTCGTTTGTGACGTCAGAAACACCAGCGATTTCAAACCGTGTGTTTGAGACTGTCTTTGGTTCACTGCAGTTTTAAGCAGGAAATACTCAGCAATGCTGTCGACTTATGAACTTACACATGGTTTGCATATTAAAAACAACACATAGACAACATTAAAAGCTGGATTCTCACCACAGAGGTACTTTAAGTATTCTGATTGGTTGCTGAAGTATATATGCTTCCTTAATAGGCAACTCTACTCAACTCAAGCTAGTGTTTAGAACAGAGTTTACGTTTTCTTTGATCAAACGTGTTTTCATTCGGTATATCCGCTCCTGTCATCCTCACGCACTTTCCCTCGGAAACAATACAATTTTAATGGTGCCAGATCCGTGTCTTTCCTGCGGTTGTTTACAGAGGGGTTGTACAGTATCTTGAGTGACACTGAATGCTCTCCTCACACACACTTTGAAGTGCGCCACAAGCCCTCTGTGTGTCTCTGCGCGTGCTGATATGGAATATGGCATTACAGTAAACATCATAATACTCTCACATGCAGTCAGGAGCTCGCAGCTAATGCCGCTCGATGGTTTTCCCATCATCCTTTGCTCTCTGTGTGAGAGAAAAATGCACCACGGTGGTGCTTCAACCCATCTGGCGTCTTGGATCTATATCGGTCAGAAAGTAAGATGGGTGTGAATTCATGTTGATTTTAAGAGCTCCTTGATTGCAAAATAACAATAAGAACTAAATGTCACATTACTGCAGGCATGAACATATACAGTAATGTGCATAATATGTTGCTAACTTGAATTAGCACATTGCTAGCATGTTTCAGCATGTTGTCCTAGGATAGTCGTCAATCTTCAGTGATAGACAGCTGAAATACCACACAAGTGTTATTGTGCAAAAGTCTTCACCCCCTCAATAAAAGTCTATGGGACTTTTTTGTGGTTCTGGGGTGTGTTTCCCGTACAGCGCCGTAACTCGATGCTTCACGACCACAGTACGATGCATCGTTGAAGAAATCAACTATATTGAATCATAGACTCGTTCACACACACTAGAGCTCGTTCACACATGCGCACTCGTCAAACACTACACTTTAAATCTCTCGACAAACTCAAAGACGTAAATGACATTTGTATGTGTTCTAAATAAAAGACACAGGTTGCACTGAATGTCAGCTTGATTATTTTGCTCAAGATCAGGATTTATTGAGTCCACATGTCATGCAATCTAGAAACTGCTTCTAACCGCAGCTCGAGATCTGTCGCTCACACACACAACTCTGCGATGCTATTTGCGAATGTTCGTTGGAACGATGGTTTCGGGAAACACCGACTCGTTGAACTGCTGATAACGACGGAACTTGCGACTATAGTTGGCTAACGATGCTTTCGGAAAACACACCCCTGATCGTTCGTTTAACGAACATCGTAAGTCCGATCGGTTAGATAATATACGGCACACCGAGTCAGGAGAGTCAGAAGGCCTTACCAGAGTTTAGTGGTTGTTGCTTGAAAAGTCAAGTCACCTTTATTTATATTGCGCTTTTTACAATACATATTGTATCAAAGCAGCTTCACAGTGATAACATGAAAATACTACAACAAAGTTTGTTTCTAGAAGAAAATTGCGTCAACGTCCACCTTAAGTAAGGCAGATCAATAATATTGTTGAATATTAAATGTCCCCAACTAAGCAAGCCAAAAGCCAAGGCAACTAGTAGAAGATACTGCTTAAAATGTAGTCTTTCTAAGCAGCTTGATCACATGATTTCAGCTCGAGAACATCCAGAAAAACACCAGTATGTCTTTGTTGCTCTGAAACAGATATAAATATGCCGTGTCTGTGAAAGCTTGTTGACGCGCTCCCCTATTGTTCGCACAAGTGATGCCCTTCGCAATAGACTCACTCCAGGTGTTCAGAGATGGAATGAAAATTGAGTGCTTTCAGGCTGATGGGACCATTACACCTTTAACCACAAGAGAAAAATGCTCCGTTCAGCCTTCTAGGATTACCACAAAATTACATGAAATGACTTACAGGGCAAGTCACAGCGAATCTGTTGACAGAAGGAGCTGGACGCGCAGGTTCAGGCCGGTTTCTTCTCTAACTATAATGAATCATCAGAAAACTCCCATTGAAACGACCATCTTGAAGTGCTATAATTATAGTGTTCGACGGGTGAACTGCAGCTACTGTTCTTATAATGATTCACACTGATGATATACAGTCAAACCAAAAATTATTCAGGCACCGGATATAATTTTGGATTTTTTTTAGTTGATTTATGTAAGTGAGGAGAGCAAAATAGAGTAAAATGGGTAACACTTTACAATAAAGTTCTTAGTTCACATTAGTTAATTACATTAGTTAGCATGAACTAATAATGAACTGCACTTACACAGCATTTATTAATCTTTGTTAATGTTAATTCCTACATTTACTAATACTTTATTCAAATCTTGTTAACATTAGTTAATGCACTGTGAACTAACATGATCAAACCAGCTGTGTTTTTATTAACTAACATTAACAAAGATGAACTAATACATTAACTAATGTGTGACATATTATACCTAAATATTCTTCATACAGTGACTACAGTGACATTTATAAACATTTGAGACCAAATATGATTCCTCCACTTTGAGCTGATCATGTTTTCTTCAGTGTGTTTTCTGTAATTGCTAATGCTCTTTTTACACACACACTGAACAACATGAAGCATTGCTTGGTCACTGGTTGAGCTAAACTGGTATTATCTAATTGTGTAGTTAAATTGAACAGCTGACAGATATTCAACATAATTCATGTGTGAGAGTCTAACAGAAGGACGGACAAAACCAGTCAAATATCCACTGAGTTTTGCTCATATTTTATCAACATTTTCTGAACTATAGCGAATAAACTGTGATAATGTGAGAAATGTTGAAGGTGTCTGGATAGATTTGCCCTTCGGTTGCTCCGAGAGCTTCACCTGAGGGTTCGGCTGAATGAAACCTCCTCCTCCACTTCATAAGTCCTGTTTAAAACCAGACTTTAACCTAAAGCCCTCGCGCTCGCTTCCCCGGGGACACAAAACCAGCTTTCACTCCATGTCAATTACAGCGATTCCATCTGGAAATTCCAAAGACAGGAGCTCAAACTCACAATGGCTGACTTTACATCAAAGCAACATCATGTTGTTTGTGCTGCACTGTGATGAATGTGCTGTGAGAGATTAGAACTGTGATATTTAACTAGACGCAAGTTAAATGTATCGACTCATTTTAGTTAGAAAGTGTAAAAAAAATCCAGTTACAAGAAATGTGAGTGGTGCTACTCTGTGCAAAAGCATCAGGGCGTTGCTAGGGCATTATGGGTGGTTGCTAGGGTATTCTGGTTGGTTGCTAGGGTGAACTGAATGAGTGTTCAGTCTGAGAAAAATGTGAGTGGTGCTACTCTGTGCAAAAAGCATCAGGGCGTTGCTAAACAGTTGCTAGGTAGTTGCTAGGGCATTATGGATGGTTGCTAAGGTGGTAAAACTGTTAAAAATCCAGTTACAAGTCTAAGGGAATTGTGAGTGGTGCTACTCTGGGCAAAAGCATTATGGCGTTGCCAAACAGTTGCTAGGTGGTTGCTAGGGCATTATGGGTGGTTGCTAAGGTGGTTGCTAGGGTATTCTGGTTGGTTGCTAGGGTGTTCTGAATGAGTGTTCAGTTCAGTCTGAGGAAAATGTGAGTGGTGCTACTCTGTGCAAAAGCATCATGGCATTGCTAAACAGTTGCTAGGTGGTTGCCAGGGCATTATGGGTGGTTGCTAAGGTGGTTGCTAGGGTGTTCTGAGTGAGTGTTCAGTGATCTGGGGCCGATTGCACCAGCGTAAGTTACAACTCAGCCTAGTTTTGACTCTAATTGAGCTCTATGCTACAACTTACGCACTATAAAAAATATTTTTGCGTTGCACCATTAAACATAACTCTACGTGTAAAGAGTTAGAATGAGTTGGAGAATGTCGGTAACCAAACAGTATTTTTTTCCTACTATGGAAGTGAATGGGGTCCATCAACTCTCTGGTGACCAACATTCTTCAAAACATCTTCTTTTGTGTTCAGCAGAAGAAAGAAACTCATACAGGTTTGCAACAACTTAAGCCGCGAGTAAATGACAGAATTTTCATTTATAAGTGAACTATTTCTTTAAAGGAGCCGTGCATTAAAATCTTTCTAAATATATATTTGTTTTTTGTGCAAAAAACTTGATTAACATTATAAGTGAACTTCAAGGAACATACAGTATATATTTAAAAAAAAAAATATTCCAAGTCATGACCCCTTTAAAACCATCATGTTTTGTGAATCTTTTGTAGAGTTTTTTCCACAGGACAGTATTGAAACACTATCAGTTTTTATAGTTCCCCACCTCTATTGTTCCCGACTGCAGGAATTGTGAATCTTAAGCCTCATAATGGCAGTGCAGAGGGAGGGGTGCTATAATTAACGTTAAGTGAGCAGATGTCGAAAGAAAAGTGTTTTTCACTGTAATAAATGCGGTTTTGGATTTACCACCTCTGGGTAAAGGAACCCTATCTAGATCACCCCGGGGCCCCGGCTCTTAAAGCGCCCTGTAATCCTGGAAGTGCAGTAAAGCGAGGTTGAAGCCCTTCTGCTTCGCAGGAGATCGAATGTCGGCTCTTAAGTGCAGCAACAATGTCAATGAAACCGAGATGAACAATATTTGCATTGTCGCTACACGATGACTTCTGCCGGCTTCACCTCGAGGTGTGGGACAGTGTCAGCCACATCAGCAGGACAAATGAAGAACTTCCACAGAGAAACTGAAATCGTTTCTACAGTCAAACCAAAACTTATTCAGACAACTTCAACATTTCTCACATTATCACAGTTTATACGCTGTAGTTTATAAAATGTTGATATAACATGACAAAAACTTTCACTGGTTTTGTCCGTCCTTCTGTTAGACTCTCACACATGAATTATGTTGAATATCTGTCACACTGTAAAAGTAAAAAATTATCGTGATTTTAACGGTAAAAGGCTGTAAAAACAAAGTTTCCTTACTATATACGCTTAATAACTGTGATGCATTTAATGCAATTTTACTGTAAAATACCATTAAATTTAAATTCCCACAATTCCCTGCGTTACTCTTCACATTTGATGTCTTTTTTTTTAAATAACTGTTTTTTCATAATTTTCTTTTTTTTTCTAATCAGTTATGTTCATTAGGGTTTTATGTTACATTTAATGTTGTTAAATGAATGTTTATTGCATTTTTAAAATTTCAACATGTTACCATGATGGTGTTTAGTGTTTGTGTGAATGACACTGTGCAGCTTCTAAATAATAGTACCAAAATACCCTAGCAACCACCCATAATGTCCTAGCAACCACCTAGCAACTGTTTAGCAACGCCCTGGTGCTTTTGCACAGAGTAGCACCACTTACATTTTCCTCAGACTAAACTTAACACTTATTCAGAACACCCTAGCAACCAACCAGAATAGCCTAGCAACCACCCATAATGTCCTAGCAACCACCTAGCAACTGTTTAGCAACGCCCTGATGCTTTTGCACAGAGTAGCACCACTCACATTTTCCTCAGACTGAACACTCATTCAGAACTCCCTAGCAACCAACCAGAATACCATAGCAACCACCCATAATGCCCTAGCAACGCCCTGATGCTTTTGCACAGAGTAGCACCACTCACATTTTCCTCAGACTGAACACTCATTCAGAACACCCTAGCAACCAACCAGAATAGCCTAGCAACCACCCATAATGTCCTAGCAACCACCTAGCACCTGTTTCTTGTGGAAGAGCTTCTTGTGATGAGCTTTGTTTGATCATGTGACTCTCATCACCGCTGTGATTGGTGGTTGTCAGTGTATTACAAAGGACCGATATTAATATTTCAAAAGGTCAGTAAATTAACATTATATCAGATAATGAAATACGGTTTATTGCTGTAAAATTATATACGGTTAAAAGTCTGTAAAACCTAAAATGTTGCTACCGTATTTTTTACAGGAAATTTCTGGTAACCACAGCTGCCGGTTTTTTCCCGTAAATTAAATTTAACTCCACAATTAGATAATACCAGTTTAGCTCAACCAGTGACCAAGCAATGCTTCATGTTGTTCAGTGTGTGTGTAAAAAGAGCATTAGCAATTACAGAAAACACACTGAAGAAAACATGATCAGCTCAAAGTGGAGGAATAATATTTGGTCCCACATCTTTATAAATGTCACTGGTAGTCCCTGTATGAAGAATATTTGGGTGTAATATGTCACAGTTTACTTTATTTTGCGCTCCTCACTTACATAAATGAACTAGTGTCCTGCACACACTAAAATATAAACAATTATATCTGGTGTCTGAATAATTTTGGACTGTATGGATGAGGGGTTTACTTTAAACTATATTGAAACTAGGTCACTGTAGATAGACAGGAATCTTTTATACAGTTTCTCTGTTTCCATAATAATTATGGAGTGAGAACAGCAGGGTTTGGAGTCTGTGCTGTTTATTGATGGAGTCCACCATCATACACGACTTCAATTGTTTCCATCTGAGTTGTGGATAAAACTCCCGGTGCTGTTAGCGGTTGCAGTTAATGATGCATGGCTGAAATAAACATTTTTTCAAAATAAAATCAACCTCCCCCTCTTCCACTGGAGTCAATCACTCAAGTAGCTTTTCATTTCGCAAGGCTTAGAGAAGCTCTTTCTTCTGCAGTCGTAGACAATCATTCAAAAGCTTATACAGAGACAGAGAGAAATGACTGCACTGAAGATACACACAGAAAATGGGTTTATTTGCTTCATGGTCGAACTGTGCACAAATTAGAGACTTTTTATTTTGTTTTCCATTTCACACAAAAAATATCTAGTTGAGTTGTGAATGTGATTTAGTGTGTGACTGTATTGAGTGTTTTGCAGTAAACAGACCAAAAAAAAAAAAAGACGACAAGAAACCCTTTTATTTAGATGTTTTACAGGTTGGACTCGTAAATGAAAATGCAACACCAGCAGTGTAGATCAATTCACCAACAAATAATTCTTATCAGCTGGTTATTTTTTAGTGAATCAAAACAGAGAACGTGTTCAGTATAGCCCGATTCACCAGCAAATGACTCTTATGAGTCGATTCTTTTAATGAATAGCTTAAAGTGAAAGTTTCACCCTGTGGTGTAAATCCAGCGTTTAATGTTGTTTATGTGTGTATGTGGTGTTTTTAATACGCTTTAAGACACACCGTGTGTAAGTTCATAAGTCGACAGCATTGCTGAGTATTTCCTGCTTAAAACTGCAGTGAACCAAAGACAGTCTCAAACACACGGTTTGAAATCGCTGGTGTTTCTGACGTCACAAACGACCTTGTAACCAATCAGATCAACGTGTGATCGTCAACCAGTGGATCTCTGAGCTGAGTGAGTGAGTGGAGGCGGGGCTCATTTGCATATTCATAGAACCGCGTATACTAAATGAGGCGAGGGTGTCGAGTTACATTCAAGGTGTTTTAAGGCATGAATTTAAGGTTTGAATCAGTCTGATGAATCCTTTACTGAACTGAATGATCTGACATATATATATATATATATACATATATGACATTGATATACTGTATATATACATACATATAGACTGTTTCACATGTGAGTGTAAAACCCTGTAGTGTTTCATCTGGAGTGATTCTGTCTGATTTGTTCAGGCCAGTGCTGTGGAAAACAGCTCAGCGAGAAGCTGAAGATGATGCGCTGCAAAACGCCAACGTCATGTTGATTCCCCTTTGATTATCTGTAAGTGTGTTTTCATGTTAATATTTGGGTCAACACAACAGCTCGACAGTGTTCTTCTGCTAACCTGATGTTCAGAGCGTCAGTTTAAAGTTCAGAGTCAGGCCTTGGTAGTTCAATTCCTGAAGAGTGAAACACTGTAACACTTTTAGAGCTTTGATGCGTTTGTTTGAACGGCCCAACATTCCGATTTGTGGCTCAGCCAATCAATGTGAGTTTGGGGCGGGGCTGACTGACTGACTGACCAATGACAAACCCGGAAAACTTTTTGAATACAGTTATCTTTCAGTTCAGATTGGTGATGTTGAGTGCAGAGTTTGTACGGATACAAAGCTCATAGAGACATTTTAATTTAAAGTCATATTAGTCAAGTTTATTTATAACAGTAGTGCTTTATAGAGCTTCTGTAGCCCCGCCCCTTTTCAGCGCTGCGCTCGTTGTCTTTTGACTTCCGGTCTGTATTTTCACAGCGATCTTTCGTATTTATGAATGAACGGCTCGTTTTAAAAAAATCTTCCCGGTCGACTGACATTTAAGACATCTGCATTAAACATTACAATCCTCATGATAACTTTCGTTTACTTTACATTAAGTAAATCCACTTTAAAAGCTAGTTACTCCTGGACAGCGATGCCATAGAGATTTACAGAGCGACCGCAAAAACAGAAGTTCAAAGACAATATTCTAAAGATGGCGGCGTCCTTGTTTCTCTGGTGCATAAGGTCTATACAATACAGATTGCATTTTTTTTATTTTTTTTTTTTTATTGTATGTTGTTTAATGTGTTTATATTTTGTATGCTGCAGGGCTTCTTTTTATGCTTTCTTTTTATATGCTAAATGTTTTATTGTACAGCACTTTGGTGCAACTCTGTTGCTTTTAAATCTGCTATAGAAATACATTTTGACTTTTTAAAAATAAATGATGCATATGAGACAAATTCAGGTTCTGAAGTGCCATTATTCAGTTGAGTTTATGAACTATGTAAAGTTAATCAGTTATGAAATAAGTTCAATGCAACTATAAGCAGCTCTACAGAAGACACTGGTGTGATTATTCAGCTCAATGTCGATTCATACACACATGTTTTTGATCGTTTGCAGTTGTCCTGTACTTTGGGTTCGAGCGCCGCCGTTACCCCGGGCAGAAACAGCACAGGGGTCCGAGATAACCCAGCCGTCTCCCCCCCGTCCCGCTGTCTCCACCCGCTCTCAGCAGGAGCTCCGCGGATCACGGTCTGGGTTCACAAAGAACAAAAGCAGAATTAAAGCACTCGTGTGTGTGTGTGTGTGTGTGTGTGTGTGTGTGTGCCTTGGGCTCCTCGGCCAGCCAATCATCAGTCATTGATTCCCAGTGTTTTTGTTTCAGTAATCTACATTAGCAGCTCTCTGGGTGAGTTTATTGGATATTTACTGCGGTGCTTCATCTCAATCATCTGGCTTTCGGTTTAGTGAAAATAGGTTTCCGGGACAGCGTGATTTTTATTTTGCTCTTGTTTACACACCTTTTAAATGAGGCCTGACGTTCATCCTTTGCGTGTGTTATATGCGAGTATCATTGCGGTTAATTTGCTGCTGTGTTCTCGTTGACTGATGTCTGGAGGATACGAGACTCTCTCGAGACGGTTGAAGGGGGAATAGTTTTGATTTGAATTTTTCCTGCTTGCTTTGCATTTTGTTGCCCTGTAGCGAACATCCATTAATGAGATAAACAGGTCATTGCTGGCATGGGACGTGCTTTGGGTGGATCTCACACAACCTGTCGAGAACACGTGTGGGTCATGTTACACACACGCTTCTTTATTGGCTTCAATGCTTCCATGACGAACCTTTAACCTTTCTGTTGCACAAAAGCTTCTTTATAGTTGAAAAAGGTTTTATAGGTTATTAAAACTTTTTTTTAAGACAAAAAAAAAATTCTTATTTTAATAACTGTTCGCTGAAAGGTTCTTTAGGGAACCCGAAATTGTTCTTCCATGGCATCGCTGCAAAAATATCCTTCTGGAACCTTTATTTTTAAGAGTGTAACATCAAAAAATGTAAGATTTATATTTGACAAAAAATAATACAGACTAATTTTAGGAACATTTATTATTTGGATTATTTTAATGGGAGATTCCCTCTCAAATTCTCATTTGAAAAAAAAAACAATCATATATATATATATATACACACACACACATTATTATTAATATTATTACAGTTTTTTTCATTCGCTTTGGTACTATTTTCACAAGTAAGGTGTGTATTTTCAAAACTCTTAGTACAAAAATCCAAACTGATCACACTTGTAACACAGCTAGTCATTCTTTCAAAACATGATCCCATGCTTTCATTACAGTTATACATATTTCAGTCCACATCATCATTGTTTCAAACACAAGATTATTGTAATGCGTAATGAGAACGTTTGGTTTAATCACAGAAACACAACAGTATGATCTTCTTTCAATTTAGTACTTTTAACAATCAGTTCATTGAACAGCAAACAATGCAAGATACATGTTTCAAATCACTCTTGTTCCTGAAATAATTACAGTATTACAGGCTACAGTTCCCACATTAGAAAATACACGTGCATTACCTAACTTATTGAATCCATAATGTTTGTAATAGTATCTGCAGTGAGTTATCAAAAGCTGTGATGAAGTATGACACAGCCATGAGGTTCTGTGCTAGAACAGAGTTTGCTGGCAATATGATTTCACTCTATACCATTTGACTGAATCTATACTGTAGTGGACATTTACAGATGAAGGGTGAGTTACAGTAATGTGGCAGTCTCTACCATGCTAATCTGTTTACAGTATCACATGGCATACATACTGTAATGTAAAATGTTGTATTTGATGCCATCTGTCTCCCTTCTACTGATGCATCTCCAATCAATCTAATGTTTTTTACAGTCATTTACCGTTTCCTCTCCATTATACTCTATTCTGCTTTACAGTGTTTTCACAAATGACAAATTTCTCTCTTTCTCTCTCTCTCACACACACATATGCGTGTACACACACTTTGAACATAGTGGTGGTTACAGTATTATAAATCACTTGTGTAAAAAGAATTCATTTGGTTATCCATATCAGAAATTGCAAACAAGTTCTATAGAAACTGTATGTAGAATCAATACCTATAGAAATCTATAGGTGTACCAAATGATTCATTGATTAACCATTAAGATCAGTTGGATTAAATAATAGACAAATGTATTAAACTGAACAAAAAGAGATGCAAAACAAAAGTTTGATAATAAGAGCTTTATGAAAGGCAGTTACTGTGAATGAAACATTTATGTTGATGAAATACTTATTTTGTGTTGTGAAAAGGATACTTTGTGATTTTGTGAATTGTACTAACACAATTGAAAACATGCTGAAATGTTTGAAAAAAGTGCACTTTTGATGATCTGTTGTGATATTAGCACTAAGAGTTTTGAAAATGTACACCTTACTTGTGAAAATAGTACCAAAGCGAATAAAAAAAACTATAATTTAGTTAATTTATATATCTAGCCGCTCTGGAAAAAAATGTGATGTTATTGTCCAGCTCAGTCCAGTTCTCATATAATGGTGTCAGTGCAGGCAGATCAATAATATTGTTGAATATTAAATAAAAATATTAAATTAAAGAAGATCAGACTGATTTCACAAACTCTTTCTTTCCCCTTGCAAATGAAGTGGAGTAGTAATGTTCATCTCGGGCAATAAAAGCTCCTTGATTTTAGCGATCCGGACATGTGCTGCTGCCTCCGTGTGTGTGTGTGTGTGTGTGTGCGTATGTGTGTGTGTGTGTGTCTGTATGTGAGTGTGTGTGTATATGAGAGTGTTTGTGTGTGTGTGTGTGTGTGTGTGTGTGTGTGTGTGTGTCTGTATGTGAGTGTGTGTGTATATGAGAGTGTCTGTGTGTGTGTGTGTGTCTGTCTGTATGTGAGTGTGTGTGTATATGAGAGTGTTTATGTGTGTGTGTGTCTGTATGTGAGTGTGTGTGTATATGAGTGTTTGTGTGTGTGTGTGTGTGTGTGTGTGTCTGTATGTGAGTGTGTGTGTATATTGAGAGTGTTTGTGTGTGTGTGTGTGTGTCTGTATGTGAGTGTGTGTGTGTATATGAGAGTGTTTGTGTGTGTGTGTGTGTGTCTGTATGTAAGTGTGTGTGTATATTGAGAGTGTGTGTGTGTGTGTGTGTGTGTGTGTGTCTGTATGTGAGTGTGTGTGTGTATATGAGAGTGTTTGTGTGTGTGTGTGTGTGTGTGTCTGTATGTGAGTGTGTGTGTATATGAGAGTGTTTGTGTGTGTGTGTGTGTGTGTGTGAGTATATGAGAGTGTTTGTGAGTGTGTGTCTGTGTGTGTGTGCGTGTGTATGTATGTGTGTGTGTATGCTTTTGTTTTTGTGATATATGAGGACACAAATGTGTATAATGACATGCATATTACACTGGTATTACAACTTACACGTGATATATGAGGACATTGCATGAGTCCTCATATTTCAAATAGCTTAAAAAACATAAAAAACAATGTGTTTTTTTTAATGTAAAACTGCAGCATGTCTCCTGTGATGGGCAGGTTTAGGGATAGGGGCAGTGTGTGTGTGTGTGTGTGTGTGTGTGATGGGCAGGTTTAGGGATAGGGGCAGTGTGTGTGTGTGTGTGTGTGTGTGTGATGGGCAGGTTTAGGGATAGGGGCAGTGTAGGGGGAGAGAATATACAGTTTGTCCAGTATAAAAGTCATTACGCCTATGGAATGTCCTCATATATCACAAAAACACAGCTGTGTGTGTGTGTGTGTGTGTGTGTGTGTGTGTCTGTGTGTGTGTGTGTGTGTGTGTGTGTGTGTGTGTGTGTCTGTGTGTGTGTGTGTGTGTGTGTGTGTGTGCTCCAAACATTCTGAAATGATCATATTGTGACAAACGTCCTCCTGAGAGGATCTTCTGGAGGTGGAATGTCTTTATATGTTCAGGTAATAACAACACAAACACAGCAGCACAAAGAGGAAACCAGACACGACATGCTTCCAGCGATCAATAACCAGAGCCGCTGTGAGCATCTCTCTTCCCAGCCCTTCCCGACGCGATCATGTGCCGATCCTGAAGTAAGAACGGGATTATTTCCACGTAACTCTAGACCTCAGCCTCGATCTGATAACGCTGGACGTTTCCCAGAGAGCGTCTGAGACTGACCTGAGGGTCGACTGCATTTCAACACGTTCTCTTCATCAGCATATCAGCCATGCCATCTCACACACACACTCACACACACACACATCAATTTCGAAACATTTTAAGTTGCATTGCCAGAATTTTTTATTTATCAGTCTATTCATTAGAATTAAGTATTGTTACAATTTTGCTTCTCAAGTACATGTATCTTGTTTAAATGATGCTTAAATATGTTTATTGCAATACTAGAAAAAAACCCATATTGATAATAATAATAATAATTTCTCTTAAGTGTTGACTGTATTAAACAGATTGCAGCTCTACACCGCCGTCTGCCAGGATGCCATTTTTCACAATGGGTTTATTATTTCAAGACATTTGTGTTAGGAATGATGGAATGGAAATCAAGGTTAACAGCCTCACTAACATAATCATAGATGTGGTGTATTAAAACGCAACTGTATTCATGCATAATTTGTCTGTATGCATTTCAAACATTGTGTTTCAAGACAGATCTCTCGATGACAGAGTGATGGCGTTCCTCAGAAATCTCCATAAATCATCATTAGGAGAACGTCCTGACATGCGACTCATTAATCATAAGGTGGGATTTGCTTTCCTCTTTGGTTACTCAAACCTCAGATCTACAAATACGCCTCTCCTCGTAACGTCACGACTCGACAATATTGAAACGCACACCTGACTAAAAGAGCGGGTTCGGGTTCCAGAGAGATGAAGGCACACGGAGGAATCTGTGTCTGCAGAAGCTTCATTCACACAGTTGTCACTCGCTTTTGTGTTCATTCATGAAATATTTCAGTATAATGTGATTAATTTGAGTATAGTCCTCTCAACTTTTTCTTCCACATTCGGCACAGAAACTGTCTGGGACTCTTGGAGAGATTACAAATTGTAGTTTTTTACCGATTACAAATTACATGATGATAATTGTAGTTATCTATTTGCAATGTAATCTATTAGATTAAGTATTTTGATGTATTTTGACTACTTTTAGATAAAAATATAAATTATATTTATAAAGTGATATAAAGTCATAATTGCGTGATATAAAGTCAGAATTGCGTGTTATAAAGTCAGAATTGCGTGTTATAGAGTCAGAATTGCGAGATATAAAGTCATAATTGCGTGATATAAAGTCATAATTGCGAGATATAAAGTCATAATTGCGTGATATAAAGTCAGAATTGCGTGTTATAAAGTCAGAATTGCGTGTTATAGAGTCAGAATTGCGAGATATAAAGTCATAATTGCGTGATATAAAGTCATAATTGCGAGATATAAAGTCATAATTGCGTGATATCAAGTCATAATTGCGAGATATAAAGTCATAATTGCGTGTTATAAAGTCAGAATTGCGTGATATAAAGTCATAATTGCGTGTTATAAAGTCATAATTGCGTGATATAAAGTCATAATTGCGTGTTATAAAGTCATAATTGCGAGATATAAAGTCAGAATTGCGTGATATAAAGTCATAATTGCGTGTTATAAAGTCATAATTGCGTGATATAAAGTCATAATTGCGTGTTATAAAGTCATAATTGCGTGATATAAAGTCATAATTGCGAGATATAAAGTCATAATTGCGTGATATAAAGTCATAATTGCGTGATATAAAGTCATAATTGCGTGTTATAAAGTCACAATTGTTTGATATGAAGTCAGAATTGTGTGATATAAAGTCATAATTGCGTGATATATAGCCATAATTGCGTGATATAAAGTCATAATTGCGTGATAATTGCGTGATATAAAGTCATAATTGCGTGATATAAAGTCATAATTGCGTGTTATAAAGTCACAATTGTTTGATATGAAGTCAGAATTGTGTGTTATAAAGTCATAATTGCGTGATATATAGCCATAATTGCGTGATATAAAGTCATAATTGCGTGATATAAAGTCATAATTGCGTGTTATAAAGTCACAATTGTTTGATATGAAGTCAGAATTCTTCGTTATAAAGTCATAATTGCGTGATATATAGCCATAATTGCGTGATATAAAGTCATAATTGCGTGATAATTGCGTGATATAAAGTCATAATTGCGTGATATAAAGTCATAATTGCGTGATATAAAGTCATAATTGCGTGATATAAAGTCATAATTGCGTGATATAAAGTCATAATTGCGTGATATGAAGTCATAATTGTGTGATATAAAGTCACAAATGTGAGATTAAAAATTGGAATTATCTTTTCAAATCTTTTAAAACATATTTTCCCACATTTTAGAATAACAATAAAGTTATATGAGTTTTTATTGAGTTTCTCCCGGGAACGAACACGTCACAATATTCCTCATTATAATAATTTATACGCAGAATAAAGGGGCGGGGCCTGCTTGAGTTGGCTAGTAGTGTGTTAAACTGGTGGTTATGGTAAGAGCGGGACATTTCCCAAACACACTCGAAGCGCTCGACCAATCACAACACACTGATCCAGCCGACCAATCAGAGCACAGTGTGCTTTTCAGAAGGAGGGGCTTCATAGAGACAGGAAGTAAACAGAGCGTTACTGACAGACTGGGAATAGAGGAGCCGCAACAATGGAGAATATGAGGAGAATAATCAACATTCAAGCAGGAAAACCTGTTCTAGTAGAGCCTGAAACTTCAATTTTGTAAATAAATTCATAGTAATTTCAGCAAAAGCCTTTTGATCAGAAGGTTTTTATGATCATAAAAGATGTGTGTGTGTGTGTGCGCGCGCATGTGTGTGTGTGTGAATGTTTGACTGATGGTGAATGTAAAGAACACGAGATGATTTCTGATTGGGCGGCTCAGAGCTGATTTCAGTCTTTCCGTCATGTCGATTATTTAATTTCGTCTTTTGTTGATTTGATGACACATGACTGTGATGTCCTCACTGCTGCAGACAGTCCAGAATCAGACAAATTAACAAATGAACAATTCGTACATGATTGGCTCATCAGTCATGGCAAAGCTCTCCAAACACTGCTTTTGTTGGGATCGGCGTTGCACTGATGCATGAATGTCATTGCTCATGCCGTTAATGCATGCATGTCATTAAAATTCCCAAAATATGTAAAAATGACAGTATTCATTATTCCCAATCATGTATGAAAGTCAGTGCCAATCCAGTTGCAGTCCAAAGTGTATAAACGAATATTTTGGATGTGCACATTTTCCAAAAATTGCATTTGCACACAGAAATGAGCAAGTAATCACCTTTGATTCAGATCTTTGTCTGATTGCAATCAGCAGCTTATTCTCCCTCAGAGCAATCTGAACCTTAGACAAGGCCTGCGCTCGCCAGAGGTGCTCTCCTGCTCTAAAAGCAGCGGTGTGTGTGTGTGTGTGTGTGTGTTAAGAGCTGTAATGTGACTGCAGGGACACTCTAATGACCCACTGAATGAATCTTCATATTGATCACCTTCTCAAACCCTTTTAAAGCATCAATACCACTTAAGGTTAAGGACACGTGTGACCTCTGTGTTTAAAGCAGCCGGACATCTGGCTGGCAGAAGGCAAGACACTCGCAAACACTGTTAAACACCTGTGGTTATCTCTCGCTGGTCTTCCTGAAGCTCGTGCATTCGTGTCAAGTTGAACACACAAGGGTTTGAAATAGTGAAGATAGTCACCAGTCTTAGGTTGGGTAATGTGACGCACTTGTTATCGAGGACTAATTGCCTTCATGATGAATCTGCACCTGCAACAGAGCAACAGCGTTTGCAGGATACCATTGTTCACTATCAGTTTATTACTTTAAAACATTTGGAGTTGCACTGCCAGAATGAATGAATGAACGAATGAATGAATGAGCGAATGAATGAACAAATGAATTAACGAATGAAAGAATGAATGAATGAAAGAATAAATAAACGAATGAATGAACAAGTGAAAGAATGAATGAATGAATGAACGAATGAATGAAAGAATGAATGAAAGAATGAATGACTGAATGAATAAGCAAGGTAAATAAATATTTAATATATTAAATAAATAAATATTTAATAAATTCATTAAATAAATATCTAATAAATTAAATTATATAATTAACTAATAAATTAAATAATACAGGCTAATAAATTAAATAAATATATAGGCCCCTATGTAATACATTAATTAAATAAATATCTAATGAATTAAATAAATATGTAATAAATGACATACATTAAATCAATATTTAATTAATTATTCAATAAATCCATCCAATACATATTGAATAAATTAAATAATTACATAAATATTATTTAGATATATTTTAATTAAATAAACAAATAAATATTTGATACATTTATTAAATACATAAGTAATAAATAAATATTTAATAAATTAATTAAATATGTTATAAATTAAATATTTAATAAATGGAATAAACATTAAATAAGTATTTAATAAATTTTGTATTTTATTTTATTTTACAGTCTGTCCGAAAGACGTGTTGAGCTTTACTCAAGATCTCACGTACAGCAAGCGATCAGAAAGGAAAGAAAGATCACAAATGGAATCTGTGTTGTTTCTCCTCCACACCAAAGCAAACGTTTGCTTATGATTCTCCTTTATGCACATTCATGTTCTAGCTCTATACTCTTGCTGGATATCTAATAACTCACTGTGTGTGCTTTTATTTCTCCTCAGGAATGGTAAGAGCAACAACTGATACTTCAAGAGCCATGTTTTCATCCACGTACTTTTGTGCAAATTTTGGGATATTGCATAAGAAAGCACATGCGCTTATAATTGGTCGGATACTTTTTTATCCAATAAGAAAACTGCAATAGAAACACATTTACAGAATAAATTCCTGGCAAAAACTTTGCCTCAACAGACCAGTGGACCAATGACATCTAAAATATTGTTTTAGTCGTTCTGAAACGCGCGAGTCGATGCATGACAGCGTTTATTATTGCATTTCATCTGTGTACTAATATTTTATTATGCAGGAAAGAAGAGCTATTCCATGATTCTTTGCACAGTTTCCGATGTTGTTCCCCTGAACACATGCGACACCTTTCCTGACAACTAGTTGTGTCTTATTTTAAATGAGTTATGAACCCGACAGGGGCGCCGCTAAGGGGGGAAAAGTTAGGACGATTCTAAGGGCCCACACACTTTTAGGGGCCCCAGAGATCGATTTTATTAATTGAACGGGTGCAGTAGTACCTATTTTTTCATGGGGCCCAAAATCCCTGGCCGCACCCCTGGAACCCGAGCTCTAGATGACACATATGTGAGATGGCTGAGGTCTTTCTCAGGAGAAACTGTCTGGGACTCTCATATAAACAGCGCTGGGTACATAAAATAAATAAATATGTAATAAATTAAATAAATAATAAATAAATAAATCTTAAAAAAATTAAAATATATAAATTAAATAAACCTATAATAAATGAAATAAATATGTAATAAAATAAATCTATAAATAAATACTTAATATATCAAATACATACATTTTTAATATAGAAATTGATACATATTTGATAAATTAATACATATTAAATAAATAAATAATATTTCATAAAGTAAAACATATATTAAATAAATAATATATATTAATATTTCATAAATTCAATTAATACACTCTAAAAAATGCTGGGTTGTTTTAACCCAAATTTGGGTCAAATATGGACAAACCCAGTCATTGGGTTAAGTTTTTTTAATTAAATTTTTAACCCAATGTTTGAGTGTAAAAAATATATTAAATAAATAATATAATATATAAATATTTAACAAATTCAATTAATACATTCTAAAAAATGCTGGATTGTTTTAACCCAAATTTGGGTCAAATATGGACAAACCCAGTCATTGGGTTACATTTTTTTAATTCATTTTTTTTTTCACAACAACCCAGCATTTTTTAGAGTGTAAACATTAAATAATAAAACACCGTGAGCAAGTATTTTATAATCCGATGATACTTTGCACAGTTCCCGATGTCGTCCTCTTCTGAAACGGTGGGCTATTCTCCTCTGTGTGTTCTGAGTGGGCTGTGATCTCCACTCGGGTTGCATTTTGAAGTCAGCATGGCAAACTCCGCGCCTGTCCTTGACACACTTCTGCAAGGTGGACACAGTGACCCCGTCAGCTGGTGTGCCGTTCCCCGAGGACACGAACGTCCAGCGCCGACCGCATCCATCTTCACAATCCCCCTTCAAACGCCTTGGGCTCGACCCCGGAGAATTCCCCACACGCCTGTGATTAATGCCTGTTTACTTCAGCAGGTCAAACCATTTCAGCTCGAGGAGGGGAGGAATTATGTGAAAGAACAGTGTAATTACTCAGGGCTTCAACCTGCCAGCTTCAGGTTCACCCAAGCATCGCAACTAATAAGAATATCGAGCCAGAGAGGGTAACGTTTCTCAAGAAATGTTTCTCTTTTAATTCCTTCAGGAGAAATGCAAACAGACTCGAATGAACGAGTCACTGTTCATCACTGCAGTGAGAGAGCTATAAAATCATAATGGAGACGAGAGCGATTCAGATCGTAGATGAGAAGTGTATGAGTTCATATGGAGACTTTTGATTACAGACTGAGCACAGATCGAGACATTGCTGAGATCTCTTCGGAAACTCTAGAGCTGTGCTTATCAACCTTTTTCTGTCAACTAGTTGTGTCTTATTTTAAACGAGTTATGAACCCGAGCTCTAGATGAGACTCATGTGAGATGGCTGAGGTCTTTCTCAGGAGAAACTGTCTGGGACGCTCATATAAACAGCGCTTGGTACATAAAAATCGAATAAATTAAATAAATACAGTGTAATATATTAAATAAATGTTATAGCCTATATTAAATAGATACATATAAAAAATGTAAATATATAGATATTTAATTAATGAAAAAATAAATATGTAATTAAATAATTAATTAATTAAATATCTAATAAAATAAATAAATATTAAATAAATAATTTATACATATTTAATACGTTAAAATTAATATAATATAGAAATATTTTTTAAGAATTAAATATCTAATAAAATCAATAAATATTTAATACATAAATCAATAAATATCTATAAAATAATATAAATATTTAATCGATCAAATGAACAAATATTTAATCGGTCAAATAAATAAATATCAAATAAATAATATATTAATTTTTAATGAATTAAATTAATAAATATAACAGTCTTTTTCTCAGGAGAAACTGGGACTCTCATATAAACAGCGCTGGGTGAATAAAAATAATACATTAAATAAATACATATTAAAAAATATAAATATATACATATTTAATAAATGAAAAAATAAATATTTAATTAAATAATGAATTAAATATCTAATAAATTAAACACATATTAAATATATATTTAATAAATTAAAATTAATGCAATAATTATATAAATATTTTTTATGAATGAAATATCTAATAAATAAATATTTAATCGATCAAATAAATAAATATTAAATATATATTAATATTGAACTCAATTAATGCATATTAATTATCCTCCTATGCACAATGAGGCCTTGTTTCTCTCTCTTCTGAAACTCTAGAGCTGCTCACTGTAAAAAATAAAAAGTTGAGTAAACTTAAAAAAATCAAGCAACCAGCTGCAAAGCATTTTTGAGTTTACTCAACTTCAGTGGTCGAAGTTCATCCAACTACCAGTCCAACTCAAAGAAACGAGTAAGCTCAACTACAGAGGTCCTGAAGTTCAGTAAACTCAAAAAAGCTTTGCAGCTGGTTGCTTGATTTTTTTAAGTTAACTCAACTTTGAATTTTTTTAAGTTAACTCAACTTTGAATTTTTTTATGTTAACTCAACTTTGAATTTTTTTAAGTTAACTCAACTTTATTCAATTTTCTTCTAACCTTATTTTACGTATTATTTTCTCACCCAAATTATTATATGGCCCTGACATTATAAGAATCCAAATGCTGGGATTACTGTAAATACAATGCAAAGACTTTCAACATTACAAAACATCTTTATTAAAACTTTTGCAAAATGGCACATTTTCTGTCAGCATGAGGTACAGAATTAGTGCTGGCATTATACAACACAAATTATTTTAAAGTGCTGGAGTAACAACATGTGTCTAAAGTGCTCGAGTATCAAGCATAAAATGCTGCAGCAATAAACGAGAAAAAACAGTTACAACAAACGTTGCATGGTATTTACATTTTTTGTCTTGCATTTAGCTCATCCATGCAATAAACTTGCTAAAGCAATCAAGTAGCAAACTGTTAAAACAAAATTTGACCTTACATTAAAACTCAAAGCTTTTTTTTTTTTAAGTCGTACTGTTAAGGAACAACGGGATGCACTGGAAGAACAAATTAGTGCTTGCCTTGCTTATTGACTGCAACTACATAGACAATAATTTGTTTTTGAATGACTGGACCCTTGGTGAGCACTGGGGGTCAAGGCCAATAAACACTTTTTGAATAGTTTCAAAAGTGTATTTAAGTTCTTTGGGATAGTTCATGTTCAGGCAGTAAATCAAGCCAAAGAGAAGAACAACAGCAGTGGGAAGGTCTTGGACATTGTCCAGCACAACTAGCTCCTCAAGAACAACAGACAGACACCTTACATTTGGGGTGGAATGGACGGTGGCAACATTGTCTTGGACGATGCTTAAGATCCCCATCTTCATCCCCTTTGTGTATTCGCCTTCTAGCTCTGTGTCCTGGAGTAAAAAGCAGCATAAAAACAGGGTGAGTAAATTTAAATTCTCTTAGTTTATATCTGCCGTATCCATATTTTTGTACACTCTTTTATATTATATAAATTTTATTTATTCTTTTCTATTGCTACACTTTAATCTCATGATTGTGTGCTGTATTGTTTTCACAGATTGAAGATCAGAGGGAATGTCTCAATATCAAGTTATTCAATGTCTCAATATTGCGAAATAGTAGAATTCCATTGTGTCTGCTTTGGCATAACACTTCATGAATTTGTGCTACCAGGTGAAATCAGACTGATCACTGAGAAAATTTTAAATAAGACTATTTGGTAACATTAGTTAACTACATTAGTTAAAGGGATAGTTCACTTTGAAATTAATTTTTGATATGTTTTAGCTTACCTCAAGGGCATCCAAGATGTAAGTGTCTTTGTTTCCACAGTATTTTACAATTTGGACATTTTTCGGTCAAACCGTTGTTGTCTGTCAGTAATATAATGCAGGTCTATGGTCACCACCTCAAAGAGCATGCATAGAGAAGTCCAAATTAAACATGATTTAATGACTCGTAAATGTAAGTACACATTGATGGCCTAAGACACGAAACGAGCGGTTTGTGTGAGAAAACGAACAGTATTTATATCGTTTTTACCTCATGTAACCACAGCCATGTCCAACTGATTTGAATCAGTTGTCCAATGTCCAACTGAACCGTGTCCAACGTTCCACCGGAGGTGATCGCTTGTGTGTGTACGTCACTCATTGTTTACAGAGAGATTTCGGAAGTTTTACCTTTCACTGTGAAGATCTAAACATATTTAGATACACAGGAAATCGCAATGGAGGACAATTTCGATATATCTAAATATGTTTATTGAAAGGTAAAACTTCCAAAATCTCTGTGTAAACAATGAGTGACGTACACACGCAAGCGATCACTTCCGGTGGAACGTTGGACATGATTCAGTTGGACATTAGACAACTGATTCAGATCAGTTGGACATGGCTGTGGTTAAATAAGGTAAAAACTATTTAAATACTGTTTTCTCACACAAACCGCTCGTTTCGTGTCTTAGGCCATCAATGTGTACTTACATTTACGAGTCATTAAATCATGTTTAATTTGGACTTCTCTGTGCATGCTCTTTGACATGGACCCCCATACCTGCATTATATGACTGACAGACAAGAACGGTTTGACCGAAAAATGTCAAAATTGAAAATACTGTGGAAACAAAGACACCTACATCTTGGATGCCATTGAGGTAAGCTAAAACATATCAAATTTATTTCAAAGTGAACTATCCCTTTAACATGAACTAATAATGAACTGCACTTCTACAGCATTTATTCATACATTTTGTAATACATAATTAAAACCAAAAGTTGTATTTGTTAACATTAGTTAATGCACTGTGAGCTAACATGAACGAACAATGAACAGTTGTATTTTAATTAACTAACTTTAAAAAGATAACAAATACAGTAACAAATGTATGGTTTATGGTTAGTTGGTTTATACATTAATGTTTGCAAATTAGACCTTTTTGTTAACCGTTACCAATTATTAAATAAACTATTTTTTAACATCACTTTGTCTCTTACTTTCTACTCTTTCCCCTGCCTATTGTCTGATAGAACAGTTAGTTGATGTGTTTTGGATAACAGATAAAACTTATCTCCTGACAGGATCTGGGGAAGTATCTCAGAGTATATGTGCTGACATGCGTCTTCTTACCAGGCAAGTCCTCAGAAAGTTTCCTGACTTTTCCCTCATAAACACCGGGAGCCCTTTGAGAGCTGTAGCCTTTCTATGAGCAAGGACATCAGAGGTCTGAAAGGCAGAAAAACAAATACAGAACAAGTTATATCCAACCAGAAGCAGAAATAACGCTACAAATGAAGTGTCACAGGCAGCCGTTTTCTTTTTAAGAGATCATCTAACTTTGATGTGGACTTTGTAACTTTGCAGATCGATTGCATGCACAACTACCAACATTTTACACAAAAAAATGCGTAAAATCGAAAAAAATATCATTGTAGCTCACTTTAACAAGAAGATCTTTGATCTTTGAGAGAGATTTGGTAATTACTTGATTATCAAGTTGGTCCAGGAGGGTTTTCATTTCCTCTCCATATGCTCCACCACGGGCTCTGTACAGCTTGATCATCGGGGACGCATATTCATCCAAAGATGAGAAAAAGGTGCTCTTCAGGTTGGTTTGAGTAATCCGGTAAAACTCAGCAGATACCTTTAAAAAACAGTTAAAAGTAAGAATAAAGTCAACACAATGTAAAAAACAAACAAACAAACAAAAAACACACACGTTAATTAATCTTTAAAAACTCACCTGATCTTCCAAAAACAATGCTGGCCATTCATTTAGGACATCAGCCACAAGAGGTTCTTTGTCGACTATTTCCTTTCTTCTCAGTGGGAATGTCAGTTCCATTTTCGAGTCAACAAATGCCATGTTGAGATGTTTCTTCTTCAACTCCTCCTGTAGTGCATCTCTTTCCTTTTGTAGTGAATACTCGGTCTGCCCAATTGGAATGTCTGGGAGGAAGTTTATCTCACATCTCTTTGCTTTCTTCAAGCGTCTAGAATCCTCATTCGCTCTTCTTTGGTTTACAGCGACTTCAGAGCAACCTACTGATCGTAGTTTCTGGCGGTAGTTGCCAACTTTATATTTGATGCTCATAGTCCAGCTGTGATAACCTGTTCCTGAGCCACGATCTTTAAGACATGGATGCTTTTCAACCAATGCAGCAGACACCGATTCCACCTCTTGATTATTTGGGTAAGCTTTGAATGAAAAAATAGCTTGAGCTAAGGCATCCAAGATATCCATTTTCATTTCTCTTGGTATTGTGAGCAGTGTTCCATCTTCTTTAAAATTCTCATTTCCTTTGGCAAGCCGTAACTCGACATCATAGGTGAATTTGGGAATTGGGAAAGTAGAGGGCCACTGAGAACTTTCACGCTGTCTCATAGTCAAGGACGGGGAACTCTGGTTTGAACTGGTGGATGGGGATGACATACTGGCAGTGTCTAAAGAGGAAATTGAGATCTCTGATTCAGATTCTTCGGGTACATTCAAGAGTATCTTCAGCACTGCTCTATCTGGTGGAAGCTCCGTTATATTGGTCAAGTTACAGAGTTCATTCCCGAACTCTGGATCCTCAAATTGAATCAAAAAGTCAACCTTGATTTCGAGCTTTTCTTGAAGAATTCTTTTTAAGTGTTCAACTGAAGTGAGATTTTCCAAAATATCCAACCTCCTGATATTATCAGGGGCCAACACAACCCGCAGCCGCATATTCTGTAAGAAATAATTAAAAGATTATACTACATCAAGTAGTAGGCAAAACGTATAAATATGTGCCAAAATAAAAAATAACATAAAATAATGTTTATATGATTTAAAGGGGTAGTTCAAAGATGAAAACTTTCATAATTTGTTTAGCATCATATACTTCACAAGAAACATTAGGTACTTCTTAGATTTTTCTTTCTTTAAAATAAGATATTTTATTCGTTAAAACACATGCTTTTGTCTTCTGCCTTAGAAAGTCAAACAGGTTTATAATGTCATGAGGGAGAGCAACTTTTGACAATTTACATTTTGTGGAACTATCCCTTTAACCCATAACACATACTCCCAAATACTCCTCATGTAAAAGTTCAAATAAAAATACAATGGCCCAATTTTAATGGAGGCAGTGTGGCTATGTGAAGAAGAATTAATGGAGAAGGAACTTCTTTAGTGCAACCATGTTCTTTCCCTGAACTGTATACGAGGTGAGAGGTTGGTGATCATTAAGGTCCTCTGGCTCAAGTATTTCAATTGTGCTCGTTTCAGAAACCTCATAGCACCTATAGTGTTCAATGTACCATGACGAAAGCCTTTTGCAAAGGAAGGACACTTTGTTAGCATTCACTAGTACACTGAGAATTCTGAAAAATTCAGGCAAGCCACTGCATTGACCTGAAGACAAAATCATGCCTTCACTGAAGTGAATTCCATGCAGATGTACATCAGACGCGAAAGACAAAACTTCTTTGTGTGGGTATTTTCTCTGAAGTGCAGTCTTCTGTAGCACTTCTAATGTACATGTTCTTACCGTTTTCACATTCTGCACAGACAAAGGTAAAGCAAAGAGACTTGGACCATTGAGGAAATGGGCCATCATAAGCTGATGCTTAGTTGCCAAAGTGAGTGGAATGTTTTTGAAATTGTGGACGTCACTGACTACACCTTTGAAATAGCTATGCTTGGCCTCAAATCTGATTGTCCACAGCTCGACTAATGGCCCAAAGCAGCGAATCAAGTGCGGATAGTGCTCCACATAGTGGTGTTTTGGTCGCAATTTCAGGTTAGGGAATGTTTCTTTGAGTAGTTGTCGGTGTTCTAAAGTTTTTCGTTCTAAAAAGCATAGGGTTGCTTCTGAGAACTGGCCTGACATTACCAACTCCACTATCTCTCTCAAGTCCATCAAAATTTCCCAAGCAGCCTCAGAATTGGTTACAAGGTGACCAATCATTAAAGGTAACAAGCGTAGCAATGCCCAATTCTCATGCCCATTCCCACCTATGGTTTTCTTAGAAAAGCTGGACTGGGAAATTACTTGGGGTCTGTTCACTCTGTCTGAGTCCTTGTAAGGAAAGGATTTAATACAGTTGTTCAGAGTAAGAAGAGTAAAATGTCCCTTTGAGATGAGTTCTTTCAAGCAAATTGATAACTCAAAAGGGACAATTCCCTCCAATGTGTCATGAAGGACATCTGGTGGGAATCCAGTTATTGGGTGAAAGAAAGAAAGGTGCTTACTGAGGACACATTCTTTTTTTACACCAAGTTTGCTCGGAAGGTCATGGTGGTCTCTCAGTTCATCTGTAATGGAGTTGTGCTGTTCAATGGTTCGAAGCTGAAAAAAACTTGCATCTTGTTTCTGTATGTCATCTTTGCTGACTTGGCAAAATCTACACAGGTACTCAGCTTGAAAGCTTTCTTGAAAGCCAGCAAGACCATGAGCCCCAAGATTGTCAGCACATACACAAAACACTGTTCCTCTAAGATGTGCATTCAGAGCTTCAACAAACACACCTTGCTGCTCCAGGTTTTTCATGTCTTTTAAGAGCGGATCGAAAAATTCGTCATAGCCAAATTTTTTTACATCACTGCTCTTTCCAAGTAGAGCCAGTTGTATTGAAGGAAGTGTAGAACGGAATCTTGCAGGCAAATTTAGAAGCACCCAATAAACAGCTGTGATCTTGTGAATCTTTTTCGAAGTGCCCAGAGGATTGCAAACCTCAAAATCATCAATGTAGATACCCACTGAAAGGCAATCACTTTGAACACCTAAAAGTTGGTTTTCTTTGTAGTACTGACCACTACGAGTAGATGTGTACTGTCCTGGAAACTCATCCTCTACAAAAACAGCTCTTTCCAAGACATCTGCTCTGTTGAGTAACACTTGAAGAACTCTCAACACTGAGACATACACAAAGGTATTTTGATGTAGTCTATCATAACGGTACTCCACCGGATCAATTACTTGAAAATGTTCTTTAAAGTAAGCATTCCTTCGATAATCTGTTGAGAGTGTACCCTTCTTTGCAGTGGCTGTAAAAACAGGATTTGTTTTAAGCACTTCTGCTGATATCAAATCAGAAAGCTCCTCTGCCACTGAATCATCAATGTGGCTTTCATATTTTCTTAAAATTTCCCTGATAGATTGTTTTGCTGCATAACTAGATAACGAAACAATATCACTCATCCAACTTAATATCTCCTGAGTTGCACTTTTTGAAACATGCAAAATTGTCTGCATATAAAGGATCAATGATGCAAGCTTGCTCTCTAACCTTGTATAATCTACATGCTCTGAATACGAGCTTGTTTCAGGTCCAGAAAGAGTTAAAGGAACTGTGCTATCTGTAACATTTGACTGTTGATTTGGTATTTGATCTCCAGTCTCTTCCGACCATGATTCTTCATTGCTTTCCAAATCATCCGTTTGAAATGTAACAGAAGAGCTGAAATCTTTAAAACCTTGAGACTTATGTCTACGAGTTATGTGGCTACTAAAAGTTGAAAGGACATTGGTTGTCAGCTCACAATCTTTGAAAGGGCATTTGACTGTGTCATGTTTCTTCAAATGATTTCTGATATGGTTTAAAAACTGAGATGGCTGACAAACATCTTTAAAATCACATAACTCACACGAAAAATTAAAGTGCTCTGTAACTGCAATAGTCTGTTTGTGTGCTCTTGTCAAATGTGATTTTAACGCACCTACAGTTTTGAAAGTGCAGATGCAGTCAGTATACAAGCAAGGCTGCTGCCAGGATCGTCCTTGATAATGGTGAAATCTGTAGTGTTTCAAAAGGACCTCTCTGCTACTGTGGGCAAATTTGCAAAACTTACACTGCATTCCAAACCTGTAAAAAGAAGAAGAAAAAAAAAAGTTAGAGATGTATTGTGCATTGTTACAATTCTACAAAATTAACATTAAAGGTAATTAACTAAGAATGAACAATACTTGTACAGCATTTATTAATCTTAGTGTTAATTTCAAGATTTACTAATACATTATTACAGTTTATTTCATTTGTTAAAAAAAGAACTAAAACGAACAAAAAATGAACAACTTTTTTATTAACTATTATTAAAGATAAATAAATACTGTAAAAAAATAATTGCTCATTGTTAATTCATACATTAAAGTTAACGAATGCTTGTTAACAAGTGTTACCATATAACACACACATGATGCATTAATAAAAATGAAATAATATCCACAGTAAAAAAATCAGCTGCTTCATTAACATTACTGACAGACAAAACATATATTAGATGTCAAGTTGCATGATTTGACTCATTTAGACATTAAAGCTAATGTTTTTTTGGCGTTTAGACATTAAAAGCTAATGTTTTTATATTTTTGAAGTTCTAGCAGTTAATAAGCAGAACATGTCTTGTGGAAGAACATTGTAGCTGGAATTACTTCTCTCCATTTATGTCTATGACGAGTGACGCCCGTTTCACACACACATACAAAAGCGGTTTGGAAAATAAATAAATGTAGTACTCGCTCATTTGAAAAAAAAATGTAACACAAAAAAGTTAACGTCACATAGTGTAGGCCTAGCTTTAAGGAGAGCTGAAAAGCGCGCCACTTTAAAACAAAGGAACAGCCTGTGGAACAATAACGTTTTATGGAGATGATCTTATTTTTTATGTTATTCATTTGAAGACTAAATGAAATCAAACTTATATTACGGTTCAATCGCACGTCCTTAACACTTGGTCGTGTAACGTTATAACTAACAACACAAATAGGCCTACAGAAAACAGAACGAACATTAATGACCAAAATTAACACTATCTACAACGCAAAATCCACTTCTATACATGTTATTGTTTTAATTGACAAAACCCTAACCGTCTAGTTTTTATGATCGACCTCCAAATGTTAGCAGCTGAACTATGAAGATTGCTATCCCTGTCTGAGTTTGTTTGAATATGTAACGTGCTATAACATGAGGTTTTTTTTAGGAATATAAGATTGCACTTTATAGTTTGAGTAGTTTATTTATCTTGATTTCAACAATAAAAGAAAACTTACCTCTTAACAGACGCAATCCACTCCCGAGTCCCTTCATCAGCGTGATTGAAGAGGGAAACCCCGTGAAGTTTCCGCGACGACAGACCGCGCATGCGCAACAACAGGAAGTTAAACGGTCAAAATGATCAATCAAAATATTAAGTTTTCTCAACTTAAATGTTTTTGTTCATTGGACAAAATAGTTGTTAAGTTGCAGTTAAAACGTTTTTATAAGTAAATTCAACATTGAAGTAAAAAAATTGCCCAGTCAACTTAAAGTTTTAAACTGAGTTAACAATATGCAAGTTGGATTTTTTACAGTGTGCTCCTCAAACTTCATCCCCTGGTCGAGACGCAGAGCTCTAGATGAGACGCGCGGGAGATATTTGTCTCAGGAGAAACGGGGAAACTTCAGCAAAAGTCCTCCATTTATTTTCACGGCCGTCTTGGAGAAACGAGTGAGCTACTAAAGCGTTGTCGTTTCTGTTTCCTGAAGGCCTCTTCCTAACTACGCTTTCTTCTGACCGTGTTTTAGGATCTGTAGAGGATTGCCCTCGCTCTGAATAAGAGGTCAGGTCGTTTGGAGGCAGGTGAGTGCATACATCAGTGTGTGTGTGTTTGTTGAGGAGGCATTCCACAGCGTTGAGGAGGAGTGAGCGTTACACAAGTCTTCAGTGCCAGTGTTATCGGCACGCATGTATGGTGGGCGTCAGTATTAAAGAAATAAACAGAAAGCTTTCATGTTCTTATAAAGGTCACGGAGACTCTGATATCGACTGTAATGTTCTTCACTGAGCTTCACATGATGAGGGTCGCGGGAGGTCATCGTTCAAACCCTCCTGGTTCAAAATGTTTTTGCCAAATGCTTGTTCTCACATGAAGAAGCCACCGCTGATCATCACTGGGACATGTGGCGTCTGTGTGTGTGGGAGTGCATGATGGGATGAAGACACAGGACGGGCTCATTAGTCCACCGAGGTAAACACAAACACTGGCTGAACATAATGATCTGTTTGCTCTTCATCAATCACACACACATCCGCCCATAAGCACCCTAAGTACTATTGCTAACAAACTACTAACCCTGATACTAAAGTTTGGCAGTAGCTCGTCTCACTGTCTTTGCTTCGGGCTGAAATCATTCCTGAAGTCACGTGTCAGATGAACACACATGGACCACACAAACATGCTAAACACAGCCGTATTAATGTTGCATCGCAGCTACTCACTCGCTCAGAAAATCTGATGAAGGAAATTAATAAATATAAAGGTTAAAACGAGTTCTCACAGACAATGATACAGTAAAAAAGAGCGAAAATGCTGTACCAGTTCAAAGGTTTTTATATTTATAATTTGCAAAATATTCTATTTCAAATAATTGCTGTTCTTTTGAACTTTCTATTCATCAAAGAATCCTGAAAAAAATAAAATATCACTTTCCACAAAAATATGAAGCTGTTTTTAACATCGATAATAATAATGAATGTTTCTTGAGCATCAGATCCTCATATTAGAGTGATTTCTGAAGGATCATGTGACACTGAAGACTGGAGTAATGATGCTGAACATTCAGCTTTGATCACAGGAATAAATTACACTTTACTGTATATTCACATAGAGAACAGGTGATTTACATTGTAATAATATTTCACTATTTTTACTGTATTTTTGATCAAATAAATGCAGCTTTCGGTGAGCAGGAGAGACTTCTTCAAAAACATTATAAAATCTTAACCCAAACTTTTGACTGGACTTTTTCACTTCTTTATATTTAAAATTAAATATATTGAAGTTTGTCACCATATGTGCAGTAAGGGAACTCACTGTTACCAATAAACTGTCACGTGTCACATTTGTACAGTCTTGAATCCATGCATAACTATTGAAGCTTGTTTCTGCCACAGAATAAAACATTTTATAAGATTATTGCGACTTTTTATCTCGCAATTACGAGCTTATACCTCACAATTTTTACTTTATAACGAGCAATTCTGACTTTATATCACGCAATTCTGACTTTATATCACACAATTCTGACTTTATATCACACAATTCTGACTTTATATCACGCAATTCTGACTTTATATCTCGCAATTCTGACTTTATATCTCGCAATTCTGACTTTATATCACGCAATTCTGACTTTATATCACAGAATTGTGACTTTATATCACACAATTCTGACTTTATATCACGCAATTATGACTTTATATCACAGAATTGTGACTTTATATCACACAATTCTGACTTTATATCTCGCAATTCTGACTTAATATCACGCAATTCTGACTTTATATCACAGAATTGTGACTTTATATCACACAATTCTGACTTTATATCACGCAATTCTGACTTTATATCTCGCAATTCTGACTTTATATCTCGCAATTCTGACTTTATATCTCGCAATTCTGACTTTATATCACAGAATTGTGACTTTATATCACACAATTCTGACTTTATATCTCGCAATTCTGACTTTATATCACAGAATTGTGACTTTATATCACACAATTCTGACTTTATATCACGCAATTCTGACTTTATATCTCGCAATTCTGACTTTATATCACGCAATTCTGACTTTATATCTCGCAATTCTGACTTTATATCACGCAATTCTGACTTTATATCACGCAATTCTGACTTTATATCACGCAATTCTGACTTTATATCACGCAATTCTGACTTTATATCACACAATTCTGACTTTATATCACGCAATTCTGACTTTATATCTCGCAATTCTGACTTTATATCATGCAAATCTGACTTTATATCACACAATTATTGCTTTATATCACGCAATTCTGACTTTATATCACGCAATTCTGACTTTATATCTCGCAATTCTGACTTTATATCACGCAATTCTGACTTTATATCACACAATTCTGACTTTATATCACGCAATTCTGACTTTATATCTCGCAATTCTGACTTTATATCATGCAAATCTGACTTTATATCTCGCAATTCTGACTTTATATCACGCAATTCTGACTTTATATCACGCAATTATTACTTTATATCACGCAATTCTGACTTTATATCACGCAATTCTGACTTTATATCACGCAATTATTACTTTATATCTCACAATTCTGACTTTATATCACACAATTCTGACTTTATATCTCGCAATTCTGACTTTATATCACGCAATTCTGACTTTATATCTCGCAATTCTGACTTTATATCTCGCAATTCTGACTTTATATCACGCAATTCTGACTTTATATCACGCAATTCTGACTTTATATCTCGCAATTCTGACTTTATATCACGCAATTCTGACTTTATATCACGCAATTCTGACTTTATATCACGCAATTATGACTTTATATCACACAATTCTGACTTTATATCACGCAATTCTGACTTTTTATCACGCAATTCTGACTTTATATCTCGCAATTCTGACTTTATATCTCGCAATTCTGACTTTATATCACACAATTCTGACTTTATATCACGCAATTGCGACTTTATATCACGCAATTCTGACTTTATATCACACAATTCGGAGATAAAAAGTCAGAATTGCAAGATGTACACTCGCAATTGTGAGAAAAAAAAGTCCGAATTGTGAGATAAAAAGTCGCAATTTCCTTTTTTTATTCTGTGGCGCAAACAGGCTTCCATACATAACAGATAACAGAAAGTACAAAAAGATTCTAATAAAAACTGATTTAAATACTGATTTAAACAAGGAGATGATGCAGTGCATCAGCGAAACAGAAGTGTCTTTACGTCTGTATAAAGCACAATTCAAATAGTAATATAAGTGTGCAAGTGTTGCTGTGTGTCCTTGTGTCTCTGCTGGAGACGTGTGTGTGTGTGTGTCCTCGCTCCTCCCACAGGTGTCCCGGGATCTACAGGTGACCTGGAAACAGCAGACGCACAGGATGATTGATCACATCATTTAAAGGGCCGAGGCGCTGCTCCAGTTTTCTGAATGTTGGCTATGTCCATTTCAATAATCATAAAATTCCAGGCATGATGAGGAGCCCATTTGAAAAGTAAGTATTGATTATATACCAAAAAGTGTGAGGGGAATATTTGATTTCATTATGCAATATATAAAAAATCAAAGGTTGGAGTGAAAATGAAGCCTTTTTCTAACTATTCAGAGGATCCCATATGGCACTGAATCATGTGTGTGAGGACTCATTAAAACACAGTTGCTGCTAAACAACATTTTAAAAACAAAATAAAATGCTGTTTTGCTTCTGTAATGTGAAGTTTTTTTTTAAATATTCAACAGCAGGACTTGATTTCACTCGTTGGATGGTGTAAAGTGTCTGAAGGAAGATGGTTGATAAGTAAGTTGTTTTTATTTATAATAATGTGCAGTGATGAAAGTATTTTTATCTTGTTTTCCAAGTACAAATATCTAAACATTCTTAAATCAAGATATGTTTACTTAAAATGAGTGAAGATGTTAAATCTTATTTTCTGAAAAATGTAAATGTAGTGAGTATGTGCTTAAAACAATAACAAATATCTGTCAATGGGGTCAGAAAAATAATCCTGTTTTATTTAATCCTTATATTCTTGTTCTTGTTTCAAGCACAAACTCACTTCATTTAAAACAATTATTCAGAAAACAACAATTAATCATGATTAAGAATATTTAGATATTATTACTGGAAGAAAGACAAAAATACTAAGTAAGCAAATCATTTGCATCATTGTTTTCGACCTTTCCAACGTGATTACGTAATGTGTGTCGCATCACAGCTCGTGCAAGACCAGCATTAGTGGTTAAAAGTATATAATGTGT
This sequence comes from Tiaroga cobitis, assembly GCA_030578255.1. NCBI lineage: Eukaryota > Metazoa > Chordata > Actinopteri > Cypriniformes > Leuciscidae > Tiaroga > Tiaroga cobitis. The sequence goes on along the minus strand of CM060600.1, from coordinate 38,538,594 downwards.
ATTGTGTTATAAATGTCCGCTGGTTTGTCTAGATCAGACTCTTATTCCTCGGCTGGATCGTGTCGAGACTTTGAAGCTGCACTGAAACTCACATCTGGACCTTCGACCCGTTGGACCATTGAAGTCTCTATATGGAGAAATCCTGGAGTGTGTTCCTCAAAAACCTTCATTTGTTTTCCACTGAAGAAAGAAACACATGAACATCTAGGATGACGTGCGGGAGAGTAAATCATCAGGAAATATTAATTCTGAAGTGGACTACTCATTTAAATTTACTGTAAAACTCGTATAAAGCATAATGAAGGAATATGCCATAATGTTTTATGTAGTAAAAGCAGCTCTTTCCTCTTGGATGCGGCTCATTTTGCCCCGGTTACCCAGCAGACACTGCTCTGCGCTGTTATTGAGCAACTTTTAAATGCTCCAATTATGTAAATTACACAGAGATTACTTATCATGATTACAGTAATGGCGAGGTGAGACGGCTAGCATATTCAGCATGTTAATGGTCTCTGTCGGGGTTTTTTTGGTGCGGTGAGTCACTTCGGTGACGAGCAGTAAATCGATATTTTGACTTTCGCCGTTGAATTTTTTTTTTTTTGTCTTACAGGAGAAATGCCGTAATGGAGGTGGACTGTAAATAAGCGGAAGCCCTTCTTGACAAATGAATCCATTAACATTTCCCTGTGTCGCCTGGCAAGGAGACTTGCCGTTTATGGGGCAGAAAAAGCAGGCCTGTAAATCTGAGCCGTGAAGATCCACGCGGACGAAACCGGCCCATGATGCAGCACTTTATCTGCCTCTCACATGGCATCTTTATCTGCCTAAATTAAGTTTTGATTCCTAGCCACATACGGTGCCGCAAATCACTTTTAACGCTGATATCAAGAGCGGCACTAAAGTCGGCCTGTGGCCATGAAAACCTTTTTATTTTGTAGCATCCTCTGTTGTTCCCGGCCCGGATTTAACCCCTGCTGCTTATTTCCAATGCATAATCTCTCACGGAAAAGGGCGGAGGACGCTCTAAAAAGGGTTTGAGACAAGGTTTATGGGCAGAATAAATCTCCAATTTAAATGTGATTTTAGCACCGTGTGTCAAAGAAGGATTCCCTGACTTCTGTTTCACTTCATAACACCAGCCTGAACTCGGAGACGCCGAGATTGATGGAGTTTTTTTTTTCAAGGACGCCCATCATTCACTCAGACGGTTAATGTCTTTGTTAACGGAGGAGAAGAGCTGTCGCGCCGCTGACTGACAGGCCTTTCATCATTAGCGCACGCTGACTGACAGTTCTGGGGGAAAGCATCATTGAGTTCTGAGAGGTGAGTTTATGTTGAGTTTGCGGTTTAACTTTGATTTTCAACCGGTTTGTCATCAGGGTTTAGATTTTACATCAACATGCTGACATATTAGAAGGTAGAGTATCATAAGTAAACATTAATGCATTATTATTTGTTCATCCAACATTTCACTGCATGAACCATGTTTATCCTTGTTGCATTTACATTAATGCATTCGGCAGACGCTTTTATCCAAAGCGACTTACACTTACATTGCATTTCAAGCTACAGATTTACATTCTTATCAGTTCTTGCTTTTCCTGGGAATTGAACCCATGAACTTGGCGTTGCAAGCACCGACGCTCGACTGTTTGAGCTACAGGAAAGTTGTATGTGAGGTTATTTATGTGTTGAACCGAATTGATTTTAAAAACAACACTATTGTCTTCATTTCTTGTCATAATTTATGATCTTTACACAGTTTTTGAACTGAACTGAATCAACACTGAACTGAGTTTAATAATGACAATAGTCTGCTTATCACTGAATTAAACTAGATTTGAAGAAGTTTGCATCACAGATTCTGTTATTTTCCTGCTTTGAAACAATCTGTATCGGATAAAACTCTATTTCTATAGAAATCACCTAAAGTTGACTTGATGTTGGTATTTTCTTTAATAGTGTATAGTTCTTGTTCTGATTTGATGAATTTGCACCTAAAACCTTGGAGTTTAACTGGACACACGACCTTTGACATATAAAACCTGATGAGTTAATTGTGTGCGTTTCATCAGAACCCAGAGAATCTCTGCTAAAAACATGGATAATCTATTTGTTCACTGTTTCTGCTATTCCTGTCTGATTAATATCAGCCCAATTAATTAAAGCATAATGGATTCTTAACAGTTTTACCACCATATCAATAAAAAAAACTACATTGGGCATATGCAAAGAGCACTAAATGCCTTATTTATGCATGAATGTCAGGACCATCTGAATTAATTAAACTTTCTCCCTCTCAGGTCTGCGGCAGCCATTAGTTACTGAAGAACTGGACGAGCTTATGTGACATTACAATGTGCTTTCGGTACAGAATTTGTTAAAGGGCCATTCGCTTGAAATATCTGCACTGACAGTAAAATACCAACCAGAGCCATTAGGTTTGAAGCCGAATCAATCTCATACTTAAAAAAGAAAAAAACACTACAGTGTCTCACAAAAGACAAAAAACAGGCAGAGAGCATCAGTCGTGGAAATACATACGCCCGCCTTTATAATAAAATGCATCTTATATTAAGAGTAAAGTCTTAATTTTGCCCTCCATTCAGTCTTTCCATCACTGTTTCTATATCTCAACAAACGTATAGTTCAAAGAGTAAATCAAACCACTTCACATGTTACCTGTAGGTGAATCAGTGTGCTTGTTAAAATAAACCCACAGTATTTAATGTAAATTATTCTACAAGCACTTTATAGTCACTTTCCCAATTCCTGATTTTAATTTTAATACTGTGATGCAAATAAAAAAACCTATATTCTCATGCACACTGCATTTACCAAGCATTGTGAATTAGCATAATAATAACACAGGGAAAGAAATACTATAATCATAGTTTGGTCAAGTTTGAATCTGTTTCCATGAGGAATAGATAATGTTCTCTCAGGCCCATCAGCAAAAAAAAAAAGCAATTTCCCTCCCGCTGGTAATTCAAAGTGAAATGCCACGAGATGTCAGATTCTCACCGACATCATTGTTCAACCCACAAAAACAAGACGAGTCGACGCACTGGTCATGCTTTCTCAGATCTCACTATTACTGCAGTTTATTTACAGCACTTGATTTAGTTTATCATCTACGCCTGTTCTAATGCTGAAAACAAAAATAGAAGATAAACATCGGTCTATCTGAATGAATCTTTGTAGTTTGGTGTCATTTTTTTATGTTTTTGAGCTACTCACCAAGGCTGCATTTATTTGATCAAAAATACAGTAAAAATACTGACATATTTTTACAATTTAAAATATCTATTTTCTCTGTGAATATCTAGTAAAGTGTAATTTATTCCTGTGATCAAAGCTGAATGTTCAGCATCATTACTCCAGTCTTCAGTGTCACATGATCCTTCAGAAATCACTCTAATATGATGATCTGATGCTCAAGAAAAGTTTATCATTATTATCAGTGTTAAAAACACAGTTGTTAAAAAACATACATTTTATTTGTCAGAATTCTTCGATGAATACGACAACGTTTATTTGAAATATTTTTAAGTAACAATGTCTTTACTGTCATTTTTAACCAGTTTGATGTGTCCTTGCTGAATAAAAGTATTCATTTATTTTATTTTACTTTTGAACGGTAGTATATGTATATATATATATATATATATATATATATATATATATATATATATATATATATATATATATATATATATATTTTCTGTAAGTCTTGATATGTCCACAAAAATGTCCTA
>CM060600.1:38457336-38529836 GCA_030578255.1 Tiaroga cobitis | reverse complement strand
GTGAATAATGAGTCTGTAGGGAAATTAATTCAGTCAATCATTTTGCTTAGATAATCAAATTTAATATTTCACGCCAGCGGGAATTGATCGTTTTTGTCTCATGTGTAAATTCCGCGATTCTGTGTTGGAATAATTTTGTAATCCATTTGCGCAAGATCAGATTTGTTTACACTCTAAAAAATAGTCAAATATGGACAAACCCAACCTTTGAATTTAAAAATGTGTAACGTTAAATATGTGTCCGTTAAAACAACCGAGCATTTTTTAGAGTGTATATGTCCAATAATAATATAATATAAATCTAATATTATTATCAATGTTATTCTTTTGGTTGCTGTAGTTTTGTTTATTATTGCTGATATTAAGTATAAGATTAAGATATTGGTTATTATGTTTGAGCCAATATTGTCACAGTTGTTTAAATCTCTTTATTTTGAATATCATATGTGGATGATTGACATTTGGTCTTAACACTAGGTATGAGCTCATAGTGAGGTCATTACTTGAGGAAACTTTGTCTTCTGCTCGTCTGTGCTACTGAACAAAAGCAGGAGTGTGTTTTAGCACATTAGACATGAGCACAACGACGTTTGTTAAATTCGTCGTTGTTTATGCGCAGACACTGACCTTCCCGAAGCGCTTATCGTGCTTGTTAATGTCTTCAGTCCTGTTATGAATGCTGAAATCTTTTTACAGGGCTTTTGTGTTGTGCTTTCTGCTTTTAAAGGATAAGAGTAGTGGATCTGAGTTGATTTTCAAACGGATCTCTTTTGCTGTAAATCAGTGATCACACGCTGTGGTGTGTTTTTTGTGTTTTATATATATATATATACACACTGTATATATGTAACGGAGTTTAAATATGCTTAGTTAAATTCATGCATACATTGGGAAACCTATATATATATATATATATATATATATATATATATATATATATATATATATATATATATATATATAGTATATAGTATATAGCAAATTTCATATATGGTGGGATTTTGTTTGCATCTATGTTTAAAATATAAAGTATGTCCTCAGCCCCCCCCCCCCCCCCCCCCCCCCCCCCAGTGAATCTCTGTCATATGAATAATTAAATCCTCCACTTAATATATTTTATATTATAGGTCATTTAATGGCACTAATTGAAAAAAAAGTTAATTTGGTAATATTTTAAGAAAACTGCGTTACTTGCATATCAAAATGTCACTCATGGCCTCATTCTGTGAGAATGGCGCTATTGTGTTTAAATTGACAATTTACCCAAATTCCTGGTTTCTATGAGGAGTAAAATAAATATTTATTTTGATTTATTGACTATTTCTGCTGTATTTTCAGAGATGCATGCTTTGATTGCATTATAATGAACTAATTAAAGGAATTCTCCTCCGGGCACAACATGGTGAGTTAAAAGTGCTTTCTCAACGGTGAAGACGCTTTCAAGTTTGTGTTTGTGGCATATCTCAGATACGCCAGTGCCGATGCCGTTAGCCTTCTTAAACGTGTCCGTTCGGTGCGGTGGCGTGTTGTGACTCCATTAAAGGGATTTCGCTGAATAATTGTTGAGTAAGTAAACAGGCAGCCATGTTTCTGACACGAAAGGATGGCACAAAGACCTGCATCTCCTCCGAGCGGTGTTTGACATTGACTTCAACCCTCCCTCAGTGGTTTACATGCAGTTATAGTGCTCAGATGGACTGGATTCAACTGATCTTGTGTTTTTGACATAATTTATTCTGTCCCCTCAATTTTTTATTTGTTTAAACAACAATCAACAAACATACTCTCACATCAACACAACCAACAAGACCACAGTCATTGTGCTTTTACATTGTGTGTATATAAAGAAAAAAAGTAATATCAGTAAATCATACACTCTAAAAAATGCTGGGTTGTTTCAACCCAAATTTGGGTCAAATATGGACGAACCGAGCCGTTTGGTTACGTTTTTTAAATACAATTTTTAACCTAATAGTTGGATTTGTTCATATTTGACCCAAATTTGTGTTAAAACAGTACCTGACACCAGCATCAGTTCGTTCTCTTACAGTTATAATTGCATGGTTTTGAAGATAATTTATGAAAGGATGCCACATGACAGTGAACTAAGACCTGGAGCCCCTTAAATTAAGTCTTATTTTTGTCCAAACTTAGGAATTGTAAAATATCGGTGGCCCACCGTTTAAAAGATGGGGGAAAGGACTGCCAACAAAGAAGTAAAGGCTATACAGTCTAATTTATTTTTTGACACTGTTTTTTGCACACACAATGCCAAAGAGGCGCATTTATTCTGTTCTATTCTAAATTATTATTATTATTTGAAAAAGTGCTATTTGTGTTGCATGCTTCAGGCTCGCATTGCAGTTCCAAAAACGTCAGGAATCAGATTGTTAGAAACCCTATCCAGTCTAGCGAAACCTCCCTGGACAATTGTGCATAGTTAATGAGGAACCAGGAAAGGATGAGGAAAAACTATCCTGCTCCAGTGTCTGAAGGGCATCGCAGGATGACATAAGCCCGATTCCAAAAGCCCTCGGAGGCCAATGCCATCGACTCTAATGGGAACACGAACCAAGTCTCTTCGTGTCCATTAAGAAGTCGATATTTAGGGAGAACATTGTTTGCGACTAATTAATGGCCCATAGGTTTTTTGGATACTAATGAGCTACACGTTTCCGGTTCACATGGGGATCTTTTCAGTTCTCTTGGAGAACCGGCCAAAAGTATAGTTTCAGCTTTTCTGGAAGGAAAAAAAAATAATAATTCCCTCGCACTCCTTTTCTCTCCTTATCCACCTATTTTTCACTGTCGATGCACTTGTTTTAATTAAGTGTGTGAATTCCCACTCGTCCCACTGTTCTCTTGGCCCTTTCGATGAGGAGAAGAGAGCGATAAAGAGCAAGTGCCTGAATCAAGTACAGTAAAATCACTGACATCTCCACCACAAGTGCCTGAATATGAATAAGAGGCGACTGTGAATGTCAAGAGGGAGCGAGGGGGATAAAACCGAGCTTCCCGACCCTGAGAACCCTTGGCAATACTTAAAAGACAATCTTGTCATCCTCTTTAACGGAAAAAGGCCGTGTGGAAGCGGAGGCTGAAGTAGATCGGCTGTCGTTTTGAATATGCAGACCCTTTGTTGATGAAAGCAGAAGATCCCAAATGTGCATAATCCATTCTTGTACATTTGTTTTCATGCACGCTTTTTTCCTGCAGGATCGGAGTACATCCATATGCAATGCTCTATCCTCTTTTTATGCAAACAAAAGCCTTGTTTGTTCTCTTATACACATAATTACCGGTTTAAAAACGGTGCGTCAAAGCGTGAGTTCACTTTTTCCATGTCTGTCCCTCTCACTCTCTGTGTTATGTGTCCTCTGAGCTTTGTTTATGAATGCCTAATGGTATTATTGGTATGAAAATATTTTCAATGCTCAAAAAGCATAAAAATTCAGTGTAAGTGAGAATGTTATTGCGATCATCATTACTCTAACCGCTTCCCTCATTGCCTAACGGTCGGGTCTCATGGGCGCTACTAAGGTTACAGTCATCATGGTCGTTCTCCAAATACGTTTGGAAACACAAAGAGAGCATTGTGCGCCGAGCGGCTACTATAGTATGACCTAGTGCCACCGTATATCGTAATTCCCTCAGGATGCAATGATGTAGAGCGTTTCAAAGAGCGTTTTTAAAAAAGTTTTAGTAGGAGAAAATGAGATCTAACACAGTCACGTGCTAGTGAAGGTAAGGTCGAGCCAAACGGTGCGTCATCAGAAACTTCAGCATTACATACTGTTTGTTGGCCTTCCCCCGTGCTGAGGATATTTTTTCGTGATAATTGCTGTGAAAGTCGTGCTGAGGTTGCAGCTCTTTTCTCCTGACGTCACGTCGCGCTCTGGCTGTGTAAAAGATGTATTACAGTATGCGTTCTGCATTGTCTACGGCGAATCGCACCGTATCCAGCTGTGCAAGTAGGTGAGCGAGCAAAGTCACGGCAATGACAGACTCTATCCGTTGCAAAAAAAGAGGAAAAGCGAACGGGGAGTGGAGTGAGTGCAATTAATCACACACTGTCACCCTGTAAACTACAGGGGAAGCATCAAAGTGCAGCACTGGGTTCTATTATCAGTCCATTAGCGAGATACTTCAAGCATTGCACTGCAGAAGTGACCGACCTGTCTGTCAACAGATCTCTTTTATAAAATGACTCGGGCGCACGTGCACTTGTGCAAACCTTACGTATTCTTGAATATGAAGTGATGTTACGCTTCTCTTTTAATGTAATAAATCACGTTTTTGAAATCCAAACCCAAACGCTCAAAGCCTCTTTGTTTTCCACTTACAGAAAGGCTGCTGCTCGGAGAATCCTCAGTGTCCAATTATAGCTGAGGATCAGAGAAATGTAATTTACAGTCCCTGCTCCTCATGGAGAGGGTAATTGTGATCAGGAAATGGAGAGAGAGAGAGATGAGAGTTATTACCAGTCAAGGGGTTTCACTCAGGGCAGTTATGGAGAGGAGAGTGACGCCTCTTTTTACAGTTTTGAAGGATAGAGTTCGGCCTTTTGGGAACGGACGACGCCCGGCCATAAATGTGTACGACCACATACTGGCCCTGCTGGTGTTCGGCGCCAGTGTCCGACCACGCAAAACGCTCAGACGTAACATTTTGAAGTGTGTAATTTTTCGGCCGCACCAAACCAAAACTGTACTTTCGTTCGGCTTCGAAATGTAGACATTTCTTACCAAAATGAAGTTGTCAAGGAAAGGCCCGTCATACCAAGGGCAATAAATATAAAGATAAAGACTTATTTCTAAAGAAATTCTTAATATATAAGAATAGCAGAGTCCACAGCACTACTATAACGATAACGACGTGGAGAAACACTATCGTTGGAATCACTTTCAGAATGATTTTTTCCCCCAGCTGATTAACAATTAAACATTCACAGCCAATCAGCATTTAAAGCAACAGATGACAAAACAGCAGCGCCTGAATAGAATAAACTGAGCGATATCTTCCGCTGGTGTGGACTGTAATATCGTAATAGTTATCTTTGTAGTTATCGTTCTGGGTGTGAACAGGCCTTAATTAAGCGTGAAGTTCGCTTTACAATCCCTTTATTTAACCAACATGAACTAATAATGAGCAGTACATTTGTTACGGGATTTATTAATCGTTGTTAATGTTAGTTGTTTAAAATACAGCTGCTATTCATTGTTAAATCATGTCAGCTCAGGTCCATTAAGTAATATAAACATACATTGAAAGTAAATGTTGAAATCAAGATAAAGTAAGATTTATAAATTGCTTTAGAAGTATTTTTCATAGTTACCAAATGGAACCTTATTGTAAAATGTTACAGAAAAAGCATTTCTTGCAGTGTAGTTGCACAGTAGTGTTGTCAAAAAACTCGGTACTTCGGTACCAAGTCGGTACTAAAAAAATGAAACGGTTACGGTCCCAGCTTTTCTAGGTACCGAGTACCGGGTTAATCCGGTTCTTGATGCGCTGTCGGAAAGATGCAGAGGTGCGTACTCTTCATAAAAACACTCTGAGACACGGCGACCGGCGCTGCTAATGCGGTGGCTCTGAATCCACTTGTTGACAAGAAAGGAGGAAAGAGCCACATATGGAAATATTTTGAATTAGGCTAATGTCACGTTGCCATAAAGGGCCGTTCACACGTTTATATAGCGCGTTTTTTTGCGCGTGCTAATTTCAAATGTAGGCACGCGGCAAGCGCTCATAATAGAAGAGACGTGCGAGCTCGTCTTTCCAGGCTCGCCGCTGTTCATGGTTGCATAGCGGAGACACGGGAGAGCAAGCGCTTGTGGAAAGGAGAAAGCGGTGCGATGCGCTCTCCATGATGACGAGGAAGTATCAGAATTAATTGATTTCTAGCCCTTGCATTAGAAATCAGCTACAGGGTTCTCAAGCTTTGAAGACAGGCAAGAGTGACATTTTTGGATTAAATAAAAGTACAGTTAAGTCAAATAAAACATGTTTTATCTCCTGTATAGTTTGGTAACACTACAATAAGACACCATTCATTAATATTACTTAATGCAACATCAACACATTGAGTGAACAATATATTTTTACAACATTAATTAATGTTTGTGAATGTTATTTAATACAAACACTTGATTGTTCATGTTTGTTCACTTCATTCATTGTGCATTAAATAATGTTAACAGATAAAACTTTTGATTTTAAAAATATATTAGTACATTTTTAAGTAAACCCCATGGAGAATAACTGCAGTATATAACTGTTGTTTATTGTTAGGTAATTTTATCTAATGTTATCTAACAAATAGAATCTTATTGTATGTTGTTTTTAATACTACAGTTTCCATCTTTGTAACCGTGATATACACTTTAATATGTGTAAATTTAATCTAAATTAAGCTTTGGTACCGAAATTGGTACCGAGAACCGTGGATTTTCACTGGTATTGGTACCGAATACTGATATTTTGGTACCGTGACATCACTATTGCACAGTGAAGTTTAATGCTTCGTGTTGTGGGTTTGTTCATGTCACTGTGGTAGTGATGCATAAAATAAGTCAAAACATATGCGTATTCTTAGTAGGGATGGGCATTTTTGTAAATTTCTTATTTCGATCATTGATAGGTCTCAAAAAACGAGTACTCGATTACTCGGGGGCGGGGCCTGTTAGGGGGCGTGGCTTATTCGGGGTAGGTGGCGGGGTGTGTCAGTCATGGAGACAATGATACCAATTTAATATTTAAGCAATATTTTGGATTACAGTAGCACTTTCTGATAAAACAAAATGTTATTTTACATTATATTGACTAACATTACACTTTAGTCAGAGTAAAACTGACTTAAATTACTGAACAACACATGACTGAATATGATATCTGAATACAATTTAGAGGAAATGTCATCATAAAAATGAACACACTTGATACTTTTAGGCTACTTTATTCAACCGTAAATAAAACATTCTCTTCAGTGTTAGGCTACTTCAGCAGCATATTTCAACTGTTCTTATGAAACAACAACAAAAACGAACAGCTTAATTTTCATTTAACAAGTTTAACAAAGTAACAAACGACTGCTACAGAATCATTTATTGAAACAAACACAAAAAAAATAAAAAAAAACATTCTGTATAGGCCTATTTTTTACCACGCCTGATGAAACTTAAACAAGCTACAGCCTACATATTATTGTTCAAAAAAATAAGTTGGTCTACGTGCTCAGGTGAGAGGCGTGTTCGGAGTCTATTCACAATTAGTCCGGCGGTGGAAAAAACACGCTCCGCTGGAACAGATGTCGCAGGAACAGCTAAGTACCACTGGGCAATGATGCTCAGCTTTGTAAACCGATTCTCATTTACCTTCCACCACAGTAGAGGGTCCTGGTTTACAGAGATGCATGGCTCACTGAAGTAGCGTTCTATTTCAGTGTCACGCGAACAAATATCACTCGCGCCGGCGCCGTAATCCTCACCGAAAAGAGTGTCGAGCGCAGTAGTTGCCGCTGCTCGTTCAGGCTGAGGGTCATTTTGAATGGGTGTGACAGAATCTGTAACGCTGTCGTAAAGCTGTTTCAGACTCTCGTTTACTCTCTCTCGAAGCTCTGTGTCAAGAAACTTCAGATGTTTGTGTCTTGGATCCAATGTTGCTGCAATCAGAGGTAGAGAAACTTTCTCAGCATCCTCAGCAACAGTGACTATGCGCCGTTTCAGAGATTCTGCCACTGCTGTCTTGAATTCCGAAACTCTTGGAGACTCACCGATCTGTGTGTTTAGGTGTTTAGTGATTAGGCTATGTGTAATTGGATAGACCATTGAAACGCAAACTTGCGTCTCACTGCACATTGTTGTTGTGGCGCACTTCAGAGACTGGAGAACAGGTATCAGTTCTTCCATTATCCGCCAGTGCTCATCTTTCAAGTCCAGTGTCTTCGCATCTGCAAGTTTTGTAGTATTACGATCTGACAGAACAGCGCACACAGTCCATCTCTGTTCCAAAAGACGTTCGAACATATCGCACACAGAATTCCACCGCGTACGACAGTACTGGATCAGTTTGTGTTCGGGTACGTTCTGCTGCTGTTGTTTCTGGCGAAGTGCTGCTGTAGCCACGGTGCTGTGGTGAAAATGTGCCACCAGTCGGCTACTGGCAGCTATCACGCTTTTAACAGAAGCAACACTGAAGCCTTCGTTGATGGCTAGCTGCAGGGTGTGTGCGAAGCAGGGCACTGATTCCCAAAGTCCTCGATTCGCGAGAACCATGTTACTAGCGTTGTCATGAACACATGCTATAACTTTCTCCGAGCTTGACAGCCACTGTTCTGTAGCTCCTTTTAGGTAGTTGGCTATGTTCGTAGCGGTATGTCGTTCGTCGAAACTGCGCGTCTCCAACACTGCACTATGTATTTCCCATTCAGAAATGTAATGACAAGTTAGTGTTATGTAGGACTCAGTGGTCAGCGAGGTCCATGCGTCCGTAGTGATAGCCATCTTCGTTGTCTTTGACAGTCTGTCTCTCAGTGAAGAAGCAGTCTTTTCATATAGAGCCTCTATTCGTCTCGTGACCGTCTTGCGCGATGGGATGTCATACTGGGGCTCAACATAATTCATCAAATTTTTAAACCCTTCTCCTTCGACAAAACGAATGGGTAGCAAATCTTTCGTTATCATTTCGATGATTAGTTGTGTCATCTTTTCACCTCTGGCTGCGGTGCATTTCTGTCTGACGATAAAAGATGCGATGCTCGTCTGAGTTGCGTCTTTGGTGGTATCGGAAGACATTTTATGTACAAATACAAGATGATAACGCATTGTACTTGTGGTAGATTTGTGTGACAGCTTGGCGCTGCATATTTTGCACTGAACTGTTTTTTCATCTATTTTGTCGAAGTGAAGCCAGACATCACTACGTGACTTTGACGCCATTTTCTCTGTTTTCAGTTTGGATTTTGGACCGCGCTCTTTCAAAGCTAACCATTCGGTGCCGCCCAAAATGCTGCTATAACCAATCAGAAAAAAAAGATTTTTTAAAAAAAAATTTCAGATCATCGTTTTTGAGATCGATCGTCGCTGTCACGTTCGAGTACTCGAGTGATCGAGTAATATGCCCATCCCTAATTCTTAGTAGTATATTTGAAAAGTCATTATTTTGTTTGCTGCCTCTAGTGGTGCAGAAAATACACTCTTAACCTCTGACCTTCCTAAATGAAGCAAAATGTTGCATCGTTTGTCTTGTAACAACTGAACAGTCCTGCAGTAAAAGCTTTGTCATTTTGGATGGTTGTTTTTGCATTTTTTTCTTGTCATTGTGGCTTATAATAGCAGAACACTGTTTTTCGCTTATTGCATGCATGGGCAGCGGCTATAAAAAGCACACGGTCCCACCAGAAACACTTTGCTTTTAGCTCCGCTGTCATGTGATGGCTCTCCCTCTAGGCAAAAAGTGGTGTCCAATCAAACAAGATGCCTGCTGGGATATTGTCACAGCGTGCACGAGCGAGTTTACTAGCAAGCTCTTATTTTCTCGTAATATGGCAGAAAAAAATCACATTACTATGTAAGCCTTATATGACTTTTTCTTTTTTTCTAGACAAACTTTGTTGCATTATTTTCCTGTTATCTCTGCTTTGTATTGTAAAAAGCGCTATATAAATAAAGGTGACTTGACTAGAGGCGACAGTGTGTTGAATCCGTATGTCAATCAAAGACCAAGAAATGCATGCAATCCCATCCTATCCAAGTTCTGTAAATAGCCGCAAAGCCTCTAAAATTACATTTGTCAAATTATTAGTATTCTTAGCTAATGCACGACGCTTGTCCGCCGGCCAAATTGACCATCATGGGATGGATTTTAGTTGTGCATACTGATGTAGAAGTCTTGTAATGAAAGGGCTGTTCACCGCTGTTCACCGTAGAGGGAGGCCGGGACAAGCAATCACTGCCCTGCTGGAATCATGGGAACATGAGACCCACGCGTTTCCATTTCCTATCTTCACTTTATCAGCCTCCTGGCTCTGTTATTCTTTAGCTCGGCAGACAGCAGATGAAAGCATAGCACAGATAAATGTTTGTGCTTTCCTGTTTTTATGGGGCTTAAACAAGAACATACATTTACTTGGTACTTTGAGGTTTTCCTTTGGATTCTGCTTTCCATTAAAGGCCCCATGCAGCCAGAGAGATGATAAGAGGTCAATGCAAGTCCTACTGTTGACTTGGCAGTAAAGTCAGAGCTCAAAGGGGGACTTGAGGGCCTGGTCCTTGATGGGTCATTAGAGAAACGCTGCCTCAGGCCAGGCTCCCCTTTTAAGCTTGATTTTACTTGAGTCGTGCTTTAAGTTTAATGCACAGACCTGCAGTTGTTTTTTATTATCATGGACAGGTGTTTTGTGGAGCTCTTGGTTAGTCAATATTAAATGTTGTTCACAACCAGATTATTTCTGCACTGTAAAAAAACTTGAAAAAGGCAACCTATTGCAGTCAATTTGGTAACTCAACTAAAAACTGAAAACTGTTGTTCATCTGATTACCTAAAAGGGGTATTTCACCCTAAAATGAAAATGTGTTACCCTAAATACAATTCACATTGCATTTTTATTCATCTTGATTTCTCACGGTATTCGAGCAAAGAAGACCAATGACCAATGTTAGGATTTTCATTAAATAATACATTTATTTAAATCCTATTGGATTTGAAATTTGAAATGAAGCCAGAAAAATGTAAAGCAATGACCATTTATAATAAGTTATCATATAATTATTTCAAGCTGAAATACTTATATTTCAGGAAACTTGCAAACTTCAAATTTGTTGTTCAGATGGAAAGTTGGGACAACATTTGGACGGGTATTGAGTATCGAAGTAAGGTCAATAAAACAACTTTTAAGCTTAGAGTATTCTTGTGTAGTGCAGAGGAAATAATAAACTGACTCATCCTACTAAATTCATCCTTTTTTTTTCAAGCTACTTTTTTACATTTATTAGAACTTTTTATCTTTTAAGTAAGTAGACGTCAGATGAACCCCATGTGCTCTACAGAGGGAATCCTGCAGGTTATCTTTCTTCATTTGGGGCTTTTAGACTGATCCTAGCATCTGGATCGCGCACTATCAGCTCGCCGTCAGACAGTGATGAAGCGTTCTCCATCTGACAGATCCTCAACCCGGCCCAAACATGTTTTGTCAGAGAGAATAACTAAACCCAAGGCCCGGAGAGCACAAACCCTGTCGGATAAAGACGCATGAATATTGAATACCACGCATTCATCTCTCCAGAATCAATCTTCTGGATAATTCCCCCCATATTTCTTCTTTTTAGTTATCTACAAAACTGCCAAGCAGAGTTTTAAACTGTGCAGGCGATTACGGGAAAGCTTCAGTGAGTGCGTGTCACAATGTCAATGTTTAATGTTGTTTTTTCGGCCGGTTAAATGAGGTGCTAAATTAGAGCCACACATTGTGTGATCCGTTCGAGGCTTGCGTTCTCGTTTGGCATTTCAGGATCTAGTGCAAAACAAAGTAATGAGAGTCTATCTGCCCTGTACTAGTTTTAAGATTCATAATCTTGCATGTTGTGTTTTCTCATGTCGCAGCATTTCAGAGGCAAAAGCTCTTGCTTTCATGTTCTGGTGTGGTTCTCTTAATCTTGGTGTGTGTTTGCCTCTGTTTTCCATGTATAAGCAGTTGCTCTGTGTTTGGACCATTAGTTTATCTGTGTGTGATATCACTGGGTAAACCCAAACTCAGCACTTTCATGTTCAGTCACATCTCCAGGCCGTTTCCCCAGGGTCCGCGAGCCGCGAGTGCTTAACTGGGCCATGCTCACTGGGGCTAATTTTGCAGGAGCCCAATTGAGAATCGTACAGTAGTAAGTCTCCTTAATGAAGGCTTTCTGCATGACCTGCCGCGTTCGTACCCGCGGGGAAAACCGGATCACAACAATACCACGATCACCTACAAGAATGGAGAAGACAAAGACAAGGTGTCCAATGAGGGCGTTAAACATTGTTAATCACAGGGCCCTCAATGCGGACGCTTTACTACAGTGGGACAAGCCCAAACCCCAAAACTACATTTAATTTTTCGCTGCCGCATCATAAAAATCACCCGGGAATGAAAAAACACCGGAAAAACGTCAGGCCGGAATCCTCTGATTAAACCTGACCATTTAAAAAGCCCATTAAAATAGAACTACTGGAATCATAAAAACTCCCTCTCCTGTGGGCACTCGGAAAATTCCATAATAAACTTCAACAACAATTCACCGGCCCAAACGAGGCCCTCCAAACATAGACAGGGAAGTAGATAAATAAATAATATATCCTCTTCTAAAGTGATAGGAACCGTAATGGAAGTGGTGAATGGCTGGATAAAGTGGAGAGTCAGCATTGCACTGGGATAAAGTGACTTTGTGTTTATTGACAACAGGCCGAGTGAAAGCAGCCATTTCTGACTTAGTGCACAAAAGCTTCTGTGTCTTTTTGGTGTTCGTTAGGGATGGGCAACATGACGGTGTGTTTACAGTGTGTCGGCCAACAGAGACTCGTGTCCGCAGATGCACAACGTGGCGCATTAATATAGATTTAAATTGATGTGCGGCCATATTTGTATGTATATTGGCTATTTTATTATGGTTTCAAATAATACTTTTTTTTTAAACTGTTTTGGGTATTTTTTAAGTCTTTTTTAAAACAGCTTCATATTATAGATTTCATCTATTTAATAAAAAACCTTCTCAGAAAAATGTACAAAAATCACTTGGGCAGTTCCCTTTCAAGGGAACTCGAGCTGCGTCGAACGCTGCGGGAACGCCTCTGCGTTGTGCGTCATGAAGCACGTATGGAATCAGCCCAATGGAGAGATGAAACGTCATAGGCGGGTGACGTCATCGACCAGGAAACTATAAAGCACCCCAAAAACATAAGCGCAGTAGCTTCTGTGCCTTCAGTCGCGCTACATGTGAATCTGTCCCTGTGTGATATTGTTTGTCTTACATACCCTGCACCACACAAACAATTTATCCTATATATATATGAAGAGGTCTTTTCCAAAACGCGATAAACGCCATTTTTAAAAAAAATGAGTTTGTCATGTCATGTTGCTGTGCACTGAACCTATTCACTGCTCCATCAACATTTCATGCCAAATCGCTACATTTCCTTGTTTAAAATGTACTACAAGATGCAGTTTCTTTCCAAAACGCGATAAGCGCCAAACCTATTTTTAGCCTAAACGCTATAAATCCTCTCGACTAATCAGAATTCGGTGAACGTTCTACGCAATCCAACAGGGTGGCGCTCTGAACAGAGGTTTGTTTATGTTCATTTATTCCTCAAAATGAGTGAGTTTTCTAATCGACTAGTAGTAGTTCATTTAAGTTTAATCACATATTTCTATTGATTTAATTATTTAAATATGGGAGAGAAACCATAATGACCATTTTTTTAATTGCCTATTCCGCATCTCACGCATAAAGCTTGCCACAAAGAACCGACAAAAGTAATGATTAGGCCTATGCATGAAACTTTTGAATTGTTTATTTTTTAATTAGTGTTTTCTGTCAGATATAGCTGAAAAGATAAAGTTGATATGCTGACTCGCCATCTTCGCAGTAGTGAACGCGCCTATAGAGAGAAATGCACACTTTGAATTAGCCTACATACGCAGAGAGTAGCCAATTTCTTTTCGTTTTTTATTGTTTTGTTTAAATGTAGACATTTCAAGCTTTTTATAGATATACTTCTCAGGATTGTGAGGCAAGTATCGCTGTGTTTCGGTTCATTTATGTGATGCTCTCCAGATCACGCGCGGGCGCTTCCGTGTCCTGATTATATGTCTGCTATATATTTGCTTATTTATTTATTATTAATCCAGTCAATTTGTTGATGAAACATTGATTAAAATGAAGATACAATTTATACAAAACGAAATTCACTTTAAAGCAAGGCTTTCTACTAAACAAAACTTAATAAGTGGTCAAAATCATGTCTGACCCATTCCAAATGTTTTCCGATATATTGGTCATCTTATGATCCTATCATACTCATCTCATGCGGTTCCCTTTTCATATAATCAACATAGATGAAATAAAAAAAATAACATTAGCCTATATTATTAAACATAAATATGAAACGTATGTTTAAGTTTTTTTTTAAACTTAGCCTATATGTAAGCGTCACGCCGCTCCGCTTTGTTCACATGCTGTGTAGCCTATACACGCATGTGTGTGTGTGTGTGTGTGTGGTGGAGGGGTGCCCATCACTACTTTTGAATATCGTTATCATTATTAAATATTTTTAATAATTTGTTTTTTTTTACGCATATGTAGTGGACAAATTGGTCCTACTTGTTACAGGTTTGACACTTTACTAAAAATGACTCTGAATGTATTACTAAATAACTTATTGAATAGCTATTGATATCATTACTATTTTCAGGTTCTGCACCAAATGACTTTTAGCCTAAATGTGTTACTAAATTTAATTTATAGTATGAGCCCCTGTTTATGTTACATGCTCTCGTTTTTTTTTTTTTAAAGACAAACCATACAGTTTTGGAAAAAATTGATGGATTTATAGCGTTTTGGAAAAAAAATAAATTAACTTTTAATTTATCATAAACAATATTGTTGTTTGATTTAATAATCATTGTTCAACATGTTCAGACTGAGCCAATAAAACATTTTAACAGGATAAATTGAATATTCACAAAATGTGTGGGTCTAGGTAAAAAATGTAATTTTCCTGAAAACTATTGAAATGGATTTATAGCGTTTTGGAAAAGACCTCTTCATATATATATTGAGAGATTATGGCGGACGAACAGCAGTTTAGAAAGTGTGTTCCTCCCTGCTCGCGTTATTTAACGAGCGGGGATACACATGATCTTTGTGTTGTTTGTTTGGGAGTTCAGCATGCCCAGTTTGCTCTCGAGGGAGCAGACTGTGAGCATTGCGAGCGTTTGCCGTTAAGGACGCTCCGCTCCCGCCGATCGCTCTTTGAGGAGAGCGGTTCGGTGCGCGCTCCCCGCGGTTCGGGTCCCGCTTCTGCCGAGGCAGAGCGGCGGCGCTTATCGTGGGGATCGCAGATGGATCTCTCAGCGGGGGTTGAGACGGGCGCTGCCTTATCTCTCCCTTCACCTGTGAGATCCAGTGCCTCATGCCTGGGTTCGGAAGCACGCGCTGCGGTTTTTTCCGCTCGGGATGAGGCACCCGTACTACAGCTATCCAGTTCTGAGGAGCTGGATGTTGTTAGTGTGGAGGGAGAGACTGAGGATTCGCCACCTCACTCTCCCGAAAGTGATGAGCTTATGGAGGTTTTAACACGAGCTGTTGAAAAACTCAGTATTGAATGGCCAGTGATTAGACAGGAGTCTGTGTCAAAATCGAAACTTGATGAAAGATTTTTGCCCTCACGTGTTCAGCCTCCACGCCGGTGTCTGCCGTTCTTTCACGATCTCCACACTGAGGTGTCGAGATCGTGGAAGAAACCGGTTTCATATAGAATATTTAGTCCCCAGACATCAACATATTCAAATATAATGGGGGCTAGATCATATGGTTATGGCGCTTTGCCTCGCGTGGAAGAGACGCTCGCGAGCTATCTCTCCCCCGAGGCGGCGTCATCTTTTAAAACACCGGTATTACCCACCAAGCCCCTTAGAAATACATCTGCTTTGGTGGGTAAAGCGTATTCGGCTGCAGGTCAGGCTGCGTCATGTCTGCATACAATATCAATCTTGCAGGCATACCAGGCTGACCTGCTGAGGGACGTGAGTGAGAGTGACGCAGTCAGTACTGACGTAGTTCGAGAACTGCGTCAGGCTGCTGATTTATCCCTGCGCGCCACCAGAGAATCGGCCAAGCTAGTGGGTCGATCTAGGGCAGCTCTGGTGGCCGCAGAAAGACATCTCTGGTTAAATCAGACAAATATGAAAGACAAAGAAAAAGCTTTT
The DNA here is from genome assembly GCA_030578255.1 of Tiaroga cobitis. Classification (NCBI taxonomy): domain Eukaryota; kingdom Metazoa; phylum Chordata; class Actinopteri; order Cypriniformes; family Leuciscidae; genus Tiaroga; species Tiaroga cobitis. Next base: position 38,513,878 of record CM060600.1, on the reverse strand, counting down.
CTTTTAGATGCTCCTCTCTCTCCATCGGGGTTATTTGGCGAAGCTGTTAATTCTGTTATAGACAAATTCCAGGAAGAGAAAAAACAAGCTGCAGCTTTCAAAAAATTTCTCCCGTTAAAAATTCACGTCCCTGGGGCTGCTGGGCGGGAGCAGCCCCGGCCGTCTACAAGTAGGGCGCAGCAGAAACAGAGTGTCGCGTCTCGTGCTCCCCCTGCTGGACAGTGGGCTCAGGCGCGGCACTCTCAGCCGAAGTCTTCTAGCAATAGACCTGATCTGAGGACAGTGATATTGTCTAAGAAGGCTTCGGCTAAGAAGAAGTCCTGACGCCGAGGCGTTCAGGATGCTGAGGGTGGTACCCACCGAGGCGGAAAGGAGTTCACCTCTCTTTACGGTGCCCATTCTTCCTCGGTGCCCTCAGGGGGCCGTTCTGCCAACCCCGCCTTCATGCCGGGGCGTAGGCGGTCCCAGCGAGCGTTTTCCCGAGGGACGCTCGCTCCCTCTGAATAAAAAAAAAAAAAAAAAAGCAGAAGCAGAGTGTCGCGTCTCGTGCTCCCCCTGCTGGACAGTGGGCTCAGGCGCTGCACTCTCAGCCGAAGTCTTCTAGCAATAGACCTGATCTGAGGACAGTGATATTGTCTAAGAAGGCTTCGGCTAAGAAGAAGTCCTGACGCCGAGGCGTTCAGGATGCTGAGGGTGGTCCCCACCGAGGCGGAAAGGAGTTCACCTCTCTTTACGGTGCCCATTCTTCCTCGGTGCCCTCAGGGGGCCGTTCTGCCAACCCCGCCTTCATGCCGGGGCGTAGGCGGTCCCAGCGAGCGTTTTCCCGAGGGACGCTCGCTCCCTCTGAGGAGGGTCTCACAGCAGTCAAACCAGTCGTTCCCTGCCGGTGCGCCGTTACAGGGCGCTGTGTTTGCTGCTCAAGTTACACCAGAGGCCAGTCTCGAGAGACTGGTACCCTTAGTAGATTTTCTGGCAGAGTGGAAAAGCCTTCCAAGAATATCTCATTGGGTCCTGCAGACAGTAGAAAAAGGATATGCTATCCAGTTCAGGTGTCGTCCACCAAAATTCAGAGGGGTTCTGCACACAGTGGTGGGCCCCGAGCAGGCTCTGGTAATGGAACAAGAGGTGAAAACGCTCCTCCAAAAGGAGGCTATAGAACGGGTTCCTCCTCCCAGTTTGGAGTCAGGTTATTACAGCCGATATTTCATCGTTCCAAAGAAGGATGGGGGGTTGCGTCCAATTTTAGACCTGCGCCTATTGAATCGCTCGGTAGGGAAGCTAAAATTCAAGATGCTCACTATCAAGCAGATCGTGTCTCAAATCAGATCCGAGGACTGGTTTGTCACGATAGACCTAAAGGACGCATACTTCCACATTTCCATCCTTCCACAACACAGGAAGTTCCTGAGGTTCGCCTTCGGGGGCGAAGCATACCAGTATCAGGTTCTTCCGTTCGGCCTAGCACTCTCTCCCCGAACTTTTACGAAATGCATGGATGCAGCTCTGGCACTGCTGCGGCTCCAGGGCGTCCGCATTTAAACTATATCGACGATTGGTTGATTCTGGCTCAATCGGAGCATCAGGCGATTCGGCATCGAGATGTCGTTCTCGCCCATATCAAAAAGTGGGGGTTGAGGCTCAACGCCAAAAAGAGTGTGATTTCTCCAGTACAGAGGACCACTTTTTCTGGGCGTGGTTTGGGATTCGACGACGATGCAGGCACATCTGTCTCCTGCTCGTATAGCTTCGATTCTCTCAGCCATCAAACAGGCAAAGCTAGGCCAGTCACTCACTGTGAAAAGATATCTGAGGATTCTGGGTCTCAGGGCAGCAGCATCCAACGTTATACCTTGCGGCCTGCTGTACGTGAGACCACTGCAGTGGTGGCTCAGGACCAAGGGGTTCTCCCCGAGGGGAAACCCGCTCCGCAAGATCAGGGTCACGTGACGGTGTCTCCGTGCTCTGGCTATGTGGAAAGAACCTTGGATCCTGTCCCTAGGTCCTGTGTTGGGGGCTCCGTCTCAAACACTAACGACGGGCACCTCTCTCACAGGCTGGGGGGCGATCATGAGTGGTCGCTCGGCCCAGGGTCTATGGCAGGACCATCATCTTCATTGGCACATAAATTGTCTAGAAATGATGGCAGTGTTTCAGGCTCTGAAACACTTCCTCCCAGACCTGAGAGGTCACCATGTTCTTGTCCGGTGAGACAACACATCGGTGGGCTCTCATATAAACCATCAGGAGGGTCTGCGTTCGCGCCCGTTATACAAGCCGGCTCGCCAGATCCTTCTATGGTCCCAGGGGAAGCTTCTTTCATTAAGGGCAATTTATATCCCTGGATATTTGAATCAGGGGGCAGACATCCTGCCGAGGCAGGGGCTGAGGCCCGGGGAGTGGAGACTCCACCCCGAGGTGGTGGAGCTCCTATGGAAACATTTCGGTCGTGCCGAGGCAGACCTATTTGCTTCCAGGGAAACATCACACTGCCATCTGTGGTTTTCCCTAAGTCCTCCAGCCCCTCTGGGGTTGGACACAATGGTACAGGAGTGGCCGAGGTCACGCCTGTACGCATTTCCCCCGATTGCTCTGCTCCCAGGAGTTCTGGAGAGGGTTCGCCGGGACGGGGTCAGTCTACTGTTGGTAGCCCCGTACTGGCCGGCCCGAGTTTGGTTTTCGGACCTAATTTCTCTCCTCTGGAGATTCCGTTGAGGAGGGACCTTCTCTCTCAGGCGAGCGGGTTGTTACTTCACCCCCGCCCAGATCTATGAAGGTTGTGGGCTTGGCTTTTGAGGGGCCCAGCTCATAGAGTCTGGTCTCTCAACCGAGGTTGTTGAGACCATTCTTCACTCCAGAGCTCCATCCACGAGGAAGCTTTATGCCTTGAAGTGGAAACTTTTCACTTCTTGGTGTGGAGAACACCTGCAGGACCCAGTTAACTGCCCAGTGGGTGCAGTGCTGGAGTTCCTGCAGGAGCGCTTCTCCACAGGGTTATCCCCCTCCACACTAAAGGTGTATGTGGCGGCACTAGCTGCTTACCACGTCCCTTTCAGTGGAGTTTCTCTTGGGAGACACCCGCTTGTAACTCGTTTCCTCCGTGGCACTTTGAGGCTGAGGCCAGCAGTTCGTACGAGGGTGCCGACCTGGGATCTGGCCATTGTATTGGAAGGTCTTTCCCTAGCTCCTTTTGAACCTATCGAAGAAGTTCCTGAGAAGTTTCTCACTTTTAAAACTATCTTTTTACTTGCTATCTCCTCATTAAAAAGAATCGGAGATTTGCAGGCTCTGTCCGTGTCACCCTCGTGCCTGGAATTTTCGCCTGGCATGGTTAAGGCTTTTCTGCATCCTAGACCAGGTTACGTTCCCAAGGTCCCTACTAATGTTGTTAGACCTACGGTTCTGCAGGCTTTCTGTCCTCCTCCATTTATGTCATCGGACCAGGAGAAACTTAATTTACTCTGCCCTGTTAGGGCGTTAGACGCTTATGTCCACAGAGCTGCCCTGTGGAGGAAATCAGAACAACTATTTGTATGTTTCGGGCCATCCAGGAAAGGGTGCCCTGCGTCTAAACAGAGAATGAGCAAGTGGGTGGTCGAGGCTATCTCACTTGCTTATGAGTCGGCTGGTCAGCCTTCACCTTTGGCTGTTCGAGCCCACTCTACTAGGAGTATGGCTGCTTCCAAAGCTCTATTATCGGGGGTTTCCCTGAGTGATGTTTGTGATGCGGCTGGATGGTCTTCACCGCATACTTTTATTAAGTTCTATGACCTAGACTTAAGTTCTACCCCTGGGGCACAAGTGCTCTCGTCCTCTGTGCGCTAGTTCTCACATGGCGGTCATTTGGTCCTATGGCGACGTGGGTATTCGCGTTCCCGCAGCGTTCGACGCAGCTCGAGTTCCCTTGAAAGGGAACGTCTCGGTTACGTATGTAACCCTAGTTCCCTGATAGGGAACGAGACGCTGCGTCGTTCCGCCATACTCCCGGCACTCCCGTTAGCGCTTCCTTCAGGCCTATCAGAAGCTACTGCGCTTATGTTTTTGGGGTGCTTTATAGTTTCCTGGTCGATGACGTCACCCGCCTATGACGTTTCATCTCTCCATTGGGCTGATTCCATACGTGCTTCATGACGCACAACGCAGAGGCGTTCCCGCAGCGTTCGACGCAGCGTCTCGTTCCCTATCAGGGAACTAGGGTTACATACGTAACCGAGACGTTTTCTTGAAGGGTGTATAATATAATATGATAAAAATGTATATTTTTTTAGCTTATTCCATTTTTATGTTTGTAGGAATAATCTTTGGGTTTGTGACCAGGGTTTTAAATGAAACAATAAAGTACTTTTTTCTTTTAGTAAAATATTTTATTCACTGGAAATATCAAGAAATATGAAACTATTATTTAATGTTACCCATTTTTTTTTTTTCAGTGGAATTCCATTGTCAGTAACTATACCATACTGTTACTGTGATGCGGTTCTACCTAGTTTTTTGTATATTGACTATTTTATTATGGTTTCAAATATTTTTTTTTTTTAATTTGGGTATATAGTTTTTTTTAAAGTCTTCTATATGATGCTGTTTTTGCCTTATTTTATATTCCATTTATTTAATATTTAGTAAAAAACCTCAGTGTATAATATAATATGATCAAATTTATATATATACCAGGGTTTTAAATTAAATTAAGTACTTTTTTCTTTTTGTAAAATGTTTAGTAACACTTTACAATAACGGTTCATTAGTTAACATTATTTAGTGTATTAACTAACACAAACTAACAATGTGCAATACATTTATTACAGTATTTATTTATTAACCTTTGTTAATGTTAGTTCATCCAAATCCAGCTGTTCATTGTTTGTTCATGTTAGTTCACAGTGCATTAACTAATGTTAACTAACACAACCTTTGATTGTAATACGTATTAGTAAATGTTGAAATTAATATTAACTAAGATTAATAAATGAAGCATTGTTTATTCTTAGTTCATGTTAAAACTCATGAACCTTATTGTAAGTGTATGTGTTACCAAATGTTTTATTGACTAAATATCTAGAAAATATTTTCCAGTGTCAGTAACTATACCACAATATACTGTTACCATGATCTAGAATTACTCGTTCCGTGATTCGGGAATGAAACGCCCACCCCTGGTGTCGCTGCCATAGTTTGTTAATGTGTATGTGCCTGTGCATTCATTATTAACTTGTGACATTTTTAGCTCCTTCTGTCTGCAGGATGCAGTTGGCGGCTTCTCTCTGTCAGTCAGGGGTCATAAACTCAGTGCAATAATGAGCGCTGGCTGATTCTCCGTGCATTAAGCGTCACTAACACACTCTCACGGAAACGCAGGGATTCACCCATGACACGGCAAATGTGTCGAATCCTGGGCCAACCCTGCCAGTTTCTGGCTGGCGCTGGACCAGTGAGTTGTTTAAAGGGAACAGCAGTGCGCTCATTCACGAGTCTGAAGTGCCGAACGCACTGTTGCCGTTTCAGGGAGTTGTCAGATTTGAATTACAGCCCCTTGAATGCTTTCCTTCAGTAGCCGTTCACATAAATTCTCCCCGCTGCACACTTTTTTGCCTCTCGCATTTGTGAGAAAACACGTCAGTAAATCTCGACATGGTTGTTCTTGCAATAAAACTGCAAAAGTTCTGCACTTTACTGGTTGCATTTTTGTGCTTTATCGTTGTTGTTGTGAGGGAAATGTTTTATTGTACCGCCGTGTTCCAGCGCTGAGGTTCTGTGCCAACAAAAGCAATGATTTGGGCCAGAAAGGAAAAAGGAGTAAACAGGAGGAAAAGAAGGACGAATGAGGGAGTCTAGGATAGCATAACTCTCCGATTTCTTCCTAAACCCAACAAGGCATATTCGGATACATTAACCGCTGCTATTCTTGACTGGTTTTCTTGCTATTTGTATATGGAAATCAAAACCTCAAGTCTGCAAAACAATAGACTGCTGAGCTGAAAAGCTGGCGTTTTCCCCTTGCACATATACATGTTTCCTTTTTCATCCCCTTCCTTGTCATGTGCAAATGATTTTGTGTGGAAATCTGATCTCTTTTGTGCTGCGTTTAGTGGGAACGCAAGAAATCACATGCCGTGTCTGGTTTCAGCCGATTTCTCATTCTGGCAGTTTGTTTCCACACTAGTTGAGTTTTAGCGACGTAGGCACATGCAATATAGGCATGAATATTTACTCTTTTTAGCTCTGGACTTGCGTTTTCTCTCTTTGTTTGTTTTCAGTAGTGCCTGACAGAACACATGATAGTATTTCTACAATCTCTGCTCAGACTCTCAAGAGTGTAAACAACTCGTAAAATAGAAATGAGTGACATTTGAGAGCCAGTCTTGGGCAGTCTGAGACGTTTATCTGAAAGGAGTCGATATCGCAGAGAGGGACCAAAAAACGAGAGGCTTTACTGATGTATGAAAGTCAGAAAGACTAGCCTTTCTCAGAGAAGGACCACCATCATTTCTAGGGTTGTGACGGTGGGAGTTTTTTACCACCGGTGTTGGGGGGGATAAATATAAAAAAATAAATAAACAAGGCTTAAACCTCCATTTTGTAACAGCATGTTTATTTTAGCACTTCCATCAGTGAAACACTACAGCCTGTAAAACATTTAAATAAATATTGGTAACATAAATAGTATAAGAAAGTTACAAACAAATAGTCGTTTTATATTTCCCGACAAAGACGCGTCACATAGCATGTGGGACACGAGCAGGTCATTCTCTTTTCTAATATCATCATGTCTTCTCCTGATATTCAGAGAAACTGACACTTGTTGTAAAAGGTCTGAAGAGTTTTATCTTCCGCAGTGTCGAGACATTTAGCCGATGTTTGATTTTGTGCTGCCAGAGAAAGCGAAACTAAAATCCAAAGCGTGTGTGAAACGTGACGCGCCTTCCCATAATAACAAGCACAAACTGTGTAAAATAGAATTTGATCTGCGAGCAACAAGGTATCAGGCCTATTATATTAACATTTTTACTGTGGTAAAGTAGAAAAAAATGCTGTAGGACACATTAAAAGCGAACCAAAGGAAGAAACGTTTATAAATGGGCGAGACGTGTGTGAATATTTGAGGAAAAGACACAAGATGTTTGTTTCGCTGATAATCGGGTGACCGGATCGCTAAACATGATACACAGCCGTCAAAGCTTAAATTTAAGGGCTCGCGTGACGTACCTCTCATTCGGCACACGAATCCAAATGTTTCCATGGCTTCAATGTAACATTTAATTTCCAACCTATTATTTCTTTTGTAAACAAAGCTGTTCACATGACATGTGCTTCACTCGTGTCATAATATTCACGTACAATTTTTTTTTTTTACCGGCAAGTAAAAAAAAAAAAATCACGTTTATTGGCAAAGCCCTAGTCATTTCGTCTCAAGCGTTCCTGAGGCTGGCGGCTCTGTCCTCGAGTCTCTTTACCTTCCTTTCGTCTTTCCTCAGGTTCACGAGCGCTGCAGTGAAATGTGCATTGACGCACTGCGAGTCTGTGACTGATAGTTTTTGATGGCCATTTTAAAAGTGTATTTCAGATCACTCACAGTCGCTCATTGTCCCGGTGGTCTCGGGGTTACAGAAAAGTCCCTTGTGTTGTGTAATCTGCAAATGATAAAAAGCATTTTCCCTCCAGCCGCAGTAACTTTATATCATTGAGCTGGCGTGGCGTCCCATGCCTGGATTTTTCCCCCATATTGTTGCGATTATGTGTGCGTGTGGGTTGGAGGTGAAAACAGTAGCCCCATTTTCTTTTCTATTTAGCCAGCTGAATGTGCTGTAAGAGCCGTTTGTGAGAGGGGAAGAAACGCCGGTTCGAGTTTCTCACCAGATATGGAAGAGATGAAGCAGATAATGATTTGTTAACTAGGGTCTCGCATGGCCTTTCCCAGCCTCCCTGAAGGTGAACATTTCAAACGTTTCCTTACATGGAACGATCAATGTGCGCTTGGATCTGAATGGTTTTCAATGCTCATAAAATAATTGTTTTTATGAGAGAACAAAGTGATTAAGGTTTTTAAATGTGCTCAAAACAAAAAAATGTAGGCCATATGCAGATTTCAGCAGCATTTTTTCTTTGTACGTTGTGGTGCTTTTTGATCATTTGTTCATTTTCATTCTCTCAGCTGGTCACAAAATCTAAAACCCACACGACTCATCTGTGCATTTCTGTGCAGTCGGTAATTTCCCCAAGCTTTATGTATTATGTACATAAGTATTATGGCTCTTGTATGAGTGTTTGCAAGGCAGCACTGTAATGAAATTTTCTTTGACTTATTCCTATTCTTTTTTTTGCAATAACCTCAGTCGAACTGCTGTTCTTCTAAATTTGACTCACCTTTTCCATTTAACTTACCATTCAAAATCAAAGAGATGATATCACTGTGATATGTGATATATATATATATATATATATGAGAGCTGGAGAATTTAAGCCTGGTGTGGTTTATAACTGAATCTCTTTTTTGTTCTTGCATCCATTTATTGCATAGAGTTCTAAATTATTTTACCCATAATTTAATGTTATACTTTTGCTGCCTTTTAAATCAAAATATAGCATTTTTGATTTACAACAACAGAATTTTTTTATCACAATTTTTAATCTGAAAATCACAATTAGATTTCTTTCCACAAAACATGCAGCCCATATTTCTTGCATGCATTTTCATACTAAATTTGCTTACTGAACTGATTGGCTTTCTTACACGCATCCATATTGCATACTACTATTAATCTCCGCAGGCAGCACATTTTTTTTATATTATTTTACCCGTAATGTAATGTTATTCATTTGCTGCCCTGCAAGCACTTCTAGTTCGCCTATTTGCTTATAGTCTTATTTCGCTGTGGAGAGCAATGTTGCACTTGCCCAGACTTTTGTGCTCCGATCAGAATACATTATGAAGAAGGTTTGGATGTTGCCTCATACATCATTTTGATGATCATAACCCAAATGGTTTCGCCTACGGTCGTGAGTAGCCCTCGTCAATGGACAGTCTCTTTATTAATCGTATTCGGGCCTTGTTTTGTCCTGTCGAGTCTTGTCCCCCTTCCCCTCACCTCTGAAGATAAATATCCATTCAGCAGAAGGTTTCAGATGGTAATTGACGGGCAGCACTAAACAAATTCACTTGCCCTCCGCCACCCCTCCCGTCCTAAGCCCATCTAATCTAACTAATGCCCCCGTTTTTGTGCTGGAAAGTGAATTAAAAACAGCCAACTCAATACCTGATCCATATCAGGGAGCTAGTTGCATGCACATTAGCCGTTCGTCTGCTGCCCCTGTAATTGCGTTACACCACTTGAAGGCTGTAACTATTAGGAACATACAATCTCCCTGCCGTTGTTAATCGGAGCCTCCGCAGGCCTGAAGGCTCCCGATACTCAGATTAAGGGCCGATCCGGATGGAGGGATGGAGCGTGGGGCGAAAATCTCCCTTGAAAGCCACAGGCGACCATGGAAAGCTTTTTTGTGAGGAGGAGTTCAGCTGTTGGGTTGGTAGATCTTTCTGGGAAGCCGTCCACTAATCAGCATCTTTCTGCTCGCCACCATATTTCATCCCTATTGTGCTCCACGCCCAACAGCGTGGCCTGTTTTTCTCGGTCTTTCTCTTTCCTCCCTCCCCTCCGGTTTCTCCAGCCCTTCATGCCTCTGCTATCTGTCTTCATTCTTACAGCCAAGAATATGCCGGAGACCACACCAGGCTTATAATCTCCTACTCTCATTTCTCACTGTTGCTTAGAGAAAGACGCTTTTTTTTTTCTTTCCCTGTAACTTTGAAAATAGCTGCGTGACGTCATTAGATCTCTCTTTCTGTAAAGCAAAGCTTGTAAGCTTAAAGGTGATTTCAAGTGTCACCAAAATGACATTGCAAAAATAATGACTGGAGGTTTTCTTAACACTTTTGCCTTCCATTGTTTGAACACTAAAATTATAGCTAACTACCAGTGTTTTATTTACAGTGACTCTTACATTTACATTCATGCATTTATCAGATTTATCACTCCCAGAAGAAACGGTTCTTTTTAGAATCTTAAACGGTTCCGTCAGGCGTTTCATATATTAATATTATTAATATTTTTAGTAAAAATTTATGAACTAAACATCTCGTAAACTTGCTTTATCACTAGAATTTTGTTAAGAATTATGAAATCATTTGAGAAATTTCTCGTTTGCCATAAAGAGTAGGGATGCACGATGATATCGGGACAACATCGGTATCGGCCGATAAAAGCTTAAAATGACCATCATCGGCATTGACCGATATGAATATTTCTGCCGATGAGCCTTGCCGATAGGGTGGCGTGTTTCCTAAGCGCACGTGACGACCGTGAACGAAGCATGAGCGCCAGCAACTTAAACTTCCAACTAGAGGTGTGCGTTTCACGGTTTTTGATCGTAGACGATTAAAATGTCTCCACGATCTGCTTTTGAAGAAAAATCATAGTATCGTGCATTCTATCAGTTCAATTGTGGCGCCTTCATCTCAACATACTGTACAACGCGACGTACATTCACATCACATGTAAACGCAGAGGTAGAGTTACACTCACGGGACACCGCAATTCACAAAAGTTCATTATTTGCATGTGCGTCAAAGTCTTGCTAGTTAAACATGTCATTCACGTGCTGATGCGCTGTTCTAACATCCGCTTTTCTGAGCGCGTTACACCCGACGCTCACAGGAACTAAAGCCTATCACAGCGCCTGCATACTGGACTAATCTTTCGAGTCTTATTGCGCTGAGACTGTCAAATACACACAAGGTTTACATAAACAAAGTTGGTTATGTCTAAAGTGAAAGCAAACAGAGAAAATCTGCTTGTCAAATGCGTGTATATTAGACGCGTCGCGTGCAGTTCTTAAAGAGACAGTAATAATATGCTGCCGCTTGTCCTTAAAGAGATACTGCACCCAGAAATACAAATTCTGTTATTATTTACTCACTCTAATGTTGTTCCAAACCTGTATTCATTTCTTTCTTGTGCTTAAATATACTATGGAAGTCACTGGAGTACAGCAACTGTTTGGTTAGCCACATTCTTCCAAATAACTTTTATAATTTCAACAGAAGAAAGAAACTTGAGAGAGTAAATGATGACAATTAAATTTTTTGGGAGAACTATCCCGTTAATGTTAATAAAACAACAAAACACAGAGGAAATCACTCATTGCTCTTGACTGAGAACTTTAATAGAAGCTTTAAACAGCTTTTTTTGCGCTTAAAAACAAACAAACAAATATATCGGTATCGGCATCGGGCAAAATTAGTTTGAAAATATCGGCATATTGAATATCTATATCGTGCATCCCTAATAAAGAGTTCTTTAAAATTGAGTCAAGAACAATAGAGTTCTATATAGAACATTTAAATGCATTTATGAGACACATTTACATTTATGTATTTAGCAGACACGTCTTACAAAAGACGGACAAAAGCAATTCGTCAAAGAGCCACCAATATACAACAATAGCTTTTATCCAAAAGCAATTCGTCAAAATAAGTGTCAAGTATTTACTCTGAGTATATTAACATACGAAAAAATGACACTTTAGCCTGTCGTGCATCTTACACATTGACGTTTTTCAAGTTTTCTCTTTGTTTTTGGTGGCTTTGGGCATGTAGACAGAGGAATGCATTTAATGGGGTTGGTGTGTACAGTGTACATATAGAGCGGGGTTGCTGGGATATAAGCACTAGATGGTTGCGTCTCACTTTACATGATGCTCACTATGCATTCTATCGACAGATGAGAGATTCTCCGTGAGAAACAGCGCTGTGGCAAAGATCTGGTTACATGTTACAGGCCTTACAGTTTTACAGAGCTTGCTAAGATCGTTGGTAGTTTAGGGACGTGTCCAAGAGCTACAGTAACAATCCCTGTTTCATTGTTAGTGTCATGCAGTTTATCTTATGGAAATTTAACACTCTTAACCTCTGCCACATTCCCTTTTTTGTAAGGCTAAAAAGTCTCAATTACATGCCATTCACTACCTATTTTAATTCCTGTAATGGTGTTTCATTGTTAGCATCATGCAGTTTATCTTTATCTTAGTTTATATTTGTTTTTAAGTTTTAAAATGACAATTTGGTTGTGAAATAATGCAAACATATAGGGTACTTACAGGGACTTTCAGGATACGTTTTTTTAGGCTCTGTGTGACGGGTTAAAATCATAATGAAATGCCATTGACAACCAATTTTTCCCTGTATTGAGATGCATTTATGAGATAAATAAGATATTTAACAACAAACACATGATTTTATCCATTAGGAAGTGATTGGATGGTATAAAGATGGTGTCAGATGAATAGGAACTGGTCTTAGAGGTGTTGCATGAAAGATTATAAAGGTATATTTTCTCTTTAGAATAACATGCATTGATGAACCAATCACTACCAGGAATGTTCATTAAGGAATTAAATGGAGTGTATTTTGAGTTGCTTGGTAATACTGGAAGAGACTTACGGCTCGCTTTGTTGCCGTGTTGGCCGTCATCTGTTCCAGTCTCTTTAATGGAGACCCCTGAGTGAATCCAGAGAGCAGCTCTTTAAAATTTTATAACTCTTAACAGGCTGATTTATAATGATGGGCTGAAGCGTAGTTCTGCCGCAGCAGAAATTTCTTTGTCAATACGAAGTGCAAAGACAGAGATGTCCGAGAACAAAAGAACGCTGGCGTGTTTCGCCACTGACAAAGTAAACCAAACAAGAGTCCCATGTGACCTCCGTCTCTTGAACCTCTGACCTCTACAAAGTCACTTAAATCATTATCTCCCCAGCCTCTTTCTTCACAGGTCCCGAAGCTCTACCTGCCAGCTGACGTCCAATGATCAATTACAACGGACAGGGGTATCCGTGTCTGGGAAGCTCCCTGGAGGCGGATTTGTCAGGGATGGGGGGTCATCAGATATGCTTGCGCTGAAGCATTGGGGTGGTCGGGCATCTCGCGCACAGACAGAAGGTCGTTTTGTCATTGTCCTTGTCTACTTCGCATTACTCACCAGTGGGGCGGGTTAATGATAAACCGATCTGGCCTGAAGAAGCAGTGAGTGAGAGCCGTGCCAACGACCAGAGACAGCCGAGGGTGTCTAGTTCGGTGATTCAGCCAGGCTCTGACAGATAATCCCTTAGTGGGAGAAACTGGGAGTATCCGTGGGAGAGATCCGCTCAGAACGACATTAATCCTGCTGTTTATTCTGTTAGTGGCTGTGTCCTCTCTGTCAGGTGCGCCGGCCAGCGTCCAGGACCCCGTTCGGCGCCCGTCACCTTCAAAGCCTTGTTTGTTTTCGCTGGAGCGTCTGAGTGCTGTTAGTCTCCTGTAATCCTATTCAAAAGTCCCTTCCTTAGCCGCCTCCGTTTCCCAGGATCAGGAATCTTGGAGCAGGGTTACGTGGACGCCTAATTAAGCCCATTAGCAGCAGCGTTAAATCTGACTCGTCATGAGCAGGCCAAACTTTATCTTGTACTGTTTGTTTATATAAAATCAACGTTTTATGCGTCAGCTGCCCTCCCTGCGCATTTATTCATCAGGCTAATTTAGGATTTCAGTGTAAGTTAAGAATGCTTAATGTGTCAATGCCCTGCAGATTTTCTTCCAGAATTAGCACAAAAAAGTCCTTCTGCTCACAAGTCACGAGTTTCCTTTGCTTTTAAAAACACTGATCTCAAAAAATTTGAGCAAATGAGAATATGGTAGATGCGGTCTTGCTAGTTCTCTTGCTGAAATGTTAATGCCATCTTGTATGGGATGTTGTTGCATTCGAGGGTAAAAGACAGCAGTGGTGTTTGATCAGAAAATACTTTTGATTCGATTAGATAATTCTCTATGCTTTAGGATTCCCAAACTTTATTTCAGCCAAACCCCTTTGAGCTCAAGTCCATATTTCAATAATTTAACAACATATTAGCATGTTAAGGTTTCTCTGATGTTGGTTAATGGCCAAATGATGTACTGGTAAACAAAATAAAATATTTCATATTTTTATCAAGTATCTGATTTTGTTTATGTTTAGTTTAGTTTAGTTCAGTTCCTTTATTGTCCACAAATGGAAAGTTGTCTTTGGCTTCACTATACACCACAAACAAGGACACCAATACAACATAACAATTTACATAAATAATGTAAAACAATAATATACATTATTATGCACAAATTAAATTTGGTACACATTTTACATTTTGCCACTTTACATCTAAAAGGTCTCCTTGATGGTAAACATGAAATTTAGAATGTAAGGGATGAGAAGAATCCTCTATAATAACCAATGCTTTTTGTTTAACTTTTATATTTGTGACCCTGGACCACAAAACCAGTTACGAGTCTCACGGGTATATTTGTGGCAATAGCCAACAATATATTGTATTGGTCAAAATTATTGACTTTTCTTTTATGCCAAAAATCATTAGGATATTAAGTAAAGGTAATGTTTCATGAAGATATTTTGTAAATTTCCTACTGTAAATATATAAAAAAATATTTTTGTGAGTGAATGCAACAATATCGCGGACATAAATGGACAACTTTAAAGGCGATTTTCTCAATGTTTCAGATTTTCAAATAGTTGTTTCTCTGCAAAATAGTGTCCTATCCTAACAAACCATAAATCAATGGAAAGCTTATTTATTCAGATTTCAGATGGTGTATACATCTCAATTTCAGAAAATTGACCCCTGTGACTGGTTTTGGGGTCCAGGGTCACATTTTTATATTACATTTTTTTAATCAAATGTGTCAATTCATCTCGTAGCTGTTTGTTTTGGATCAAGAACTGTCACAAGAGCGGTCACTACGGCGGTCTATTATCACAAGATAACAACGTGTATGTATACTTTCCTACTTAAAACACCCACCTCAGGTCACGCACAGCAGGTCCTGTAGCCGTAGAGTCAGGATATCCTGCCAGAACCCATGGGCCGCCCTGTCTAGCATTGATTTACTGATGAGTGACTCTTGGGTAAACAGTTTCATTTCCCTGTCCTAAGCTCTCTCATCTCTTCTAATGTGATGCAGGTGAGTGCCAGAGAGGAAAACTCCTCCGGCGTGATCTAACCCAGTCTCCAGTCCTGTAATTACATCCCCAAATACACCCTGGGCCCGCTCACAGTGGGGCGACGGCGAGTTTAATCATCTGTCCTTTGATTGTGCCATCTAAAGAACATGCGTTTGATGCAGAACATGCAATGCTTTTTGTTCTTGTAGCCCCCTGTCATATCTTATTCCAGACATCTGTTCAGTCGTGACCCCGCCGTTTACTTGCACTCTTATGTTTTTGAGCGAGGCATGTGAGGGGGTTTGTTTTGTAATATTGCAAGAGTTTATTTTACAGATTGTCTTTAAATACCCCCATTTAATTTGGGTTTGTAGCTTTGAGGGCAACATCTACATGTTAGTGTACTCCTAAAAACTGATTTAGCATTTACAATCTGCAGTCTTTTTTGTTTCAGGAAAATGGGGCAGAAACATCTATGACTCACAGGGGATTAACGGCATGCAAAAGTCCTTGGTTTTGAAGTCTGTGAAGTTTAACGGACACTCACTTGCTGTCAGGACGAGACGGTTATGCAAAAGGGAAATACTAAATGCATCAAATGCAATAAACAGTACATGCATCTGACAGGCCATCTGTGTGAGTTAGTTTGAAGCCTATGAAATTGTTAAAACAACGCTGTATTTATTGATTATAATTACACTAATGTATTTATACACTCATTACACTAATGACTCGTCTTGTTTGCAAGAATCTCCCACTTTTTCTCCCACTTATGCCACCTGGATAGGACTAGCTATTGCTTATGTCCCACTCTAACTTCCTGTTTTACAGGAAATAGGTCATCACAGAACAGAAAATTGAAAGGTAATCACTGCAGAGTCAATTTGCCACAGAACTCAAGAGTTCTCCACAGCGGCTGCTTTTGTCTCTGATAACATAATTGGGACTCAGGTACGACCCGCCCAAAATACAAATTGCTTTTCACAGTATGAGGTTCAGCGCGTCTGCAAATGTGCCACGTTGAGAGGAAAATGTTTTCACATAGTTTCTGGTGCTCCACGGATGTAACTGTTGCCCTCAGAATGAAATAAGAGCAAAAACAGTCTGCTTCCCAGCATAGACACACATGCATCTTTTAATGACATTCAGCTTTTTCCCTGCTCTTTGTTTTTGTTGTTTTGTATCATTAGTCTGGTTTCCATTACATATGGCGCTGCCCACAGTCCACTCCGGGGAGATTCGCATGCTATATGCAACCACAAAAGACAGAGGCCTGTTTGCCAGCGTCAGCTTAGGATGCTCATGATGTCATTTCCTGATCATCTGACTCCTTTTTAGGGCTGCACGATTAATCGAAATGAAACCGCACGTGATTTGGCAAAGGCTGCGTTTATTTTATGCGCAGCTTGTCAGTGAAGTACGGCTCTGTGATCGGTAGTAAATGCTGCTCCATCTGAACACCAGAGGGCGTCTCACACACACACACACACACACACACACACACACACACACACAAACACACAAACACACAAACGCGCAAATATCCTTCTGAACACCAGAGGGCGTCTCACACACACACGCCAAATATGCCCCGCAGAAGTACGATAAGACACATTATTCCAGGAAATCCCTATCGGCATCATACTATCTGTAGCTGAATAAACAGAAGATTGAAATGCTTTGATTGATTTATTAAATGTTGTCTTTTGTTGGACAAGAGGTTCATAAATGCTTCCCATGTTTGGAAAGATGTTTGTCGTGCTGCTTTTTCAAATGCACGTTATAAGCAACTCAAATTCGCAGTGCTTTCAGATGGAGCAGCGTTTACTACTGATGATCACAGAGCCATACGTCACTGACAAGCTGCGCATAAAAATCATCGCAGATTTCATAATCGCAATAATCCAAATCGGTTTAAGCGCGATTAATCGTGAAGCCCTACTCCTATGGTGTGTTGTGTTTGTGCCACAATAGAAGAAAAAAGCCCGATAAATTACCGGACTCTTCTTTGCAGAGTAAACATGGCAAACAAGAACGCCGTTGACTGGGTTCGAGCTGCGTGACGCCCTTCCTCCCCTTTGGCCCATTACCTCTCATCGTGTTTATTCTGCTACTCCAAATATTGTTTCATCACTTTGAAGAAAAACAGCAAATAGCCACAAGGGCGTCTTTAAGGCCGGTGTTTAACGTAGTACGCCGTCCAGCCCAGCGGGGTTTGAGGTGCGCTGAACACGACTGAATCAGACCTTTGATGCTGACTGGCCCTGACACAAACAATGCGGCCTTTCACAGCCCTCACCCTGTTGTAATTAACTTGCTGAAAACCTTTTCCACCACTTGTTTTTTTAGGCCGCTTTCCACCGCTGCTCGAAAGGACCCAGAGGGATGCAGAGTGGATCACGAGCAGGAGAGGGAAAGAGAGAGACAGTTCCAGTGAACTTTTCTTATCTTTTGCCCTTTAAAATTACCACAGAAAAAGACATTTGACACAGCAGCACAAAGCAGTGACTCTTTCAGTGAGACTGTTTGTGGGTGAAACGTCACCAAAACAAACCAAAAGAGACAAAGGGGAAACAATAAGTGGCAAGTTTGTGCATCTCGAGTCTCTTGAAACTCCCTATGTCATAAAATAATTGTGGGAAGACTCACAGTGTATTTATAAACTGCTTCCTGGAAGCAACTGGGAGACAAATGGTGCAACGCTCCAGAGTGCTCTCATAAAAACACAACAGGACTGGGACAGAACCCCTGCCATCCCCAGAAACGCACAGCAGACACGCTTGCTCTGTTCCAAGACCAAGTGAGCTACCTACTCAGACAGCATTTTAAGGTATCATGCTGGCTTTTTTTAAAAAGCTATGCAAATTAATTATAATGCCTTTTAAGCTATATTCTTTTCGAGAGACTCTTAGTCAGCAGTGACACAATGTAGAGCTCAGTGAAAAAAGGACACTTTTCAAAATTGAATACAATTCAGTCTAATTAAAAGGACTTTCCCCCCCATAATAATGTTTGTTTGCAACATGCTGGAATCAATTGTGAGTCCTGTGCGCTTTCTGTGAAGAGTAGTATTTGTGTGCTGTTCAATTCAATTTACATTTATTTGTTATAGTGATTTTCACAATACACATCGTTTTTAAAGCAGCTTTACAGAAAGTGCACGAGTCCACATTACAATTTAGAGTGATCTGTTATCAGAGGAAACTGTCTGTATGTATTTCATAAATGTATATATACCAAATCACAGTTTGCTAAAAATGTATTAATTTAAACAATGTAATAATCAGTCATTTGTGCACAATTCAGCACAAAGAACAACATTCACAGTACAGTTAACTTTCACACGCGTGGGTCCAGACGCCTACCTGTTTCTTTTCTCTTGTAGTTGTGAAGTTTCTTTGCAATTTGGATGCTGCCTTCGAAGGTAACTGGCTATGTAGGCATTAGACACAAGGCAGTTTACTACAGAGCTCTTAAATATCTTGAGTAATGTCTCGAGTCTTCATCCGCTTGATAAATGCTGCCCTGTATGGGCCTCTTTTTCCAATTCGAACAAGATCAGGTTCATTAAAGTTATTTAAACTCTGCCATGCATGTCCCCAGACCACAGAATAAGCATTATCGATGTGGTTTCTGTGAATGCTGTGACTGTGTGTGAGTGTGTTCATCAACTTGTGTTTCTATACCTCATCCTGACCCTTTACTTTTTTCTGAAACACACTCCAGTGGTCTGTCAGCTGTAATTAGCACCAAGCATTTACCTATTTGCTCTCGTTGTGCAGGCTGGTAGCGCAGTTACGTTTACTCTGTCTGACACTGTTTAACTCCATTGCCTGTTTGATTTAATGTGCGGCGCTTGTATCAGGCCATCATCTTCGGGACGACATTAGTGTGGACCGTGGTTAGACGTCTGAACTCATGAGGATGGATGGTAACTCTATTGTGAATGTTGGGCTTTGCACAAAGTGCAAGATGTTGCATGAGCTAAAGCCAAGTTAATGTGTTTTGACACATATTACAGGCTTAATTGGGAATTTCATTTTCTGTCACAATGGGGTGGCTTTGATGGCCAATTCACACAGAGTCAATCTGTCTTTCTTTTTGAGAATAAATCTCTGAATCTCTGTGCAAGACCAACTGAATCACCACAACCGAATACACTGGGATTTGCATTAGCACTGCGTTTATCAGTTGTGCACTGTTGGGATTTAACTTGATTAGTTTGCACTGATTAACTTCCTTCTGGCCCAATACGACACTCTCTGCTTTAACTTTCAGACCCAAGATGACTTAGCAGCTCCACAGCTCTGCGTTGATGGATCACAGTCGACAGCTTTCTAAATCTGCTGTCTTTTCATACGCCAGTTATGAATGATTCCTAAGGTTAGACTAAGGTCCATGAGGCAACACTTGATCCATTAATACTAGTGCTGTCAAACGATTAAAATATTTAATCGCGATTAATCGCATTAATGTCATAGTTAACTCGCGATTAATCGCAATTAATCGCACATTTTTATCTATTCTAAATGTCTCTTGTTTTCTTTTTGTCCCATTCTTTTTTCTCATTTTAATGCTCTTATCAACATGGAAAAGTGGATCGGCTTGCTTTGTGCAAATGTTTTTTATTGAAAACAACATTGGCATATATAGTGTTCAATTTCACACTAACATTCTCGCTTGGAGCAAATAATCTCTCACACAATGTAACACTGTCCATCAATAAAAGGGTGAAAGAAATACTGACGAGGTCCTGATATTGACGAGGGGGCGGAGAATTCGCATCAGCTGTGTGTGTGTGTGTGTGTGTGTGTGTGCTTGGCCATCATCAAGTGGTATTTCAGACTGGACGCGCTGCGATGATGATAGCTCAGTTCACAACGACAAAACACAGATCACTTTGGTCTCGTCAATGGAACCATTTGGCAACTTTTTAAAAGTAAACTTTCCATTCAGAATCTTATTGGCATCCATTTCGGCGTCTCGCGCTCGTCATCCACTCAAAGCGTAACGTTAACCAACTATTTGGCCGGCTCGCAAGCCTAAACAAGTGTGTGCGTCGTGCCTGTTGTTGTTGTTTTGCTTGCGCTTTGGTCGACGAAGCAACAAAACGTCCTCGCGCGGCGCAAGCCATTGAAATGAATGGGTTTCATAGCGCCGCGCAGCGCCGCGTCCTGTTGCAAATGCATGTGAAAAACACTACAAAGTTTGCTGGGCCAAAAAGACTGTTAATCCCACGATAAAAAAAATGTACGCCGTTAAAATGGGTTTGCGTTAACGCCATTAATAACGCGTTTAACTGACAGCCCTATTTAATACTAACAATTTCTCTTCTCTTCTATTCTATATCTATAAAAACTGGGTAGGGTCATAGCACTTACATATTGTTGTCCTATTGTTAGTTTAACTGCTTCTATTGCTCTCCTTATTTGTAAGTCGCTTTGGAGAAAAGCGTCTGCTAAATGATTAAATATAAATGTAATGTTAAGGAGTAGACGCAGAATAAAGCTCCTCAGAGGCGCCAAAGCGAGGTGAATGTTTTCCTGTGGAGAAGGACGTTTGAGAGCGCTGGAGGGAGTGTGATTGCTCCGGGGATGCAATGTCCAATCAAGTCCTTTGCTGAAGAGATTGGCTTCAGGGATGGAGTGGGTGTCTCTGAGTAACGTGCGCCCTAGCTGGGTCAAGGGCGGACGGTGACTCTTGACCCAAAGCATCATCGCTTTGGGTCAAGATTGCTGAAGTTAATCGAAGCTGATGTTTGCCTTCCACATCCAGTTCTGCCACAGTTAAACCGCTTTGAGAAAAGGCCTCTTGAAGCGACAAAGGAAGAGCGCAGTGCTTTGAGGCTGCTAAGCTGCTAAAAGTCAAAAAGAAAAGTACAACTGTGAGTACGACTTATAACCTCTCATTTCTGCCTCTGATTACACCTTTGGAGCAGTTTCACCTCCCTCTTTGAGAAGTTCTGGGAACTTCCCACTTGAAATAGCTGCACTTTTAATAGAACATCAAACTGTGATGAACGGAGGGGAGTTTGTAATTTTAGATGTTTTCCCCCTCTTTTCCACAACGCTAGAAACCCGAGAGGGGACCTGGTGAGTGAGAGAGTGACTGATTTGAAACAGTGAGTGGTTAACCTCATTCATTCTCCAATCCAACGTACTCCCCTCTGGCTGAACCCCTCAGCCTCATCTGCATGGGGAACCTGAGATGGCCACTCACCTTTTGGAAGAAACGCTGTTAAATGATTGAATAGAGCGAGAGGAAATGAGAGCACTGTCACCTTCCTTAAGCTTGGTTTATACTCGCCTTCTCCGCACAAAGGCGCATGCGGCAAAAATGAGTAATTCACCCTTCGCAGGGAGTTTGATTGACAGGCGATCTGACCAATCATAATCCGCCATCCGCCAAATACGCCATTTTTGTCCGACAAACTAGTCAGGAGAGTTAGTAGATTAACGTCGGAGGATTTGAAGTTGATAAACGGTGTGTACTGACGTCTTTCCGCGGTTAAAACAACATTCCTTCTGTTGTTCGTTCATGTTTATTTGATGCTATAAATAACTAGAAGGAAAAGATGATCGTTCACGAGCAGCTTTAACTGAGCGATCTGTCAGACACATTAAAGAGCCACAAAACGCTATATATTATTTAAATTTCTTTAAAAAATGACCAAATTTCGAAGTTGAGACATTGTTTCATATCAAAAGTAAGCTGGTCTGTCCTATCAGTCAGCGTGTTGTCAGTGTCCTCTCTGCTACGCGATGTATTTAACATGATGTGGCGCGACAGCGGCATAGCTTGTCGGACACAACAACAGTAACTAAAGGGGGCGGGTCTTTGCGAACGGTCAATTGCGGTGTGGGCGGTCGTGCGCTTTGAGTGCGCGAGACCCCATTTCGCGTGGCGGTGTGCACAACGTTTTTCGTAACTTTCCGCGTGGCTCCGCATCCGAAGATTCACGACTTCGAGCCGAATCTGGCAGAGCATGTACGTCTCACCGCACCGGCAACCAGTTTATGCATCTAAATTAGTTGAGCATAAATGAGCATACGATAGCAGACATAAGCCCTTTTGATAAAAAGAAAGGTCCATGTTTTATAAAAATGTTCACAAAACTAAATGAAAATGTTTAGTGAAATTAGAAAATATGTAAGATATCACTATTTTAGTTATATAGGCACAGTTCCCATATTCATTTATTTTGTTCTAATGTCACAAGTAATTCATCTCAAGGTTTACTGCTTTACATGATTCTTTTGTAGTGTGGTTTTGGTGACTAAAATAAACATTCACGTGTGTACCTTACTACTTCTCACCGCTGATTCCTGATGGTTTAGAGGACAATTACTCAGTCGCCCCCTGTCGTCACAAAGAATAGTACAACGGCGAGCGCGTCAAGTATAAACCCCTCGTCTGTTTGTGGAGGCTCGCATAAAGTATAAACAAGGCTTTACGCTCGCTTCGGACTCCCACTCACTCCTCCCTGTCAGTCAGTTGTGATTGAGTCTGAGTCAGCGATCAACCTATTGTCTGTTGAGTTATTCCTCCATGCTAAATCATACGTCTACCTGCTGTGCTTTTTCTTAGATGGGCCTCACTTGACCGTACAAAGGTCCTCGCTTGATTCATTCCATTGTTTTTCCATGCCATGATTTACAGCCTATTGAAGACTAAGAGCAACAATGCATCTATTCACACTGAGCATTCAAGGCCACCCAAATCCCATATGGCAACGGAAGGATGCTGGGAATTTCCTGATTTTTTTTTTTGTTGAATCCTTACCACAAAAATTCGCTCATGTCTTTGGCAGATACTTTCCAGTGCCGTGCGGTTCTGCTTTCTGTCTTGTGTGGCAGCTCTTCAGCAGCTTGTCTCTGATCACAGTAGATTCGTCAGGTTTGAACCCTCTCCAGTGGCCACGGACCCTTCGGTGGTGGTCTTATATTCAAGTCCCTGTGAATAAAGAGTCTGCTTTGATAACCTGACCTGTTTACTCACCAGTGTCTCCAGGGCAAGGCAGCTTTGATCAGCTCCAAATCAACTGACCAGTAAGGGAAATATTTAACGTCTGTGATCCCAGCTGGTTTCTCTCTTTTTCTCCAGGATGTTTTTTTTTTGCAATGCATTGCATTTCATCTCTAGTAAATGTTTGCTGTGTTGAATCCCTGTTGAGTTGGTCATACAAAAGTTTTTCCTCCAGAGATAGTCAAACCAAAATGTATTCAGACACCTTGCTATCCTCACTTACATAAATGAACTATAGTGTCCTGCACCCACTAGTAAAAAAAAAAAATGGTGTCTGTATACATTTTTTATGACTGTATATGTAACCAGAATATGCTAATTATATGGAAATGGAAGCCCAATGCTAATAAGCTAATGTTTTTCATTTCTGGTCACTTTCTTTGGCTAAAGAAAAGGAATAATCTGTTCCCTCAAAGCTCCATAGAAATCATCCTTCATTAAATATAATTAGATCATGCTTTTAATTACCAATTTAATGTTTAAAACTATTTTGCAGATTTTCCCTGTCAGAATCAGCATAGAAAACTATTCGAGTCAGCAGATTCTGCCTGGTTCTAGTCCATAAGGGACCATAGTTTGACCCGTTTTCTACATCTATATTGCTGTGCAGTTAAATGCCTAGTGTGCTTATATAGACAGTATTTTTAGTTTTTTTTCTATGCCACCCTTATTGGAAAAGCTGCTCGTGTCCCAGGCATATATGCCGTTGTGTCCAGACCGTACCACGGTCTCCACCGCATCACTGGGGCGATGTTAAGCCCTATCAGGACCTCTTCAACAACAGTGCCCTGATTAATAGCCTCTCACCACCGTGCCATTCATCATCTTTAAAAGGGAGACAGAGAATAAGACGAGAGAGGAAAAAGAGGATAGAGGTAAGAAAAGAGGATACTAGGGGAAAGTGCTTACTTGAGAGACCTTAAATCATCCGTTTTTTTCCCCCCTGTCCCCGCTCTCACTATCTCTTTTTGCCTTTCTTCCACCCTGTGCTCTCGATATCACACTCTTCCAGCCGTGGTGTAATCATTGCAGGTGTGAATGCGGGGGCAGATGCATTGTTGGCCTGTAGGTGAGCTGGCAGAAGTGAAGATCGCATATGTCCTGTTCCCGGTCGCAGCGGGGGAAAGTTAACCGCATCAAGGTCAGCTTTCGGGCACGGGTGTATTTGTGAGGTTCAGTTCTCCTGATTTCCTTTTTAATGAATCACACTTTCACAAATTATAGACAAATCAAAGGTCTTTTTCAGAAATCCAGCTAAGCCATTTTTCACCGGTTATTGCTCATTTCCGTGGTCATTATGTGCTGGCCTGCAGACATCAGCAGTGGGAGACCACGGTGATTATGGCACCTACATCTTTTTAAGGAGCACAGATAAGAATGAGGAATGAGCTTTCGTGCGCTTTAGACTCCAGGTACCACATAGATAATGCCGGTTCCATTACCAGAACCGTATTTCAGCACAACCGGCCGTTATGCTCAGTCTCTTGAATCATGAATGGAGAAGATAGTCCAGAACACAGGCACAAGTGTGTCCATATTGCACTGCATGTCACTGGCAAAGGCGTTGGCTCAGGTTCTAGGTCGCCACTGTGAAAATATTGGCCGATCTCTATCGGCCCAGTGTGTGTTTTGGCGTGCAATCACAAATGTGCCCCTCCTGTCCTGTTTTCTTCTTCCAGTCCTGGCCTGCGATCTGGTATGGGCAGCTTGCTAACCTCGGGGGCAGCTGGCCTGCCTGATGGGCCCAATTCATCACACTGGTTGGGTCCGAAGAGGCCCCGAAAGCCTTGTTTATCCTTTCGCCTGACTCCGCAGCGTGAGCCTCCCCAAAATGACGAGGAATTTATACTTGACGCGCTTGGCGTTGTACTATTCTTTGAAACGACAGGGAGCGACTCCTCTAAATTGTAATTGGAGAAATAAGGAGTAATTGTCTTCTAAACCATCAGGAATCAGAGGTGAGAAGTAAGGTACACATGTGACCATGTTTATTTTAGTACACCACCAATACCACACTACAAAAAGAATCGTGTACCCTTGAGATTATTACTGGTGACATTAGAACAACATATATGGATATGAGAACATATGTATAGCACTAAATTAAAAATCTCTTAAATATTTTCAAATTTCACTAAACATTTCATTAAGTTTCGTGAACATTTTTATTAAACATGGACCTTTATGTTCATTAAAAAGGCTTATATGCTATTGTAGGCTCATTTTGTAAATAAAAGCAACTAATTTAGACGCACAATCTGGGTGCTGGTGTGATACGCACGTGCTCGGCTAGATTTGCCTTGAAGTCGTTACTGCACCTTAGACGCCTTCGCGCTCGTGCGGACGCGGCGAGTATAAACCAAGCTTTACTCGGGCCTGTTGTTGTCCTTGAAGTGTCAGCAGAGATTACGACTACTACAACTAGACTCTCCCCTGTTTAGGCCTCATCGACACGACAGCCATCGGCACTGATCCTCAACAAACTCGTCTCAATACCGGCGTAATGACTCCGATCTTCAACCAGATGGAAATGGATAATATTCTGAATGTTCCAATCCAATCTGACTTCTGACCTGTAATGCTGCCTGAATCATAATCACACACTGTTTGTTCGTTGGCCAGAGGAGAACTGCTTAGTTGGGGACATTTAATTTAATATTCAACAAAATTATTGATCTTCCTGCATTGACACTAGTATATGAGAACTGAACTGAGCTGGACGATGAAATTGGTTTTCTCCCGAGCGACTATATATATTAATCAACTAAATGAGTAACTTTTTTACACTAAAAATGAACCATCGCTGAACTTACGTAAGCTTAGTTCTGGAAACAAACTTTGTTGCATTGTTTTCCTGTTATCTCTGTACAATCTGTATTGTAAAAGCGCTATATAAATAAAGGTGACTTGACTTTATTGTGATAGTTATTAAATAAACCCTGATGATTGGGCTCTGATAAGAATGCTTTCAACTCACGCCATAGGGAAGTGCATTCCAGACGGTAAACCGGCCACTCAGAAAGAGAAGGGGAGAGAGAGAAATCCCAGTTATCCGTAAGACGGATGACTTGCCCCAGGCCTGGTCTGAATGCTGAAACGCCCCCTGTGGTGTGGCAGCGAAACATCCAACACACAGGCTTTCATTTGCTCAGCGGGAGAGGGGTTAGCCAGGGCCAACGGGGGCCAGACTCTTCACTCACGGTATTAAACGACAGCCAACAGTTGGCATGAGAAAATCAGCTCGGCCCTCCCTGCGTTGCGGTGGATTGTGTGGCCCCGGGGCCCGCCTGCACCCCAGCTGCTGGAGGAAGAAGCAGGATCGAGCCGAGGCCCCGGGGCCACATGAAAGAGTCCTTCAAAGACTCTTCTCTCGGGACAATAGAGGGCAGGCTGCCCTTTCTTTACGTTCCTTCGTGCTTTTTATTGTTTTTTTTTCCCATCAGGCCTTGTGTTTGGAGGCATTTCCTGTCAGCAGGGCCTGTTCTACCGTTGTGTGT
Organism: Tiaroga cobitis; assembly: GCA_030578255.1. NCBI lineage: Eukaryota > Metazoa > Chordata > Actinopteri > Cypriniformes > Leuciscidae > Tiaroga > Tiaroga cobitis. The sequence goes on along the minus strand of CM060600.1, from coordinate 38,487,342 downwards.
GTGTTTATTTGCAGTTTATCTCCTCTTGTGAGTGCCAAGTCCGAAGAAGCGGAGCTGCAGGCGTGTGTGTTGTGAGATGGAGACAGCTGGAGGGTATATTTGAGATTCCCAGGTGAACGCAAGTTTATAGGGAAGTGAATTACCCATGTAGTCATTCATTACCAATAAACAAATAAACGCGAATATGATCTAGCCTCTTCGCCCAGATTTTGGGCTTCGTAATTGTCTTCTCAATTAACACTGAGGTGTAAATTAAAGGGACAACGCTGTCTCTCTTCATCAGTTCATCTGTTTGATTATTAGTTCCTAAAATAAAGTCAGACAACAGAGGCTGCTCTTTTATTTAAGATTAATGGTTGTTCTCCGTTACATTTCAGTAAAGTTACTTTTTTTCATATGTTTCTCCTAACGTTCTCTAGGAGAAATAAACATAGACATACAAGAGTCAATAGTTGTCATCCAGAATATAGAGCAAGAGAATGAAATAGGAGCAGCTCAGATTATTCGATCGTGAGAAATGTGTGAGTTCATATTGAGATTTTGATTTCATAATCACAATTTGAAACATTATTGATCTCTTCCGAAACACTTGGAGATTCCTGCAATATTACCAGGTTAGAACATCTGAGAGGCAGACACATCTCCATTTGCTCTCATTGCTGTCCAGACTTTTTTAATAAAATGTGAGATCTTCTACCACACTGTCAATAAACATGTCTTCTGCATAGATGAAATGCTGAGCTGATTGCAGTGCAAACAACAGCTAATGGAAGCAGTATGAAAGAGACTCATCTCACAACATTTTTCACATCACCGCAATTCAAAAGGTTTTTCTCTTGTATGATTGATGTTTGGGTTTCACTCTGTTTGGCATGGCAGTTGTTGAGAAACTCAACAGAAAGGGTGGCACTGGTGTTCCCACAGCCTCTACTCTCCATTATTCTCAGTAATTGCATTATCGCCTCTGATATTATTTGTCATTATGTTTTCCTCCCCTCCATTGCTCCTATGACCATGCATAGTGTGTGTGTGTGTGTGTGGCACTTGTCGATCCAGTGATGATGTGGCATTGTAAATGCGGTGCAGTGAAAGGCACGAATTGCCTTTTGAATCAGAGGGAAATGTAATAGAGAGCGCGACTAGACAGAACGACTTCACCCCGCAGCAACCTTTAATCCTTGCACCTGTATGTATCCAAGTGTGGCATTTCAGAGCATAACAGACAAGCTTTTCAGCGGCTGATATTAACTGAAAATGAATTTCCACACATTTTATTTAATCAAATGCCAGCAAATTAATTGATTTGGATTTTTTTTGCTTTCCGGCATGGGTGCTTTTACACTGTAGACTTTATTTTGATGTATTTTCCATTGGCTTATAGCTGTGCACGCTTGGCTGAAAAACAGGGTTTGCTTCCCCTTAAGTCTGGTCCAAATTTATCAATATTAAATTGGACATTGATGCATTGGCCATTGAGAAACCCCATATCAGTTGACTAGATATGACAGTTGTGGATATCATGTTATTTATTGCATTAATTATTAGTATTCATATTTATTGTGCCACTTGGACATTAGCGTTGAGCCCAATTCAGAGTTGAATTAAGCGTTTTAAAGTGCAATTCAGTTCTTGAATTTTATTTGAGGTAGTGAACAGGATGCAGAATTGCAATGAGGAAGTATAATTAAAATTTCATAGTACTGTAATATTTAAGGTCAAGTGTATCAAGGCAAACGTTACGTTTTGATTTGATTAGACCTTTTGAATGTTTTAAAAAAAACCTTGAAGATAGACTGATCCTGTTTAAATTTTTATTCTTTTGATTGATTTCATCATATTTATATTATATTATATATTAATAAAGGACATTTTGTGGATAAAGATGCAAGAACACTCTCTTTCCCAGAATGCATCACCATCACCTGTTCTATATTATTGATCTGCCTTACTTAAGGTGGATGTTGACGCTATTTTCTTCTAGAAACAAACTTTGTTGTATTATTTTCATGTTATCACTGTGAAGCTGCTTTGATACAATCTGTATTGTAAAAAGCGCTATATAAATAAAGGTGACTTGACTTGACTTGTTTTGAATTTCTATAAAATGCAATTTAGTAAATTTCTCTTTCTGTCATTCCAATTCAAATTCAAACATAACTTAGAGAGTGCCTTGGATGTTCCCATTTGATTTCTACATGTTTTTCCTATCCAAAGAGCACCTCAAGCTTATTTACTTGAGTCCAGGAAGCGCTTCTCTACAGACATTTGTTTAGAACTTCCTGTGTGTTGTGGCCAATTCAATTAAAATTAACAAGGCAAGGCCAAAAAAAGAAAAAATAGATTATGAAAGTGATTCGCCATTTGCTTTTATTCCCATTTGATTTCAATCTGACCCAGTTCTCTAAACCCTCAAACTGTTATCTTTCTCATTCATATCCATCAAATGAGCTTTCTCTATCGTGCACGCAACCGTACACATAAACACAGCCCATCAACTCGTTTTAATACACCTTTTGTGTGTTCTCCTCGAGCAGTGGTGCGCACTGGCAGTGCTGTTAATTATCCGTCTAACACCTCAGACAAATGGGGCTGAAAGTCCATCGCAGCGACCCCGAATGAATGTCATCCGCTCACCTCTCACTCCAGCGCTTGCTAACTCACTGTAAATGGATTACCGGGCACTCGCTCCACAGTTAACCCCTACTCTCTACATTCGGTCATTTTGTCTAGTCAGATGTTTAATGTTTCGTTGGGTGAGGAAAACGTTGGATCCGATTCCCAGCGGTTCTCTTTTCACAGATATTCTCGGCGGTCGTGCCACTTGTGCTCTTAGTGCCGCTTTCTTGAGCTCACGCCTTTAATTTTTCAGTGTTTTGTTCCGTTCGCATAACCTCCCGTTGACCTCGCTGTAGTCAGTCTCATAAGGCCGGTAAAATCCACCCGCTCTCTCTCTCTTTCTGCTCTTCCTCTTTGTGGATTCTAGAAAATGTCTTTGTCATGAATGTAATTACTGGGTATAGATCTAATTTAAAATGCAACCGAGCATAATGGGTCTCACATTGTGGATGAAGCACGTCAGGTCGTGATTTTAGAGTAGAATTACACACTTTGAAAGGTCATGCAATGTTGTACGATGTTGCTGGATATTACACGCATCACATCAACAGTTATTTATCATTCTGAATGGCTGTTTAAGTTCTTGGTTTTGCCTTCTAACAAATGTTATTCTCATCACTGTAGGTCTTTTTCAGAGTTACCACCCACAGTTTTTGCCGTAAATGTTAATTTAACTTAACTTGTGATGTCAGTCGTATCCGGCATGTTTAGCAAATCAACTTCTAATAGCCGTGTTGTGGCATGTTTTGATTGCACAGGTCTAAACTGATATACAATTAACCGTCTTTCCATCGCAATAAAATGCGAGCGTGCAGGAATTCGGCTGAACGAACGCAATCGTGTCTGACAGCTCAGACGAAAGCTCAGTGGCCCTGAGAATGTACACGGACAAACCCGACAGAAATTAAACATGTCAAACACGTCCTTCGATTCTCTCGAGGAAAGATTGCATGTTAAGTTGCTGTGCAATACCGTTAATTCATCTGCAGTTATTTTGCATCATTGCCTTTTGTGCCGAGCCGAAAACAACATGTTTTAAAATAATTAACGAGATGGAGATGGAGATGGAGATGAAATCCTGTGGAACGTTGATGATTAGCATTTACTACTATACTTACACGAAACTTACGTCCGTCTCTCCGTCTAAGCAGTAAATGAGAGAATTTGTTGTTGCTAATGTTGCTCACAGTCAAACCAAAATGTATTCAGACTCCTTCAACATTCCTCACATTATCACAGTTTATTCGGTATAGTTTAGAAAATGGTAATAAAATATGAGCAGAACTCAGTGGATATTTGACTGGTTTTGTCCGTCCTTCTGTTAGACTCTCACACATGAATTATGTTGAATATCTGTCAGCTGTTCAATTTAACTACACAATTAGATAATACCAGTTTAGCTCAACCAGTGACCAAGCAATGCTTCATGTTGTTCAGTGTGTGTGTAAAAAGAGCATTAGCAATTACAGAAAACACTAGGGATGCACGATGATATCGGGACAACATCGGTATCGGCCGATAAAAGCTTAAAATGACCATCATCGGCATTGACCGATATGAATATTTCTGCCGATGAGCCTTGCCGATAGGGTGGCGTGTTTCCTAAGCGCACGTGACGACCGTGAACGAAGCATGAGCGCCAGCAACTTAAACTTCCAACTAGAGGTGTGCGTCTCACGGTTTTTGATCGTAGACGATTAAAATGTCTCCACGATCTGCCTTTGAAGAAAAATCATAGTATCGTGCATTCTATCAGTTCAATTGTGGCGCCTTCATCTCAACATACTGTACAACGCGACGTACATTCACATCACATGTAAACGCAGAGGTAGAGTTACACTCACGGGACACCGCAATTCACAAAAGTTCATTATTTGCATGTGCGTCAAAGTCTTGCTAGTTAAACATGTCATTCACGTGCTGATGCGCTGTTCTAACATCCGCTTTTCTGAGCGCGTTACACCCGACGCTCACAGGAACTAAAGCCTGTCACAGCGCCTGCATTCTGGACTAATCTTTCTAGTCTTATTGCGCTGAGACTGTCAAATACACACAAGGTTTACATAAACAAAGTTGGTTATGTCTAAAGTGAAAGCAAACAGAGAAAATCTGCTTGTCAAATGCGTGTATATTAGACGCGTCGCGTGGAGCTCTTAAAGAGACAGTAATAATATGCTGCCGCTTGTCCTTAAAGAGATACTGCACCCAGAAATACAAATTCTGTCATTATTTACTCACTCTAATGTTGTTCCAAACCTGTATTCATTTCTTTCTTGTGCTTAAATATACTATGGAAGTCACTGGAGTACAGCAACTGTTTGGTTAGCCATATTCTTCCAAATAACTTTTATAATTTCAACAGAAGAAAGAAACTTGAGAGAGTAAATGATGACAATTCAAATTTTTGGGAGAACTATCCTGTTAATGTTAATAAAACAACAAAACACAGAGGGAATCACTCACTGCTCTTGACTGAGAACTTTAATAGAAGCTTTAATAAGCTTTTTTTGCACAAAAAAAAAAATACAAATATATCGGTATCGGTATCGGGCAAAATTAGTTTGAAAATATCGGCATATCGAATATCGGCCAAAATCCAATATCGTGCATCCCTAGAAAACACACTTCAGCAAAACATGCTCAGCTCAAAGTGGAGGAATAATAATTTTGGTCCCAAATTTGATGAAACTCCACTGTATGAAGAATTTTTGGGTATAATATGTCACAGTTTACTTTATTTTGCTCTCCTCACTTGCAGTACATAAGTGAACTATAGTGTCCTGCACACACTAGTAAAGTGTGGTGTCTGAATAATTTTTGGTTTGACTGTATGTGTTGCTAATAGAGGGAACGAGACTGATTGTATTTCCTGTAAATGACTCGTATGAAAGCTCAGATTGAATCTGCAGCTTTCACTGTATCGGCCGGGGAAATATTCAGTCTGACATCCCCCTCCCGTCTCTCTCAGATGGGCGGCCATTTAACCCCGCCACCAGACCTGGTGAAATATTAATGCACTTAAACGCGGATGAGGTGAAAGAGGTCTGCCAAAGACAGGACCCCTGCAGGCATCCCCCCCGCACGCGTGTACGCTTCTCAATCACACAGTCACGCATACACTACTGGTTTGGAATAATTACAAAGAAGTCTCTTCTGGTCACCAAGGCTGCATTTATTTGATTAAAAATACAGTTAAAAGAGTTCACTATTATTGCAAATATTACTATATTTGGGAACACTTTATTTTAGTGTCCTTGTTACATATGTTACATGTACTTAATAACTGTAAATTATGCATAATTACATGCAACTAACCCTTAACCAAATCCTAATCCTACCCGAACCCTATAGTAAGTACATGTAGTTGCTTAATAGTACGCAGTATTTAAATATATAATTACACTGTAACAATGAAACCTTAAAATAAAGTGTAACCCTATCTTTTGACCAGCACTGTAGGTTGTCATTGGCGATTAGCAATTATGTTGCGTCATGCGTCTGCCTTTGAACGCTACTCCAGATTTGAAACAGAATCTTAAAGCAGATTAAGGGATAAAGGTGTGTTTATTTGAAAGCCACAACCCCAGAATTCCCCTTCAAATACCTGCCGGTGTGCCAGAAGCTCCTGGAACCTGTGCAGAATGTTGATCTGTGGGAAGAGGGACGGGGGGGCGTGCGGAAAGGCCAGGGACCGCGTGTGAGAGTGAATAATGAATAAGAAGCTAGTTGGGGAAAGAGATGGAAAGAATGATAGGAAAAGAAAAAAGAGTTTTAGCAAGCAAGAGGAAAAAAGAAAGAGCTTGGTGTAACACTTAAACCCGGCAGGATTAGGTGAACTCTAAAACGCAGGGCCTCTGGGATGTGCCCTACCTCTCCTCACACCCCGCCCACCTGGTCATGTGATGCGCTAAGCCAGCCAATCAGAACAGAGTGCGTATGTTGTCTATCCTGACCTGACCTGACCTGACTGTGGTTTAGTCATTCACGTCAACTCATTATAGCACTTCCAAAGCATTTTGCACTGTCTAAAGTGCATTTTTTATTTAGTGTATAGTTAATATTACGTACTCTGGTACTCTCCTTGCACCGGCCCACTTGGGCATGTCAAGGTCAAATGTATTATAGCACTTTAAAACAACCAGAATGCTGACCAAGGTCATGCACAAAAGACATAACAAAATACCACAATACAATTTAAATACTAATAAAATATAACAGAAGAAAAACATCATAAAATAAGAATTTAATACAAAACATCACCAAGCTAATAAAACTGTGATACGCTAAGGAAGCCAATCAGAACAGAGTGCGTATGTTGTCTATCCTGACTTGACCTGACTGTGGTTTAGTCATTCACATCAACTCATTATAGCCCCTCCAAAGCATTTCACATGGCCTAAAGTGCAAAAACAAATCAATTTAGTTTGTTTGTGTAGTTAATCACGTATTACTAAACCGCTTTAGTTACCTATATAACCCTGTTTCGGAGAGCTGCTTTGATGGGCCGCACCAGCAGGTCACTTTACATCAATGTCAAAGTCAGCCGTGGGCCTGGAGGGCTTCGACACGCAAGGCCTGGGTGCTGTTGTCTGGCGCTATATGAAGTCATCAGTACTCCTTGATGCTATCACTCCATTCGCTGCGGCCTTTTGAGACCCCGACCCCCCACCTCACCTCCGGCACGGTCCACTTCCATTAGCACCTTCAGAAGCCTCAGCTGAGATTGAAGTGACAAAGATGGCTAATATTGTGCATTAATATTTCATACGTGCAGAAAAATCCATGCATCTGTGGGTGTCACGTATACGTTATGATTCAAACTAATGCATCTTTGTATAGTGCCGGGCAGGATGTCGTTCTCCTTTGAAACTCGCCATTTTGTTCTGCTTTTAGAGTAATGAATCTCTAGAATGAACTTCATCTACAATCAAGTGATTCTGCAAAGACGGAGAGACACGAGTGCTTCACTGTGTGTCTTCATGCACAGTCCTTTAAAGACAGGAATTTTCTGATTCAATACAAATTAGGATCTCTAAGCAGCACTCGTGATGGCATTAATAAAAATAATAATTATTAATATAATATTTAAAATTATATACTGTACATTTAAAAAAAATGTTAAATAAAAAATCGTAATGCACTTTCAAAGGAAGTAAACAGGGTAATTAAGGGTAGGACTAACAATTACATTTATAACCAATTTACGATTGTTTTCCAAATATATAATCAGGCTACACTTACTCTTCTTTAGTTGTGATACTTACATTTTTGAAATCTAAAATGAGCATTAACAAAATATATTTTATCTCTCTGAATATTCTAATATTTTACTTCTATATTTTAGAAAGAATTAATGTACATGATTTAACAAAAATATATATTTGCTTTTTTAACCCTCAAAGAGCAGTAAAACAGAAATTATTATCTATGGTGTTCAATATTATGAATCTGCGGAGCGCGGGATATGGTGATGGAAAAATATGACATGGGAGGGGTAAATATTAGGGCTGTAGTCAACCAAAGAAATCCTTAGTCGACCAAAGTCCTGTCCTGCGCAACGATTAGTCGACTGAAAAAAAAAGAAAAGGAAAAAAAAAGACGCGATGTTTTGCGTTTTGATTGAACATTTACTAAACAATTGTCATAGAGCATTTATAAAACAACAACAAAAAAACATCAAAAATACATAAAACTATAATAATAATAATACAATTCTTTGAAAATTAAGTGATTTTTTTTTACCTGCAAAGTGAGTAGCTCTGTCCTAGGTCTATAGTGACAGTCACAATCGCGCACCTGACCACACCACACACTATACAACATATAACTGCTATCTGCCACAATGACAAATCCTAACAAAAGCTCTCGTTTATACAGGCTGTATATTCTTCTTTACTTTCAAAGCTATGGGTTAACTTTTGTCCAGCCGATCTAGAAGTTTTAAAACAAACACACAAAAAAACCCAAAGAGCCTAAAAAAACAATCCTAATAATAATAGGCTGTATAGTAGGAAGGCATATAGGTTTATTTTCGTTTTGTTACATTATTTAGGCTATTTTCAAACGTGTCAAGTGTACAAATAAAAACAAAAACATAAGAAAACACAATCTATTGAGTCAGCATAATAAAGCCGTTAAAGGGCCTGCTCACATATCGCGTCTTTTGCGCGCTCAAGTTCGTTATTTCAAATGTAGGCGCACTCATAATGGAAGCGACACGGTCGTGGTGCGACGCACTCGTTTTTTCCAAGCGCGTGCCAGCCACAGGTGCGGTTCCCGAGTGTTCGTGTGTGCGCTAAACTGTGGCGCTGTTATAAAATAGCCTAAATTACAGCATTAAAAATTGTTGGGGATAAAACTATGGATAAAACATAGACTAATTATATTTAGAATACAGTAATATATAACTGCTTATAAAGGAATAAATATCAAGGAGTAAATCAATGAAAATTTCTTTCTATTGGTAAAAGAAAAAAATGCAACTGGTCGACCAATGAGAATGTCAGTCGACCAAGACGGCATCAACCGATTAGTCGACTAAACGACTAAAGTTGACAGCCCTAGTAAATATATTTTAATGATTTTGCATTCCCTCTCAAAACTTTTTTGTTGTCCCGAGAAGTGTTGTTCACTCGCAAAACTTTAGCATTTTCCCTAAAAAAAATTCAGTTCGCTTGCAAAACCTTTGGATTTTCCCTAATAAATGTTGCGTTCGCTCGCAAAACCTTTGGATTTTCCCTAATAAATGTTGCGTTCGCACGCAAAACCTTTGGATTTTCCCTAATAAATGTTGCGTTCGCACGCAAAACCTTTGGATTTTCCCTAATAAATGTTGCGTTCGCACGCAAAACATTTGGATTTTCCCCAATAAATGTTGCGTTTGCTCGCAAAACCTTTGGATTTTCCCCAATAAATGTTGCGTTTGCTCGCAAAACCTTTGGATTTTCCCTAATAAATGTTGCGTTCGCACGCAAAACCTTTGGATTTTCCCCAATAAATGTTGCGTTTGCTCGCAAAACCTTTGGATTTTCCCCAATAAATGTTGCGTTTGCTCGCAAAACCTTTGGATTTTCCCCAATAAACGTTGCGTTTGCTCGCAAAACCTTTGGATTTTCGCTAATAAACGTTGCGTTTGCTCGCAAAACCTTTGGATTTTCCCTAATAAACGTTGCGTTCGCTCGCAAAACCTTTGGATTTTCCTGAATAAAAGTTGTTTGCTCGCAAAACCTTTGGATTTTCCCTAATAAACGTTTCGTTCGCTTGCAAAACTTTTCGATTTTCCCAGAGAAACGATGCGTTCGTTCGCAAAACTTTTGCGTTCTCCCGAGAAATCTCGTCTTCACTCGGAAAACTTTTGCATTCTCCGGAGAAACGTTGCGTTTGCTAGCGAGCGCAAATCTTTCCAGGCAAAAGCATTGTCAAATATGTTTTCCTCCCATCTCATATTGTTTTGCTTTGCCATGTCCCTTTAGGGGCTCCGTATGAAACATGCTGTTGTTAGAGCTTCACTTGTATTGAATATGTAGAATTCCTTTTATTTTAAGTCATGGAAAGTCCAAGAAAAGCACAACCGCCGTTTGCTTTTGTGTGCTTCTCTTGTGGCTGCGTGAGGCCGAGTTTGCAATTCTTTAAATGTCCCGTCCATGAAGTAATTGTACGCTGTCTCCGGTGATTGGTAGCTGGAAGAAAGAGTCCGTCGACTGCCAGAGAACCGGATCCCTGCTTGCTCACGTTCACCCTGCGCCGTATCATTACCGGCATCTCGAAGAGCCCTTGCCCTGCAGATTAGGGTAAAGTCTTGGGGTGAACAGGGCTGAAATGTCTCTGTTTATTTTGGCCTGCCGGTTATCTCATGAATCATTTATTTTCAGAGCACAAATGCGAGTTGGTAAGATGCTGTTTGAGCCCTTCATGCTGCCAGGGTTAAGTGGCCGAGCATCTAAAGGGAGACGGGGAACCATTAGGCAGATTCGCCTGAGGAAAAGAGCCACCAGCTGCCAGACAGATGACTGTGCCACACGCACAGGTGGGCACGCTCAATGATAGGTCTGTTAACTCAGACGCCACTAATGTGTGCTTCTCTCTTCTGAGGATTGAATATCTGCTACACATCTCTCATTCTTACTACGTCCAGCCCATTTGTGCGGCTTGAAACAAACATATTGCAATTCCATTTGATGCCACTAGTTGTATTTTTATTTATTTATTTATTTATTATTATTTTTTTTATTTAGTTATTTGATAGGGACAATGCACATTAATGAACATCTGCATTGAAACAACAAAAACAGACGTAAACATGCCGGATTATAGCCACAGGGCTAATTTACATCCGTAGTCCCTAGACAAATTGTTGAAGTTGTGCATTTCACTTTTAAGTTGGCGGCCATCTTATTTGTGATTTTATTATTATTTATTTCGTAAATGCATTTTTTAAAATGGAAATGCAGCTTTTTCTGCTGGAATGGAGAAAGAACAGTATCTCAAACTCTTTGACGAGTTTGTCATTATAAATAATTGGTTACACTTTATTTTAAGGTGTCATCATTGTCAAACGTAAATGAAAATTTGAAATATTGCGCTGGCAATTAAATGAAATAAAATGTTTTGTTGAATTTAACAAATTCTTTAAAAAACAAAACAAAAAAAAAACAATTACAAGCAGATATCAAACTAATAAAACTGAAAATATGAAAATATAAGCTTATTAAAAATATTCATAAATACTATAATAGTATATAAAAATATTTAAAACTAATACAAATGATAAGCACATATCAAAGCAACTAAAACTTAAAATATGAAAATATAAGTTAATTCAAAATATTCATACTATAACAGTATATAAAAAATAATAATAAAATACTGGCAAAACCATGTTGTTGTTTTTTTAAGTAAGTGATATTCTGTTAAAGTACCCTGTAAATGTCAGATTCTTCAAAAAACACCATAGTATTACTGTGGTTCTTGTCCAACAAAAAAAACAACAACATGATTTTACCATGGTATTTTTTTTTTTGCTCACATAACAGTTTGTTGGAGTTTTTTCGTTTGTTTTTGAGCAAATATTTCTCTGCATCACCTCAGAGAACGCTGTGCATGATGCCTCCAGAACGCCTTTTCTTTCTTTAGATGTCAGTAATCATTTTCTGAGAGTTCGTCATGCGTAGGTCGGTACATAAGCCACGGCGTGAAGTGACACGACGCGCGCGCTTGATTGACAGCCTGTTGATGAAGCCGGCGGCTTTGAGCTCGGCAGAGCAGATCATCACGACGATATCAAAATAAGCATTATGAAAAATACAAGCCGTTTCCCTGCCATGCAGCATTAAAAACACACTCTCTGCCTCTGTAATCATATTAATTCCTTAACAGCTTTATTTAATGACAGGGAAAGCATAATATGGAAATCCTGGTCGTTACGAATTGCTTTAATTTATGAACAAAAGCAATGTGATGGTGAGCAAGGCCAGCTGATCCAATATTGAGAGATGTTCTCGGCAGAGCTGATTATCAATACAGAATTGCAAATGTGCGGAAGAAAGCTTCCCAGCAGTCTCGGAAAAACGTCTGGGAAAAAAAAAAAAAGAGAGCAAATGGAAAAACCTGAGGCGCCGTACAGTTCCTCCGTATGGCGAAGCATGGACGTCTTCAGAAGTGTGCCGGCTACATGAGCCCATGCTGTACTTGGTGTCTAAATAACTCATTAGAGTCCGCCGTGATCTCCAGCGGCTGTAAGTGACTGGGCTGGTGATCCGCCTTCGCTTTCATGTGCTCCTCCACATCTCTCTTTCGGCCTTTTCATTAGTTCAGTCTGTGCCTCGTGCCCCGCTGAGTCAAAAGAGCCTGTGTTTTTGTTTTTGTTTTCCCGGAGTAAAGGAAAGGGCAGGAAGGCTTCAGGAAGGGAGTCCGGTGAAGCGTCCGGGCGCAGGGGTCCGTCCTCGTGTCGGTTTCCCACAGATGGCCTGTTTCTGAGGGTCCGGGACGCTTTCGTGTCACAAGTTGTGTAGTTCATACTGGTTTAGTTGGTCAAAATAAAGTTTATTGTCATTTTAACTCTTTGCTGGTGGGTATACGGGACTGTTTGTTTGTTCATTCACACTTTCATTCTGTTGTTGTAACTTTCTTTTGTTCATACTTGTTTAACTAGTTAAAGTCAGGTTTATTTCCTTTTTTAACACTTTGCTGGTGGCTATAGGTACAGTACAGAACTGTTTGTTCATTCATTTCGTTTGTTTATTCATTAGTTCGTTTATTCGTTTGTTCATTCATTCATTTGTTTGTTCGCTCATTCATTGATTCTGTTTGTTTATTCATTAGTTTGTTCATTCGTTTGTTCATTCATTCATTTGTTTGTTCGCTCATTCATTCATTCTGTTTGTTTATTCATTAGTTCACTCATTAGTTTGTTCATTCATTAGTTTGTTAGTTCATTCATTAATTCATTTGTTCATTCATTCATTCTGTTTGTTCATTCATTTGTTCACTCATTAGTTTGTTCATTTGTTTGTTTGTTCATTCATTAGTTTATTCGTTAGTGCATTCATTCATTCAGTTGTTTGTTTGTTCATTCATTCATTCATTTGTTCATTCATTCATTCTGTTTGTTCATTCATTTGTTCATTCATTCATTCTGTTTGTTCATTTTTTTGTTCACTCATTAGTTTGTTCATTTGTTTGTTTGTTCATTCATTGCTTTATTTGTTAGTTCATTCATTCATTCAGTTGTTTGTTTGTTTGTTCATTCATTAATTTGTTCATTCATTCATTCTGTTTGTTCATTCATTTGTTCACTCATTAGTTTGTTCATTTGTTTGTTTGTTTGTTTGTTTATTCATTAGTTTATTCGTTAGTGCATTCATTCATTCAGTTTTTTGTTTGTTTGTTCATTCATTCATTTGTTCATTCATTCATTCTGTTTGTTCATTTATTTGTTCACTCATTAGTTTGTTTATTTGTTTGTTTGTTCATTCATTGCTTTATTTGTTAGTTCATTCATTCATTCAGTTGTTTGTTTGTTTGTTTGTTCATTCATTCATTTTTTCATTCATTCATTCATTCTGTTTGTTCATTCATTTGTTCACTCATTAGTTTGTTCATTTGTTTGTATAATTCATTCATTCATTCGGTTTGTTCATTCGTTAGTTCATTTATTCATTCATTTATTCAGTTGTTTGTTTGTTTGTTCACTCTTTTGCCCCTTCTTTGATTCATTCTATCAGGCCTTTTAGACTTTTTAAACTTTTTGATTTTCTAATTAAAATGTATGTTACATTTTCTTTTGAATTTTAATTAATTTCAATAAACCAGAATTGCAATTCTCCACCTATTGACTGCCTCATCTCCCATTCAGTTCAATTCAAATTTCAGGAATATAATCATTTCAAAGAGATTGTGAATGGCACTCGGCCCCGTTTAAAGAGTTAGACCGGTTTGTGGAAAGTGACCTTGTAAGCAGAATCGAGTCTGAAACTCTTTTGTTGCCTCCTGCTGCTCGTTGTTGAAATGCATCGGAAATGCCCCAGCCGTCTCTATCCGACTGTCTCCTCTCATCTGTGAACTTGTTCGTTTGAAGCCGAGATAAGTAATGTGGTTCTCCGAGCTGCAGCTCCATTTTTGCTTCGTTTATGATCAATAATAAGTACTCTGAGGGAAGAGCGAGCCGAGCGGGTGTTGCTGATTTATTGATTTCTGTGGGGCCGTACCGCATGCATGCTAATGAGCAGCGTGATGCATTGCAAAGCTGTGAACTCTGGAGTGTTTTCAAATTATTGTAACACAGCCATCGACCCGTCCACCTCCACTGTCTTTTTATGTGGTTTTGGTGTTAAAAGCCACATTGGAATTACGCTCATCTGTAAAACGTGGCTTTCGTGCTCCCTCTGGCAGAGATTTTTATTTGTTTTTCGCTGTTTGGCTGTGTTTCGCCTTGCCAGAGCTGAAGTTTGTAGATGAATGTTGTTTGTGGTTTAAAGTGACAGCAGCAGCCAGATCAGCTAATGTTGAACACTGAACGTTTCTCTTGGCTTCATCAGAACCGGAAAGCTCAGAGGAAAATATTATTGCTCTTTTATGAGATGACGCACACTCTGAATCAACATGCACCAATGCAACAATTTGCTATATGTCATGATCATTTGTTAACAAACACGTATTCATTACTTCAATGAGCTCATTGTTTCTGCCTTAAATTAATACATTGTTTAAATTAGTGTATTTTTAGCTAACTGTGATTTGTATATGTACATTTCTGAAATACATAACTTAGACATCACTCTAAATTGTAATGTGGACTCGTGCACTTTCTGTAAAGCTGCTTTGAAACTATGTGTATTGTGAAAAGCGCTATACAAATAAATGTGAATTGATTTGAACTTTAATTGGGTTCTCTAATATGTTCGATTTTAAGTATAAACTTTGTTTCCCTTTTTATTTCTCATAAGGACATTGTATGACAACAATCAACTTGTTTTCAAACAAACTGTCAAATGAATGTGGAGAAACGGCTCAAATCATTCGCTTTTGAGGGACTTTGCTGAGTGTTCGTATTGAGATCTTTGACATAATGGTAAGTCTGAGGACATTTGAGACAAGATTTCTTCTTAAAGTCTAGCATACATTCTGCATCCGAAAACACAAACTTATCAACTATGTAGAAGGTTAAAAGAACTGTATGTGACAAAAGAAGTATATCTTCTTAAGTATAAAAGAAGGCCACGGGAGAGGATTTGTGAATGGCAGTGAAGGTCACATGATAATGATTATGTCGAATGTAGTACGTTGGAATTTCATTCACACTATATAGAACTCACTTTTTAGGAATTGCAAAGTAATTACCGTATATACCCGAATATAAGACGACCCTGAATATAAGACGACCCCCCATTTTCCAGACTTATTTTTGGGAAAAAATAGATTTTTGTGGGAAAAAATCTGGTTTTCAACAGAAAATAATATTAAGAGCAAATTTCCGAGGCGTTGTTACAAATGCCCCGCATCACCTGTGCCCGCTCGTCGGCGGAGACCGGCACATATGCACTTCCTGATTGGCCATGACTGCGGCTGAGTGCGACGGGATGGATTTAACCCTGCGGGGTCGTCTGGCTGTTTTCAACGACGATCCGGCTCCCGCTCTCTCTCTCTCTCTCTCTCTCTCTCCTTCTGCTCGAGCCGCGCAAGAAAAAGCGCCGTTCACAGAGCATGCCAGAGCGGACGGAGACAAGCGAGCAGAGACCCCAACCCCCCCCCCCCCCCCCCCCGTTCACATATCGCGTCTTTTGCGCGCTCAAGTTCATTATTTAAAAATGTAGGCGCGCGGTATGCGCGCTCATAATGGAAGCAACGCGCTCGTTTTTCCAAGCGCATGGAGAAAAAGGCTATCAATCGATTCCTCCACTCGAATATAAGATGAGCCTGAATATAAGACGACCCCCCATTTTTCAGCCTATTTTTAGGACATAAACCTAGTCTTATATTCGGGTATATACGGTACTTATTTAAAATAAGTACCTTTTAGGAGAGAATGTGATTTCGGACGCAGTCATTCTCTATATATTGATGTATTAAATTGGTCTTTTTCTAATAGGAGGAGACCTACATTAGTCTACCTAGTGGAGGAAAGTGGTGAGATCTTTGTGGTTTACTGTGTGACTGTGTCTCTGGATGTGGTGAGTCCGAGCTGATGTGAACGGGAGGTTATGACAGATTCAGGAATTTATTCATCAGTTCTCCTTTAACTTTTATAGCCGCTGCGGGGCGTACATCTGTGCCTTGATCTTACAACACACCCGTCAGTTCACATCGCCACGAGTGCTAAATCAATATCCATTTCAAACTAGCCAAATACATTTTTTGATGCAGTTTTTGTCAGGCCTGTGTTGTATAAAGAGAAAATGTGATATGTTGACATTATACAGCTTTATAGGTCCTGTTTCTGAGGGTTTTATTGGTTGAATGAAAATGTTGCTTGCATTTACAAATGCAATACTATATATATTCTTTAAAAATATATATAAATATTTTTTAAATATAATTTATATATATATATATATATATATATATATATATATATATATATATATATACATATATATATACATATATATATATATATATATATATATATATATATATATATATATATTAACAACGATTAATCGCATCCAAAATAAAAGTTTGTGTTTACATAATATACTGTATGTGTGTATAATTATTTTGTATATATACTCGCATATGCATGTATATATGTTTAGCTCAGGAGACTGAATGTTTCCTTTAAGTATTAACTTGGTCTCATATGTTTCTTATTCTAAAGGGAAAAATAGAAATTGTGACAAATGACACAACAATTTTACATTAAGAATATCGAGCTGTAAAATGAATGTGAACAGCAGTTCAGCTCAATCTGAGGAGCACATGTCTCGGTTTAATCTAACTGATCTTGGAGGAACTCTGGAGATCTAAACGGGCGTTTCTCCGGTGGGTCGGTTTACAGCTTCTCCTCCGAGCGCTTGTGTGTTTAGTACTTGACTGATCTCCGTCAACAAACCCAAAAACAGCCAACTCGTTCGTGTCCGTCCTGTAAGAAAACTCTGAATACCGGGGGGGAAGCGCTTAGACAAGGAGAGACGTGAACTAATTAACTAACTTAAACAAACTTGACAAGAGGAAGGAGAAAAAAAAGCTTTCAGTGCCCCCTTTAAAAAGCCATTACCAGGACGTGCCAGAATGTGTGTGTGTGTGTGTGTGTGTGTGTGTGTGTGTGAGAGAGAGAGAGAGAGAGAGCGAGAGAGTGTGTGTGTGTGTGTGTGAGAGAGAGAGAGAGAGAGAGAGAGAGTGAGTGAGAGAGAGAGTGTGTGTGTGAGAATGACAGTGTGCGTGGGTGTGTGTGTGTGTGTGAGAGAGAGAGAGAGAGAGAGAGAGAGAGAGTGAGTGAGAGAGAGAGTGTGTGTGTGAGAATGACAGTGTGCGTGGGTGTGTGTGTGTGAATGAGAGTGTCTCTATGTGTGTGTGTGAATGAGAGTGTGTGTGTGTGTGTGGCCCCAAAAGTGAGCAAAATCTTAATTTGGGGACTTGTATTATTATTATTATTATTATTATTTTATTTATAGGCGTCTTACGTGGCACTCAAGGACACGTTACATGCATATAAAACACAATTTTTTTTTAGGTGAAACTCAAGAACACCTTACATGCCGATAAAACGCATAAAAAAATAAAAATCACAACCGGTCGGAGATACATATACAATATCACAGGAATGCCTGCCTAAAGAGATGCGTTTTCAGACGAGATGTAAAGATAGGGAGAGTGACTGTGGATGTCCTGTGGAGCCGGTTCCC
The DNA here is from genome assembly GCA_030578255.1 of Tiaroga cobitis. Taxonomy (NCBI): domain Eukaryota; kingdom Metazoa; phylum Chordata; class Actinopteri; order Cypriniformes; family Leuciscidae; genus Tiaroga; species Tiaroga cobitis. The sequence continues at coordinate 38,469,385 of CM060600.1, read as the reverse complement.
CAGATAAAGAGCAGTGTAAAACACAGATATTTCCCTGCGGTTTGGCCTCTCATTTACACGAAAACCATGTTTTTATCACAGAAAACGATTATTTCTAAAAACTCCGGGCAAAGTGGAGATTTCTGAAAACGCCAGTTATGTGTTGTTGTGTCAACTGGGAGAAACGGGGTTTTAGCTTCTCTCTTGTCGATTCTGAGATTCTGATTGGCTCGCATGGCTTTATCCTTCTCCCTACACTGCCGCTCATAGGTTTGGCATAGTTATGATGGCGCTCGACGGCGTGTTTATGCGGGTGTGTGCACGATGTTATTATTGAAAACAGAGGGGGCGGGGGAAATATTCGTTTCTCTAAATACCCGGCTGTGTGTAAACGTGGCCTAAAAGCTCCAGATCCCATGGAAGCCAAGCGCATGCGGGGAACAACTTCAGGGATGTCTTCCTTTTCCATAAACGAAGTCATTTAAATTTTTACCCCTAAAAAAGCTGAAGGGCTTCTGAAGGGCTTGGTCTCGGTCAATATAATTATCTCTGCATGAAAAGTCAACGTTAGGCTCTCATTTAGATGGCTAGATAAACGTGTGTGTGCGTGTGGGTTTGCCGCAGGGCCGTCGCCGCCTCGGTTTCTTCAGATGGAGTCGTTTAGGAGGTGAAGAGGGAGATTATGGATCATTTGTGGGTGGAGATCTGTCAGAAACAAGGGCTTTGTGAGCAATCCCAGACTTCTGACAAGATGACCTTTCATCCCAGTAAACAGAAGCCCAATTTAAGTGTTTAGCATTCAAGGAATGTCAGGATAAACACACAGAGAGCTTTTCTTACTTAGTATTCCAGTCCAAATATCTAAAAATTCTTAAATCAAGATGCATTTACTAGATGAGTAAAATTACATAAGATATTATGTCCTGTTTTCCGGGGGAATTCATTTAAATTAAGCGAGTTGATGCTGAAAAAAAAAGCAAAATGATCTGCCAATGTGATTAGAAAAATAATCTTAATTAAACCGAAACTAGATTATTTTTCTTACCCAATTGCCAGATAATTTTGCTTGTTTTAATACAAGACTTAATATCTTATGTACTACTTTAGTAATGCATCTTGATTTAAGAAATGTTTGATATTTGGACTGAAATACAAAAATACTAAGTAAGAACAGCATTTTCTGCCGTGTACATGTAGAGTTTTGCTGTCTCAGTGAGTGTGTGTCTCGAGGGCTCTGTGTTGATGCATCTCTGTGGCGTCTCTGTAAATCTGACACGCAGATGTCTTCATTACGTTCACGATTAATCACTGGAGTTCTTCACACCCTTTTGAATTTCTCTCGCAATTTCTTCACATCGTTAGAAAAGAGGGACAGAACGTGAGAACGCAGGGAGGAGGAATCAGATGTTCAGTCTGGAGATATGAGGAAACGACATGCGGACGGTTGTTGATAGTAATATTGTTAACGCAGCGACTATAAAGAGCGTCCCGGTGTCCTTGGAATATACATGGGTTTCCATCAAATCCCCTTTCCCCTGGGAGGAGGTTAGCAAACCAAATCGATATTTATTTTGTTGCGGTCATTATTTTTCGTGGAGAGTGTCCACATGCAAATGATTGGATTTTCAGCTTATTAATTAGGGGTTGAGATCTATATCTATATATATATATATATATATATATATATATATATATATATATATGTATATGTATGTGTGTGTGTGTGTGTGTGTTATATTATGTTAATTATATTATAAAAATAAAATGTATTTTAAAATTTTGTATATAAATTATATTTTATATTACAATAATTATATTTTTTATTAAATTATTCTAAATAAATATTATTTTAATTAAAAATGATAAATAATAAATACTTAATTTAATTTAAATATATTTTAATTACAGAAAAATTATTAACAACATTTAGATTTTAAATAAATAAATAAATATATATATATGCATGCATGTGATAGTGTGTGTGTGTATATATATATATATATATATATATATATAATTAAATTTTTATATCTACATTATTTAATTTAAAAACACAATTCTTATTTTTAATTGAAATTTTTTTTTTTTTAAACTCAGTTGACCATCACATAGAAATAAATCCAAATTTGCAACAACGAGTATCAGTGAGACTGATGTATCAGCCCATATTTGTCCATTTTTCCATTATTTTATTGTATATACTGGTCTTAATATGAACGGTTTACCTCTTAAACTCACAGCACAGTTATATTCCTAGCTAATGCAGACAGCGCTGCCTTTCTCCCAGTCTTTGTCATCTTCTTTTATTAAACTCCTCTGTCTCTTCTTCTCATTTTCCTTTTTTGAGATGTGACGAGCTGAAAATAGAAAGTTTAGCGAGAGCGGCGACCCAACACTCTTCAAAGGGAAGAGGTCCTGCGCCGAGCACAAGCGCTTACACACATTGTAATTAGAGGAAAGGCCATTATCTTGTAAAGATGTTTTCCTTCACAGACCAGAAGAACATTTGCCTTGAGGATTTTCTGTGGTAACTTAATAATGGAGGCGTTCAGGTTCATTAGCGGCAGCGCTTCTGAAGGCCCGGATTCAGTAATAGGAAAAGTCTTCTCGAATCCGGCCGCTCGTTCGTCGAGGACGTGTTCATCGGCACCCACGCTTTTCAGAGCGAGATTAAGCTTTCTAATGAATTTCCAGTCCTGTACGGTTAAGCCTCAGCCAAAATATTAAATCAGAGTGAATTCCTCTCTGATGATGTCGCTGTTTCTGCCTCCTGCTCGCAAAATTAACACATTTATTAAACCAATGAATTGAGACGTCTCCTATTAATTGGCAAAAGTGCTGAAAGCTCTGTTGGTAAAGCGCACCGCCGAGGCAGGAAAATGAAACTAAAGCCGCTAATTAGCAGATGAAATCGTCCGCTTGTCTAAAGCACTATCATCACCACCATCGCGCCCAGAGATTAATAGGCGGAGCTCGTAAAAAAATTAAGAAATGAGATGGTAGTTTTCAGAAACAGCTGGTGAGGCCCACAGCACAGAGAGGGTCATCGCAGGGGCCCGTTTAATGAGTCCGGGGCCGACGGCGCGTGCTCCTCCACGGCACGTCCCGCTCCAGTCTTTGGGCTTGTCAGAGCGTGGCACTTCAAAGGCAGACGCTCCAGACGCTCCAGAAGCACATGCTGCTGTTTTAGCACCACTATTAGTCTTCATGCTATAGTTTCATCCTGCGGAAGCGTATTGCATTCACTTGAGGGAAAAAAATCTACTCTGTTTTTCTGAATTAATTACTTAATTATCTCAAAATTATAAGTAACTCATATTCAGAAAAACAGAGCAAAAACTTTTTTCCATGAAAAATTATCTCGTAATTCTGAGATAATTAACCCGTTAACTCAGAAAAACAGAGTAGATTTTTTTTCCCTCAAGTGAATGCAATACGCTTCCGTTTCATCCACCTTATTCCTGAAGATTCTTTTATTTTCTGATCTTTTTATTTTATTTTTATTTATTTGCACTACTTTATTATATTTTAATTATTTTATTTTATTTTATGTGGGCTACTTTTTATGTACTTTTTCATTTTTTTATTTGATGTACTTTTTTATGTTATTTAATTTATTTGCACTTTAGTACATTTAAATTTTTTGTTGTGTCTCTACCGATTGGAAAAAGGTTTATATATATATATATAATATTTATATTATATTCATTTAATATTTATCCACCTTCCATAAGCATATGGTGCTATTTTAGTATCACTATTATAGTTTTCATTCAATATTCTTATACATTTGTTTTATTTTAGACAACAAATATGTTAGTTTTAGTTAAGAATCTCTTTTTTTCAACTTTGATTTATTTATATAGCACATTTAATAACGTTGTTTCCCAAAGTGATTCACAGTTATAATTAAAACATACATGTATAAAAACATTTACCACGCCTTGCAAATACGGCATGACTACACACTCTTAGACATTCACCCTCACACAGCTGTAAACTAAATAAAAATAAGTTATTACTTCAATGAACGAATATCCTTAACTAAAAGATAAGATAAAAAGATAAGTTTTCAACTGAGACTTAAACATCTCTATTGTTTGATCTTGGTGAATATGAAGGGGAAGACTGTTCCACAACTGAAAAGCTCGTTCACCCGATGACTTCCTCGTAGAATAAGGGACAGCCAGCAAACATTGGCTGAATAATACCCATCAGTCTTCAAACCAGTAGGGTGGAGAGCTCTGGATCTGCCAGGGTCACAGGGTCACCTGTAAAGAGGTGCTAATGAAGGGAAGGTCCCGTACGACGACTGACGGGCTTTAAGATGAGGCCCGTTTGCAGGTTTGAGTGAGTGCAAACATGACCTGAGACACGTGGCTTTCATTACCCGAACCTCGAGTGCGGCCCACCGGCAGCTCACCGGAAACAGAACAGGAGGCGAGGCTGATTTGAAATTGGGTGTGCATGTCAACAAATTAATAACCTGCCCAGTGGCGAAGACCTTTATAAAACTCACATGTGCAGATTGTTTTTTTGCTCTCCTCTAGGCTTGCTATGACAGTCGGTGTTTCAGAAGCAATCACTTGCTCACCTACCGTCGATTTGATTTCATTGAGTCATTTAGTTCAGTTAGAGAACAGACACTACAATTAAAAACGTAATAAATCGTGAGCACAGATCAGATTTAGTTTATCACCACTAGGGCTGTCACTTTACGTTCGAAAATCGATCGCACCATCGATCGGACGAACCAACACAAGTTTCGAAAACGAATTCACGACCAGCTCGTCACGACACGCCCGCAGCGAACGCGCGTCACACAGCAACTGCAGGCTCTGACACACACACAGCCTACCTCTGCATAGTGTCTCTCTTTTTACAACTAACTTTTGTGTTTCACAGGTTTGGAATGACATGAGCGTGAGAGTCAATAATGCCAGAAGTTTCACTTTTGGGTGAAGTATTCCAGCACACTCTTAAAATAAAAGTTCAGTGGGGTTCTTCTATATAGACTCATTTTAAAGAACTTTTCACTCCTAAAAGGTTCTAAATACAATAAGGTGAAATGTCTTAAATTACGCTTTCGTGTTTAGAAGTTTTTTTTAAATTATTTTCTACTGATAAAGTACGTTTACGAGTTTCATTCATAAAATCATCCTTCCCTCGCGTCCTGTAACATCTTTGCCTCGATCCGAAGCCCTAAAATTATACTTAATTTTTTTTGTCTAGAAAGCTTATTTATTTCATTTTGATAATATTTTTTCTATTTTTAATGCAAATTTTATTGTATTTACCCTTTAATTACTAGATTTGGTCAATAAATAATAAATAAATAGTAATTTAGTAAGCACGTTCCTCACATTCTTTCAACTTAAATTCAAAATAACACGCGCGTCACACAGCAACTGCAGGTTATCACACACACACACACACACACACACACACACACACACACACACACACACACACACACACACACACACACACACACACACACACACACACACACACACACACACAGCCTACTTCTGCATAATGTGTCTCTTTACAACAAAAATGACAGTCTGTTCAGACAGTCTCATGCATACAGATACAGATTCGGGCTAAACTCGTATGGCGAAATTTGTTTCACATTTCTAATTGTAGGCTAAACACAGCCATGTTGAAGCCTGCAGTAATGTTGTTCATTGATGTTACGGCAGTCAACTCTGCTTAATGTTTTTTGAGAATATTGCGCTCCTGTTTGTCATTGTGCTGAAACTTCACGCCAATAACTCATCAGGAATATTGCTGACTCGTGCGTCTCAAGCGCCTCTTTACGCTCGTCCTAATGCCTGTTAGGTGTCCGTGGATTTGCCTGTATCTGGTGTTGAAAATGGAAACGTCTTTAGACATGGAAAATCAATTTTACAATCAATTCAATGAACACTTATGTCTCAAAAGTCAAACAGGATTTTTTCACTAAAGTGACAGCGCTAATCACCAGAGTGAGGAGCTGAAGATGATGGAGGAATATTTGGTGTCAAAGCGAAATGTAAAATCGCCTATTTAAGCGTATTTGTCTTTGCACTGTTTTGTCGTTGTGTTTTTCATTAAGAATAAAGGCTAATAAACTCACAATTTAAGTAATCCGCCCCGGAATTGGTGCTAATTTGAAAGCGAAACTAAATTGTGCACGGCGGCACGGGCATTCATAACGGCGCGTGTCCACGGGCACGGAGCCAGCGCTTCCAGTTCATTCCTATGGTAGAAATGAATTAAAAAAACGCTCGCTCTACTCTGCACCATTATGAATGCCCGTGCGGATGCGCACATTTTAATTTCGCTTTCAAATTAGCGATTAAAAATATCCTCCCCGTCACATCCCTATTCTCCACCCATAAGCAGACGATACAGGTGAAACTCGAAAAATTACAACATCGTGCAAAAGTTCATTTATTTCAGTAATTCAACTTAAAAGGTGAAACTAATATATTATATAGACTCATTACATGCAAAGTGAGATATTTCAAGCCTTTATTCGTTATAATTGTGATGATTATGGCGTACAGCTTATGAAAACATAGAATCCAAAATTAGAATATTGTGAAAAGGTTTTCATAGCTGTAATCTATAATCATCACAATTATAACAAATAAAGGCTTGAAATATCTCACTTTGCATGTAATGAGTCTATATAATTTTATATAGTTTCACCTTATAAGTTGAATTACTGAAATAAATGAACTTTTGCACCATATTCTTCGAGTTTCACCTGTAGAAACCGAGAGAAACAACACATCCGACATCCTCCAGGATCCCTTTTCCCCGCGTGCTCTTTGTCCACGTCCCGACTGCATCTGGTGCCGTAGTTGGACGTTTCGGTGTCTGATTCGGCCATTGTGAGCGTGTTCATTACACCCCCCCCCCCCCCACATCTCCTGGGTTCATCTCTCCACTCCTCCCCGCTGTTCGACCCGACTAATAGGGCCACTTACCAGCCTTTTAACTCTGAACTGCGCTGGTTAACCCCTCACAGATACAGTCCTGCTCCCCAGCCCATGTGGATGCACATGTGGAGGCTTGTGTGTAAAAATGAATAATAATAATGATGCAGTATAAAACAACTGAATTTCGCATACAAAAAAGGTCAATAGTGTAGAGATATATGAAGCAAAGCTCACACAGAAGTTGCTTTCAAACCAAGCTGCTTTCTGTTGGACGGCGTGGCAAATAGACCCGTTCCACAGTTATTAACAACATAAATCATCTTTAAAAACGTGTCATGTAAATTTATAGTACTATACTTTGCGCTTTCTTACCTTGCCATTAAATTAAATCAACGCTGCTTTAGGGAGTGACCGTATATTCAACATTTTTCTCTCTTCTGAACACCGTAATCGAGCTCTTGATATTTTCTCCCTCTTTTGGAAAGATATAGAAACGCTATTGAGGATTTTTTACTATTACTGTTGAGGCGAATGGGAACAATTTTTTTTATTTGTTGTAGCTTCCATTCATCAGTATAGGAGTTAAAAACGATTAATAATGGTTTTCGTTTATTAAAATAAAGCTGAAAAAAATTAATGGAAAAATAAAGCTAAAAAAACAACAAAAGCACATAACAAAATGAAAACTTAAAACTAAAATTAATGTTAAAACTGAAAATAAAATAAAAACTCGTTGAGGAATGAACTGGTTTGATGTCATTTCAAACAAAACAACGTTCATTTCGAGTTTGTTTCTGGAGTCCGAAACTTGTTAAAGGGAATTTTCTAGAAAAACCTTTAAACTCCCATTGGTCAGGGGTGATGATGTAATCGGTGGGTGTGGCTCCGAGGCTCCGCCTCCTTCGAGGGCATTTCTTCTGTACACACTGAACATGAACACACCGACGAGCTGCTTTACAGTAGAAACTCAAGCTGTAATTCTAATTGAAAGTGACACTGACAGTTGAATAGAAATCAACTGTATAAAGCTGCTAGACTGCTAGTCTTGCGGAGCGGGCGCGTTACGGACACGTGGTGTAAATTTTTTAGCAATCAAAAAGAGTGTCTAATTAATTGAAATAATGTATTATGAATCATTAAACTTGTACAACATTTAAAAAAAATATGAAAAAAAATTTCACACTAACTCTGTGTTGTGTTTTTTCTGGTAATAAAATGAAGACATAAAACACAAATTTTATCATTTATCATCAATTTTAATCATATGAAATTAAATCAACTTTTTGTCAAATAACGTGCTGCACAATGAGCTGTACTGTTAAAATTAAAACATGGATTATTCCCTAAATTTTGATGATAATTTATTTGGATTAGTGTTAGTATTATTACATTGGGGCATATCTAAATTCTACTGTACAACGGTAATATATTTCTGTCAAGTTAAACCAAACTCTTATTTTGACGGGTTGCCGTGAAGACCTTTTGAGTTTCTGTGTGTTTATGTCATGATGATAGTTTTTCTCAAATGAAGCTGTTAAATGATCACGAAGTGACTTTCGGAGTGGATCTAGAGCCTGGAGAGGAAATTCATGCATTTGTATCTTCATATAGGCAAAAAACAGCGCAAGCGTCACACGTGCTTCAGTGTGTGTGTGTGTGTGTGTGGTTAATGAAACTGCGCGTCAGCTGCACCATTCATTCACACAGAACAAGCAGGATTCGTATTTAAATTGTCTTTGTGGTTTAATATTCACACACACTAGTCTACATCGCGATTTGATTTCAAGTGTACTGAACTGCTTTCTATTTATTACTCAAAAGATTCCGTGAAATTCCGTGTAAATTCCTCTTTTATGACTGGATTTCGTTTCGTCGTTTTGGTAGGGGAAACACTGATGATGTTCTTTCAATGTAACTCTTTAACTTTATCATTCTAATTGAATGTTTATAGGATATCCTGTTGCGCCGTAGGAATAATGCTTTCTCTGATGAGCAGGACTCAGTGTTGGCTTGCCGTCTGTGACGGATGATAAAGAGAAGTCGTTGTTTTACTGAATGACTGGACGTAAACTGCTGTGTGAAAGAATCGATAGGCATCGCTGCTCACCGCAGATATGAACAGTGTGCAGGAGTGTGTTATCGCCAGCAGATCAACGGCACGCATTAACTCGTGAATATTGACAGGAAGCGTTTATACGCCCTATTGGCTCGGTGGCTGATTAAAATGAATTTAATGTCTCAAATGAAACTGCATAAATGCTTGTGCGAGCGCATCGAGAGTGAAGGATGTCGAACAGATAATGTGATAATGCCAGAGAATGTGCATTTAACAATATATACGACAATATAAACCGTATCGCTCCGCCGCGTTATCTGAAATACCCTCATAAACGTGTGTGTATCTGACGTGTGTTGAGAGCTGACTCATGTGTGCAGGTTTTCCTCTTTTTGCATGGAAAAACAGATTTTCTTTCAACGATTAGGCTTGTTGAACGTCTGCTGTGTGTTTGCCAGCTGCTAAATGAAGACGTATAAATCTCACAAATGAAAACAAACACATGCAACGATGTTTGACCCTAATTAAAGCCGGGTCGCGAGCACAACGCAGCGAGACGTGAGGACTGATATACGACTTCGCTGCACTCACGTGTGTTTTGAATTTGCCGTTGACCTGTGTTTTACCCTGACGTGTCACTTTAAGCACTAATAATGAGGATTTACAGCTGACCGTTGGTTGTGGATGCAGGACACACACATCAGCCACAGAAACACTGGGAATGCAAGCAGCAAAGTTTGTTTCTTCTTGTTGTAACCTCTCGGCTTGGCTTGCCAAGTAACTGTAGGCTCATTACCGAGCATCAGTGTTTGAAGAGCTGTTTTAATGACAAACCAAAGAAAAAGATTAAAAAAGGGCTTCTAAATTGAATTGTTTATGCCGACATTTTAGTTGCAATTATAGAAAGCCAATTCTGTTGCTATCAGCAATTCTGCATATTTGTAATCCTTAATGAAAATATTTTTATTGATTAGCCTACACAAATGCAAGCATCTGAAACGTATAAGGAATGCAATGTAAAACTTTGCTCATGAATACTTTTTTTGTGTTGCGATTCTAAATATCACACACTGCATTTACCGGTTAACGGTAGCATCTGGTTTTCGAGCGGTGATGACGTGTAAAGACGTGCATGATGTGTGTGTGTGTGAGAGAACCTCGGTTTAGAGAAGCAGGTGTTAGAAAAACGCTAATGATGATCAACGACTGACTAATGCGTTCATGACCTCTTCACCTGCGTTAGCTTCAACCTGGAAGTGCTTCCATGCGTCCCTTTATTGCTCTCATTTTCACTCTAATGATTATTTACAGAAAATCTAGTAATGATAATAATAATGTAGGCCTTATTGAATGATTGTCAGATGCTACAGGTCTGGAAAAATGTCTTGTTTCTGCCAACGAAACGCTGTGTTCACGTCACACCCAAAACAAGGCTTTCCCCTATTGCCCGGCAATTATTTTCCCCAGGTTTGTAATGTTATTTTTTACCAAAGACCAACTTCAGTACACCTTATTAAGGATGCATACTATATACAGGCGAACAGATGCAAACAGAATATGACCTGCTGAATTTTGTGTTAAGCATCATTAAGAAAATGCTTAATGTGATTTAATGCATTAGACAGTTATATTGGAGCAAAATTCAATATAATAATAATAATAATACCAATTCAACCTTATTGATGGTGCACACTATCTATCCCGGGCCCGTCCAGATGCACGAGGACACATCCTTGAAGCGAGGCTCCTCTGATAATTCAGGGTTGGATGGAGGAGTGTTGGCAGTTTTGTTTCCAAAAAAATAAAAAGCAAATTTCACTGATTATTTCTCATCATCTCTATATAATTAAGTATTTTTGCTGTGGTTGTTCTTCATCGGGGTTCAGCAAATACTGTCTCCAAAGCATGAAAGAAATATGCTTTCGGCTTTAAAATCATCTTTATAGTCAATTCAGAAGCAAAAAACTGGTTCAAAATGCGGCCATAGGTCAGAAAAACAGTAAGCCCCGCCCCAAACTCACACACAATGCAGTGTGTGATATTTAGAATCGCAACACAAAAATAGTATTTATGAGCAAAGTTTAAAAGTTATACATTGCATTCCTTATACGTTTCAGATGTTTGCATTTGTGTAGGCTAATCGATAAAAAATGTTAGGGTTAGGGTTAGAGGGTTAGGGTTAGGTATTTATACACACATATATAAATACATATATACACACACACACACACACACACACACACACACACACTACTCGTTAGTTAAAGTAGTTAAACTACAGTCAAGCTACCCTTTTGGAAAAGTAGTTAGCTACACTACAAGTTACGATCAAAAAGTAGCTTGCTACATTGAAACTACTTTTGCTTTTTTTGAACAACATATATTATACATAACTGAATAAGTGTCTGAGGAATGTTTTAAGTTAAATATTTAGTGTTTAAAACAATGCAATACAATTATGATTTATATTGTTTTATTACACACAACGCTCAAATATCTCAGACTGTTTGTCAAAAGTGCAAAATTGCAACAAATACAACATTGCAAGAACAAAATATACATCCAACGTAAATTACATGTATAGACTTTTTCTCAAAAATACCGATTGTGAGATGCTTGCATTTTGGCAAGAAATACATTGAACAAGCGCTCACATGTGGCGCTGACAATGCACGTTAAACTCGCTCACATGCAGTGATGGAGCTCGCAGAATTTACTGTGAAAGAAGAACCTGAATCACAAGCTGCTTGTGTGAGCACAGTTCGGTTCGCTCTGAAACCAGTCACAACAAATCTATACAGCAATTTAATAAGATCAAAGCCTTTGTCGTGCGATAATAAAACTAAGATTACATTTTTTGTTCAACTGACAAACACGATGGCGCAAACTTTAGTGGTCTTTTATGTTCATTGCCAAACTGGCGGACAGATCATGGCGGTTCATTGTAATTAAATCAGAAATAGAAATGTGATGTAACATAGAGAGCAATAAAGCAGGATAATTAATACATTTAAAATGGCCATTAATCACCAGTATGTGCGTCCTTAAATTTGTGCTTGGTCTTCTGTACGTCAGTGAACCG
>CM060600.1:38389836-38452336 GCA_030578255.1 Tiaroga cobitis | reverse complement strand
GCGTTTCTGTGTTTACTCACTTTGCTGGGGACGTTCGTGTAAGCCAAATCTGCGCGGATTTAGTGCAAATACGCAACTCGTGAGTCCTCATGAAATATTAAATACTGCGTATTGCAGATTCTGCTCATTTCTGGCTTACTTGAACACACACACACACACACGTCACTACGCAACACATAACGGCGCGCTTGTTCACTTGCATTGAAGTAATAGCGAATATTAAAAAGCATTTGGTGAACAGAAAAGACTGTTATTTTCCAACACATGTTCTGTGTCCTGTACTGATCTGTCCACATAAAACACATTTTTGGTAAAAAAAAAAAAAGGCCGTTAAAATCGATTCCCTATTTTCGTTTTCGAAACTTGTGTTGGTTGGTCCGATCAATTGTGCAATCAATTTTCGCCTGTAAAGTGACAGTCCTAGTCGTAATATACAATAGAAACACATGCATCCTAGTTTGGGGCTTTACTATACTGCCTTTTATAGAGAATAGATGTGCGATTATACAGAGTTGTGACAGCAAAAGCTTTGAAAAATAAATAAAATGGAAAAAGCACCAATCATATCTTTTGTTTTGTTATTTGTACAGATTCTTTGAGGTAGAATTAATAACTAGACAGATTGCTGGACTTATGTGGTCTCATTTCTGTCCACTTCGAACGGAAGAGAGCGTAAAACCACATTAACAGACAGGCATGTGAAAACTAATTACAGTGATAGTTCATCCACAAATTAACATTCTGTCATCATTTACACACATGCATGTTGTTCTGAACCTGAAGGACTTTCTTTCTTTCTTCTGTACAACATAAAAGAAGATATTTTAGAATCTGGAATTAATGTGTTGAATATATTAACAGCTTGAAAACATTGTGAACAAAAATGTATCAATTAGATTCGTGAAAAATGTGAAACAATAATGACAAATATTTTTTAAATAATTGTGAAATATGAAAAGTTAACGGAATTAACTTTACAGACTGCAAGACTTATGCACAAAAAAACTGCACAAAACTATGTAAAGTAAAATAAATATTGATACATTTTTTGTTTGGACAGTTGTTTACTCACTTAAATGTGTAATACAAAAATAAAAAGGAATAATATAAATGCTGTATGGATGTGTGTGTGTGTGTATGTATATATATATATATATATATATATATATATACACACACACACACAAACAAACACGAATATATAATAATAATATTAGTAGTATTAAATAATAGAATAATAATAGAATCATGTTTCAATTAAAATAGATGTCCTAAATTATGAAAACATTTAGAAATTAATTAAATAAAAATTAATGCATATAAAATAATCTTTTAAAATTCTCACACACATGTATATATATATATATATATATATATATATATATATATATATGTACACAGTATATATAATCTCAGTCTAAATCTGTGCGGAGAACCATTGAGACCCAAAAAGAGACATTGATCACGGAAATGACAAAATAAAAGCAGCTTTAATCTGCATTAAGAGTTTTATGGTGAAATATAAGCTCCTGCGAATGCATTTTCCCCAAAGAAAATATCATTTCACATTCAGACTGATCATAAAAATGAAAAGGTGTTATGTTACAAATGAAGTCTCTAACTCAGTTTCTCATTATATCACAATATTGTTGAGTTGTGGTCCGGTTGGAGCGTTTGGAGGGTAACCGGTGGCACAGTTTGAGGTTCTGGACAGCCGGTCCTGCGAGGCGTGTCCCATAAATCTTGGCGTTATTGATTAGGATTAGAGGTGAAATGTTATGATAATGTTTGGTGGTTTCAGGAGTTGTGTTGTTCACTGGAGCAGTTAGCACATTAATCACAGCTGTCTGGCTGGCAGTCGGGGGATTCGGGTCTTGAACGGGTGAAGCCCAGCTGCCCAGCGCCGGGTTGGGTCGCTTCTGTGAAGGACAGGGAACTATAATTGAAGCCCCAGCGTCCCGAACACAGGACGCATGTCTGACACCTTCACGTGCGCAGGGAATTGAGCATGTCATATATTGAGAGGCTTGTGTCTTTGGCTGTCTGTGTTGTGATTGTTTTCATATACCTGTGTGTGTGTGTGTGTGTGTGTGTGTGTGTGCGTGCGTACACGACAGTTCAAAAGATTTTTAATGTTTTTTAAAAAGAAATCTCTTCTGCTCACCAAGGCTTAAAAATACAATACAAAACACTGTAATATTGTGAAATGTTATTACACGTGTTCTCTATGTGAATATCTAGTAAAGTGTAATTTATTCCTGAATTTTCATCATCATTACTCCAGTCTTCAGTGTCACATGATCCTTCAGAAATCACTCTAATATGATGATCTGATGCTCAAGAAACATGATTATTATCAATGTTGAAAACAGTTATTTACATTTTTATTTCAGGATTCTTTGATGAATTGAAAGCTTTTGTAACATTAAACACTACCGTTCAAAAGTTTGGGGTCAGTAAGAATTTTTATTTAATTTTTTGGGGGAAAGAAATCAGTACTTTGATTCATCAAGGATTAATTAAATTGATCAAAAGTTAGAGTGAAGTCATTTAAAATGTTTCAAAAGATTCTATTTCAAATAAATGCTGTGTTTTTTTTAACTTTCTATTCATCAGAGAATCCTGAAATAAAATTGTACACAACTGTTTTCAACACTGATAATAATCATAAATGTTTCTTGAGCATCAGATCATCATATTAGAGTGATTTCTGAAGGATCATGTGACACTGAAGACTGGAGTAATGATGCTGAAAATACTATATATTAAATTGTCAAAATATTTAACAATATTACTGTTTTTTTTTTTGTTGTTGTATTTTTAAATGTAGTCTTGATAAGAGACTTATTTTAAAAACATTAAAAATCTTACAGATCCAAAACTTTAGAACGGCAGTGTATATATTCACAAGATTTAAATTCATAGGGTAATTAAATAACCATGGACAAAATGGTCAAAAGAAAACTATCCCAGAGTTAAAAAGTGTGTGCTCCAGTTTTTCTCATTGTGAAAGCACATCTCAGACCCTCTGCTGTTACAAAGGTAAAGGAGTATTTCAACAGCTGCTTTGACAGGGAAGATCATTGGTCTCTAAATCCGTACAGACGTGTGTAAGGGTTGCAGATTACAGACAGAGTCAAATATTTGAGCACTGAGGAGGTGCAGAGAGGAAAGCTTTTCATCCCTCCAGAACGATTTCTGCCGCTTTCAGAGGGAATCAGAGGCTTGTGGGAAATGTATGCTGACAGGTGAGGAGGAAAAGAGAGATTATTGAAGAACCGATTACAATGCACACGTACGGCACAATCAGAGAAAATAAGGGCTTTTGTTGTCACTTACAATGATCGTGACTTAAACAGAAGATGTAACCAGTTTCTTTTTATTTTGTGAACAATTGTTTTTATTGAGCAGTCAGTTCAATATAAGAAAAAATATACAACATATTAAAGTGTTGCTTATACTGTGCTAAGGAATTGTAAGACATTGCAGAGGAAAAGGTAAAAAATTGAAATACCTAATCAATACACTCTAAAAAATGCTGGGTTGTTTCAACCCAACTTGGGGTCAAATATGGACAAACCCAGCCATTGGGTTACATTTTTTAAGTTAAAATTTTAAGGGCATTTATTATTATTATGGCATTTAAAATGTTCCTAATATTGTTCTGAGAGTCCCCAACAACAGTTTTACATGCATGCAATGACAAAAAACACTTTTGTTGTCTTATAATATGCATTTATTTTTACCGGATTTGCTCACCGACTCCCAAATGATTCGTTCAACGACTCATTTTTCCAAACCCCTGCTTTGCGTGACGCTAATCTGCAGTGATTGGTCAGATGACCCAGTCAGTTATTGTTTGCGTTAGCCCAACGCATAAACATATTGATAAAGCACTGCAGTACTACAAGGTATTGCTCTATTCTTTGTGACAACTCCAATAACAACGACATACATTTCACACATTTAAAAAAATAAATAAATTGGAGACCTAGAAGCTGATCTGAGCGTAACTTACACAACACACGCAAATACTTATTGAGCATGCTACAAAACACATAAAAGCAACAATCATTAATAATACTGATCCAAATAAACTTGGTACTGAACCTTCCTTCAGTATCAGCCGGCTCGCGAATCCACACTTGAAACCATTTATGTTTGTAAAGCAATCGTCATTAAAATGACGCGAACACAGCACAAGGTTCGGCCTATACTTGTGTGGTATAGTTGTATATATGAACTGTAGCCACTTAGTCTTCAAATGCTCGTCCCTGGGCAGTGAAAAAAGGTCGCTTTTGATTCGCACTTCAGAACACAGCGTCTTTTTGTCGACATGATGTTTTCAAGTTTGCCCTGGTGTCTGCGCGTGCAATGAGTGGGCGTATCTTATTGAAATAACTTGTCAAGTTGACGTCATCTAGATAGAGAAAAAGCATCGTTCGTCTATCGATTCATATCAGCGACTCAGAGTCGACTCTTACTTTTGAGAGACAATAAATTTGTATACGGTGAACTTTCATATTTAAAACTTTGCAGGATGTTTTCGTTCACTTAGATCTATGTTACACACTACATGAAAGGTAATTTTCAAAATTCCATAATAGGTGCCCTTTAAATTTCGGTTTGTCCATATTTGACCCAAAATTGGGTTAAAACAAGTGTAGATAAATAAAAAATATACATAAAAAGAACAATACATTTTATATCAAAAAGAAGAAACGAAGGATTTAACAATGTCAAAAGAAAGAAGTAACCAGTTTCTGATAACTCGCTCCCAATCAATCAGACTCACGGCGAACTTGCTCCTACATATTCAGGGCGTCAGTATAATGAGAACGGCCTTTTCCTCGAACACTGAGCCCTTAATGAACCGGTGGCCAAAATCCCTTGCTCAGGACTTCTGCCTCGACGAGAAGGGAAAACGACTCAAAAGCCACAATTGCTGGTGAGATTGGCAGTGGAAACTTGGGAGACAACATGTTTGCCATGCAACCTAAATTGGCCCAATGAGCAATTTCTCCCTGTAAGAACCGTGTTTGTAGATGCTGACCGAGATATAGGAAACACGAGCTGTTTGAAGCCGCCATTACAGCAAACATTTATCCAGCAAATGAGACACTAAGAAGCGCTTCATATATCATGCGAACCAGCAGGGGAGTCGCTCCACATGATTCCACATGATTTATGTGTGATTTTACCATTATATGTAGTGTAGTTTTCATTGATCACGCCACAAACTATTTAATGACTTCAGTTTCGTGTTCAGAGCCACTGTAAGTCAGGCATTAGGAAAGAGTGAAACACTGTAACACTTTTAGAACATTGATGTGTTTAAGCAGCCCAGCATTCCGATTTGTGACTTAAGCAATCATGTGAGTTTGGGGTGGGGCTAACTGACTGACTGACCAATGACAGACAGGTTTCTGCCACTGAGTGTTTCTGCCGCTCAGTGTTTCTGCCGCTCAGTGTATCTGCCGCTCAGTGTTTCTGCCGCTCAGTGTTTCTGCCGCTCAGTGTTTCTGCCGCTCAGTGTTTCTGCCGCTCAGTGTTTCTGCCGCTCAGTGTTTCTGCCGCTCAGTGTTTCTGCCGCTCAGTGTATCTGCCGCTCAGTGTTTCTGCCTCTCAGTGTTTCTGCCGCTCAGTGTTTCTGCCGCTCAGTGTTTCTGCCGCTCAGTGTTTCTGCCGCTCAGTGTATCTGCCGCTCAGTGTTTCTGCCTCTCAGTGTTTCTGCCGCTCAGTGTTTCTGCCGATCAGTGTTTCTGCCTCTCAGTGTTTCTGCCGCTCAGTGTATCTGCCGCTCAGTGTTTCTGCCGCTCAGTGTTTCTGCCGCTCAGTGTTTCTGCCGCTCAGTGTATCTGCCGCTCAGTGTTTCTGCCGCTCAGTGTATCTGCCGCTCAGTGTTTCTGCCGCTCAGTGTATCTGCCGCTCAGTGTATCTGCCGCTCAGTGTTTCTGCCTCTCAGTGTTTCTGCCGCTCAGTGTTTCTGCCTCTCAGTGTTTCTGCCGCTCAGTGTATCTGCCGCTCAGTGTTTCTGCCGCTCAGTGTTTCTGCCGCTCAGTGTTTCTGCCGCTCAGTGTATCTGCCGCTCAGTGTATCTGCCGCTCAGTGTTTCTGCCGCTCAGTGTTTCTGCCGCTCAGTGTATCTGCCGCTCAGTGTATCTGCCGCTCAGTGTTTCTGCCTCTCAGTGTTTCTGCCGCTCAGTGTTTCTGCCTCTCAGTGTTTCTGCCGCTCAGTGTTTCTGCCTCTCAGTGTTTCTGCCGATCAGTGTTTCTGCCTCTCAGTGTTTCTGCCGCTCAGTGTATCTGCCGCTCAGTGTTTCTGCCGCTCAGTGTTTCTGCCGCTCAGTGTTTCTGCCGCTCAGTGTATCTGCCGCTCAGTGTTTCTGCCGCTCAGTGTTTCTGCCGCTCAGTGTTTCTGCCGCTCAGTGTTTCTGCCGCTCAGTGTTTCTGCCGCTCAGTGTTTCTGCCGCTCAGTGTATCTGCCGCTCAGTGTTTCTGCCGCTCAGTGTTTCTGCCGCTCAGTGTTTCTGCCGCTCAGTGTTTCTGCCGCTCAGTGTCTCTGCCGCTCAGTGTCTCTGCCGCTCAGTGTATCTGCCGCTCAGTGTTTCTGCCGCTCAGTGTTTCTGCCGCTCAGTGTATCTGCCGCTCAGTGTTTCTGCCGCTCAGTGTTTCTGCCGCTCAGTGTTTCTGCCGCTCAGTGTTTCTGCCGCTCAGTGTTTCTGCCGCTCAGTGTTTCTGCCGCTCAGTGTTTCTGCCGCTCAGTGTTTCTGCCGCTCAGTGTTTCTGCCGCTCAGTGTTTCAGTGTTTCTGCCGCTCAGTGTTTCTGCCGCTCAGTGTATCTGCCGCTCAGTGTCTCTGCCGCTCAGTGTTTCTGCCGCTCAGTGTTTCTGCCGCTCAGTGTTTCTGCCGCTCAGTGTCTCTGCCGCTCAGTGTTTCTGCCGCTCAGTGTTTCTGCCGCTCAGTGTTTCTGCCGCTCAGTGTTTCTGCCGCTCAGTGTATCTGCCGCTCAGTGTTTCTGCCGCTCAGTGTATCTGCCGCTCAGTGTTTCTGCCGCTCAGTGTTTCTGCCGCTCAGTGTTTCTGCCGCTCAGTGTTTCTGCCGCTCAGTGTTTCTGCCGCTCAGTGTTTCTGCCGCTCAGTGTATCTGCCGCTCAGTGTATCTGCCGCTCAGTGTATCTGCCGCTCAGTGTTTCTGCCGCTCAGTGTTTCTGCCGCTCAGTGTTTCTGCCGCTCAGTGTTTCTGCCGCTCAGTGTTTCTGCCGCTCAGTGTATCTGCCGCTCAGTGTTTCTGCCTCTCAGTGTTTCTGCCGCTCAGTGTTTCTGCCGCTCAGTGTTTCTGCCTCTCAGTGTTTCTGCCGCTCAGTGTTTCTGCCTCTCAGTGTTTCTGCCGCTCAGTGTTTCTGCCTCTCAGTGTTTCTGCCGATCAGTGTTTCTGCCTCTCAGTGTTTCTGCCGCTCAGTGTATCTGCCGCTCAGTGTTTCTGCCGCTCAGTGTTTCTGCCGCTCAGTGTTTCTGCCGCTCAGTGTATCTGCCGCTCAGTGTTTCTGCCGCTCAGTGTTTCTGCCGCTCAGTGTTTCTGCCGCTCAGTGTTTCTGCCGCTCAGTGTTTCTGCCGCTCAGTGTTTCTGCCGCTCAGTGTTTCTGCCGCTCAGTGTATCTGCCGCTCAGTGTTTCTGCCGCTCAGTGTTTCTGCCGCTCAGTGTTTCTGCCGCTCAGTGTTTCTGCCGCTCAGTGTCTCTGCCGCTCAGTGTCTCTGCCGCTCAGTGTATCTGCCGCTCAGTGTTTCTGCCGCTCAGTGTTTCTGCCGCTCAGTGTATCTGCCGCTCAGTGTTTCTGCCGCTCAGTGTTTCTGCCGCTCAGTGTTTCTGCCGCTCAGTGTTTCTGCCTCTCAGTGTTTCTGCCGCTCAGTGTATCTGCCGCTCAGTGTTTCTGCCGCTCAGTGTTTCTGCCGCTCAGTGTTTCTGCCTCTCAGTGTTTCTGCCTCTCAGTGTATCTGCCGCTCAGTGTATCTGCCGCTCAGTGTTTCTGCCGCTCAGTGTTTCTGCCGCTCAGTGTTTCTGCCGCTCAGTGTTTCTGCCGCTCAGTGTTTCAGTGTTTCTGCCGCTCAGTGTTTCTGCCGCTCAGTGTATCTGCCGCTCAGTGTCTCTGCCGCTCAGTGTTTCTGCCGCTCAGTGTTTCTGCCGCTCAGTGTTTCTGCCGCTCAGTGTCTCTGCCGCTCAGTGTTTCTGCCGCTCAGTGTTTCTGCCGCTCAGTGTTTCTGCCGCTCAGTGTATCTGCCGCTCAGTGTTTCTGCCGCTCAGTGTATCTGCCGCTCAGTGTTTCTGCCGCTCAGTGTTTCTGCCGCTCAGTGTTTCTGCCGCTCAGTGTTTCTGCCGCTCAGTGTTTCTGCCGCTCAGTGTTTCTGCCTCTCAGTGTTTCTGCCGCTCAGTGTTTCTGCCGCTCAGTGTTTCTGCCGCTCAGTGTTTCTGCCGCTCAGTGTTTCTGCCGCTCAGTGTTTCTGCCGCTCAGTGTTTCTGCCGCTCAGTGTTTCTGCCGCTCAGTGTTTCTGCCACTCAGTGTTTCTGCCGCTCAGTGTCTCTGCCGCTCAGTGTCTCTGCCGCTCAGTGTCTCTGCCGCTCAGTGTTTCTGCCGCTCAGTGTTTCTGCCGCTCAGTGTATCTGCCGCTCAGTGTCTCTGCCGCTCAGTGTTTCTGCCGCTCAGTGTATCTGCCGCTCAGTGTATCTGCCGCTCAGTGTTTCTGCCGCTCAGTGTTTCTGCCGCTCAGTGTTTCTGCCGCTCAGTGTTTCTGCCGCTCAGTGTTTCTGCCGCTCAGTGTTTCTGCCGCTCAGTGTTTCTGCCGCTCAGTGTTTCTGCCGCTCAGTGTTTCTGCCGCTCAGTGTTTCTGCCACTCATTGTTTCTGCCACTCACTGTGTGTAACCGCAGTCACTCACATAAACTCCATTGTGTTGAGAGAAATGTTGATTATGACTGTTATCATGACTTTGTTTGTTGACCTTGACAAGAATTATAAATGGGCTTTGGTGGAAAAAAATTTATTTAATAAATGTAGAGGTCGATAAGCAGTGGGTTTTTAGCATTAGCATTGTGTTTTTGTGTAGTTCAGGTTTGTATTGAGCGTGAGAGCTCAAGTCAGCTTTGATATCTCCATGGCAGAGGAGCCTCTAATGACTTATGCATGAGAAGATGGACAGAATCACCTTCTTCTGTAAAAACAGAGAGAAAGAGAGCGAGCGAGATGCTGAAAGGTCACACAGTGAGGAGGAGGGACGAGCTGAAGCCATTGGTGTGTAAAGCAGATTTCCCGCTGGTCACTGGTGTGTTTCACTGGTTCTGATGGGTCAGATGGGTTTGACTCTGAATTGATATCAGCCGGTCAGAATTGATGTTAGACATCTCGTATATCACCAGCCCACACACAACCTTTAACAAACAACATTCACACACACACACACACCACACAGTCTAGTGTTTAAGTCAGTCACTGTTGCACACATTATTTCTTGCACACTGTTTGGGGAAATTAAAAAAAAAAAAAAATTTTGAAAGAAGTCTCTTATGCTGCATTTATTTGATCATAAATACAGTAAAAATAGTGAAGTATTATTACAATGTAAAACCGCTGTTTTCTATATATAGTAAAGTGTAATTTATACCTGTGATCAAAGCTGAATGTTCAGCATCATTACTCCAGTCTTCAGTGTCACATGATCCTTCAGAAATCACTCTAATATGAGGATCTGATGATCAAGAAACATTTATGATTATTATCAGTGTTGAAAACAGTATTTTTCAGGATTCTTAGATGAATAGAACGTTCAAAAGAACCACATTTATTTGACAGAAATCTTTTTATAATATTATAAATGTCTTCACTGTCACTTTTCAGTAAATTCAATGCGACCTTGCTGAATTTGCTTAAAGAAATCTCACTGACCCCAATCTTTTGATCTGTAGTGTGAATATATGTCTGTGTTTTCTTCAATAAGAGTCTCATTCCCTCTCATGTGCTGTCAGGTTATGAGAAGAGCGTTTGAATACACTCATGAGTCATTGTTTACGGTTCTTTCCATTTATGCAAATAAGCAGGTAGATGATGCGGTAATGATGGTGTGTGTGTGTGTGTCTGTGTTGTGACTGGATGTGCGAGTGACGGTTCTCTGAGGTCTCTGTAGGGGGTCTCTCTCTCTCTCTCTGTGTGTGTGTGTGTGTGTGTGTGTGTGTGCTGTAATGGCAGTGAGATGGGAAGAGGAGGAGGAGAGCACTTGCTCCTCATTGCCCTTCCATTATCACTGGTTGACCTACTTCAGTGGAAGAGTGCGGATGAAATCACGGGTCCTGCTGGTCCCTCGACTACAATAGCCAAGAGCGAGTTAGAGAGTGTGTGTGTGTGTGTGTGATGCTGTCTGTCTTCCACCTCAACCCCTCAATACTACATTGGTGTGTCATTTACAGTTAACACCTCCATTATCACCCATGTCCCGCTGCTCTCATGTGGCTTTCCTTTTATGCCTTTGTTGCTTTTCCAGACAATGTATGACTTGTTCGGTCTGGGGTTATAATAGTAAACTAAGATTAAATCCATAAAAAAAACAAAAACATTTTTGTTACTAGTAATATAAACATGTACAGGTGAAACTCTAAAAATTAGAATATCGTGCAAAAGTTATAATTTTGATTATTATGTCTTATAGCTTATGAAAACCCCAAATTCAAAATCTCAGAAATCTCACACACACGCACACACACACACACACACACACGTGTGAAAAAAACAACACACACACACACACACACACACACACACACACACACACACACACACACACACACACACACACACACACACAAAATTAGAATATTACATGAAATCAAAAAAAAAAGGATTTTAAATACAGAAATGTCGGCCCTCTGAAAAGTATAATCATGCATATGTATATAGTTATAAATACTAAATATATTAGTTTCACCTTTTTATTTGAATTACTGAAATACATTAACTTTTGCACGATATTCCAAATTTTCGAGTTTCACCTGTATATAAAATATAAATAAACGTTAACTTAAACAAAATAAAGTATAAACAACTTGAACAGTGAATATAAATGTCTACATAGTATGCTGTTTTTGATTATTTTTATTTTTTATTTTCTCTCTCACTTTGGTTTGATTTTCTTGTATGATTTTCTTATTTCTGTGGAGCGCAAAGGAGAAATTCTGGCAAAGATTTATACTCTTCAGTTGTAGCTTCTGTACGTGGTCATCAAGTTGTTTGATTACATAAATGCAGTGATTAATAATTAACTACTTAAATGCACATTATTATTGATCATCTGAGCATCTGTAGCCTTTTCCAAAGCTTCAACTTCAAACTGCAACTAGAAGTCAAGTCACTTTTATTTATAAATTAACAGTATATTCAGATATTCCGACTGTTCTCATGCAGAGACGAAACCGACATGTCTCTTCTTTAAAGATATTGTTTTTCTTTCATCAGGATCTTAATGATTTAATTCATCTCTTGGGGTATCTGAAGGGAAACAAGACTCAATATCAGTCGTATTGAAATGAAGTAGACGTCCTCCTATCCTTAATATATGATTTAGTGTGTAACTTTGCGAAAATACCAGTTACTCAAGTCAAAGAACTATGATTTTCATGCATTTGGCAGATGCTTTTATCTGAAGTGTTTTACTTTGCATTGAAGCCGTGGCTTCAGCCAACATGATATAAGGTTGGGGATGTGTAATTTGAACTAGAGCTACACAGTTAATCATTAAAAGATTGCAATTTCGATTCAAACACAGACACGATCTCATTCCTAAATGACACTGATTCTCCTGTGTCTATTAAAGTACGATCACAGCGTTTCAGATCTGTTTATTCTGTCGCTGATCCAGTAACTTGGTAGTTTCAAATAAAGATTGTATCAATTACGTTGTTACACCAGTAGGTGGCGACAAATGACTGTTCATTTTTATTTATTTATCATTGAATCATTCATTCGAGAGATTCGTTAAAAAAAGCGGATTCATCCTGTAATGAAACAAGTGAAGTCTTTACACTCTAAAAATGCTGGGTTGTTTCAACCCAAATTTGGGTCAAATATGGACAAACCCAAATGTTGGGTTAAAAATGTAATTAAAATTTTTAACCCAACTTCAACTTTCACTTTCAACTGTACATTTTTTTAATTACATTTTTAACCAAACATTTGGGTTTTTCCATATTTGACCCAAATTTGGGTTGAAACAACCCAACATTTTTTAGAGTACAAGTTAAATCACTCAACCTGATTTAACAAAGCAATTGATTTAAATTAATTCAATATTTCTAAATAGACTGTGGAAAGTTATGTTTTGTCAGACCCTCTAGTAAATCACATATTGTTATTTTGTTTAGAATTGGGATCTATATTTTAAACAAAAAATCGGGATTCTCAAATTATGTTTCTGATTCACGATGGTCTTTCTCTTTTTCTGTAGTTGTTTGACTTCCTCCGTAGCACTTTCAAGGAATGTTTTAAAACACTCATACTTTTTCAAATGCAATAACAACAATCGTAACAGCGGCGAAGTCTTAAGGGAGACGCCCTTTAAAACTGATCATTTTAGACACAATGAGAATTTTATGACAGAATAATAATTTTTCTGCATAAATATATATATTTTTTTCATGCAAAAAGCTTTATTAACATTATAAGTGAACCTCAAGGAACATTAAAATAATGAGAAAAAAAAAACAAATCCATGTTATGAGCCCTTTAAGACTAGACGTTTTTTTTTCATGCACATTTTGGGCTGATTTGCTTCCATAACTTGCAGACTAGAGGAAAGAAATCTTAAAGACATTTAAACATTTTATCGCTCTTTATCTATTTGCATCTGTAGGTTTCAATTTCAACACATATCTTTAAAGAGTGTTTTCTCCACTTCAGTATCACATACACACACCAAACTTACCGTTTTATTCCTATCTATATTCGGAAGGATTTTACAGAGGGGTTTGTTCATATAGGCTAGTATAATTCACCTGATTTATAACATTTTATTTTTAAAAAACAAAAAAAACCCACGGTTGTCTTGCTGTTAACAGTATTTTCTGATGATAAAAATCCCCTCTGTAAAAACCTTTAACTCTAATATGTCAACGAAATGAAACAATATTTGTTTTACCTGCCTTATTGTTATTGTTATTATACCTGCCTTATCTCAGTGTGCTGTGTTTATAGAGAGTCTAAGCCCCTCCCCTCCGCTTCCGGCTCATGGGACCTTATTTCGGGAAAAATATGTATGGTAGTCAATGGCGAGAGACAACTTATCTTTTTATTCCGTCTGAACTGTGCCCTGAATTACACGTATGATGTTTGTCAATTTAAAAGATAATTCTGAAAGTCAAGAAAGTCGCAGTTTGTCATGAAACAGAAGAGTAACATTTAGTTTTATGTGAAAATCGCTCAATGAACTACATCTCCCGGGAAGCGAAACAACGAGCGAGATCCGCTGCTCGTGTGTGTGTGTGCAGTCTGGAACAAAACACTCAGGCATGACGGCGTAACGTTACGATTATAACGCAAGACTATAGAAACAATGACAGACGTCAGCTTCAGTAAAGTCAGCTTCAGTAAAGTCAGCTTCAGTAAAGTTAGCTTCAGTAAAGTTAGCTTCAGTAAAGTCAGCTTCAGTAAAGTCAGCTTCAGTAAAGTTAGCTTCAGTAAAGTTAGCTTCAGTAAAGTTAGCTTCAGTAAAGTCAGCTTCAGTAAAGTCAGCTTCAGTAAAGTTAGCTTCAGTAAAGTCAGCTTCAGTAAAGTCAGCTTCAGTAAAGTCAGCTTCAGTAAAGTCAGCTTCAGTAAAGTCAGCTTCAGTAAAGTTAGCTTCAGTAAGGTTAGCTTCAGTAAAGTCAGCTTCAGTAAAGTTAGCTTCAGTAAAGTCAGCTTCAGTAAAGTCAGCTTCAGTAAAGTCAGCTTCAGTAAAGTCAGCTTCAGTAAAGTTAGCTTCAGTAAGGTTAGCTTCAGTAAAGTCAGCTTCAGTAAAGTCAGCTTCAGTAAAGTCAGCTTCAGTAAGGTTAGCTTCAGTAAAGTCAGCTTCAGTAAAGTCAGCTTCAGTAAAGTCAGCTTCAGTAAAGTTAGCTTCAGTAAGGTCAGCTTCAGTAAAGTCAGCTTCAGTAAAGTTAGCTTCAGTAAAGTTAGCTTCAGTAAAGTCAGCTTCAGTAAAGTTAGCTTCAGTAAAGTTAGCTTCAGTAAAGTTAGCTTCAGTAAAGTTAGCTTCAGTAAAGTTAGCTTCAGTAAAGTAAGCTTCAGTAAAGTCAGCTTCAGTAAAGTCAGCTTCAGTAAAGTCAGCTTCAGTAAAGTCAGCTTCAGTAAAGTCAGCTTCAGTAAAGTCAGCTTCAGTAAAGTCAGCTTCAGTAAAGTCAGCTTCAGTAAATTAGCTTCAGTAAAGTCAGCTTCAGTAAATTAGCTTCAGTAAAGTCAGCTTCAGTAAAGTCAGCTTCAGTAAAGTCAGCTTCAGTAAAGTCATTATCATTAGTAAAGTCAGCTTCAGTAAAGTCAGCTTCAGTAAAGTTAGCTTCAGTAAAGTCAGCTTCAGTAAAGTTAGCTTCAGTAAAGTAAGCTTCAGTATGTTAGCTTCAGTAAAGTTAGCTTCAGTAAAGTTAGCTTCAGTAAAGTTAGCTTCAGTAAAGTTAGCTTCAGTAAAGTTAGCTTCAGTAAAGTTAGCTTCAGTAAAGTAAGCTTCAGTAAAGTCAGCTTCAGTAAAGTCAGCTTCAGTAAATTAGCTTCAGTAAAGTCAGCTTCAGTAAAGTCAGCTTCAGTAAAGTCAGCTTCAGTAAAGTCATTATCATTAGTAAAGTCAGCTTCAGTAAAGTCAGCTTCAGTAAAGTTAGCTTCAGTAAAGTCAGCTTCAGTAAAGTTAGCTTCAGTAAAGTAAGCTTCAGTATGTTAGCTTCAGTAAAGTCATTATCATTAGTAAAGTCAGCTTCAGTAAAGTCAGCTTCAGTAAAGTAAGCTTCAGTAAAGTTAGCTTCAGTAAAGTTAGCTTCAGTAAAATTAGCTTCAGTAAAGTTAGCTTCAGTAAAGCTAGCTTCAGTAAAGTTAGCTTCAGTAAAGTTAGCTTCAGTTAAGTTAGCTTCAGTAAAGTAAGCTTCAGTAAAGTTAGCTTCAGTAAAGTAAGCTTCAGTAAAGTTAGCTTCAGTAAAGTTAGCTTCAGTAAAGTAAGCTTCAGTAAAGTTAGCTTCAGTAAAGTTAGCTTCAGTTAAGTTAGCTTCAGTAAAGTAAGCTTCAGTAAAGCTAGCATAGCTTCATTCATTGAGAGGAAATGTGCGCCTTTGGGGTTTGTAGTCTTTGTAATTATGTATTTTCACAGTCTTACACCTTAACAGTTTTACATCAAACTGCAACTTTCTTGACTTTAAAATGTATATTGTAAATTGACAAACATCATGTGTAATTCAGGGCACAATTCAAACGAGATCAAAATATTTGTTGTCTCTCGCCATTGACTAGCATACAATATTTTTCCGAAATAAGGTCCCATGGTGAAGGGGAGGGACTCAGGCTCTCTATAGGGAAATATGATGACATCTATTAGTATTTTTTTTTTTTACCCTATTCACCTGTAGTGTCTCCAGAGACGCGAAGCATCACATACTGGTTATATATAGTGCTTTTCTAATATTTCCGTGGTACTTTTGTGTCTTTTGTGGAGCGTGAGGATGAGTAAACAGTGACACAATCTTAATGTTTGGGGGCGAACTCTTCCTTTAAGCGATTTCATTCCATGTTTCACCATCAGGTTTATGTGAAGTGGAGGAGTTAAGAGGATTGTGGTCCTCCTGATGATGATTAAATGAGTCTGGCTCATCGGGGAGGAGTCAGTGCTCTCGCTGGAGGGCTTCATAACGCATTAGCTCATTAGCTCCTTAGCTTCTGAAGACGCTGGTCATGTTCAGATTCCTGCTGTAATGCCGTCAACATCGCTTGGCATCGGTTTCTCCACGATCCGCTCCGCCGCTGCAGGCTAAGATTTGTGCGACTTCACATTACATGTTCCCCGTCGATGTGAAGCGCACATCAAACTCGTCTCATCTGCAACTTCAACACCTACGGTGTGTCACGAACACGTCTGACGCGCAGCCAGAGTCCCGAGTCTTTCCTCTTATTAACGTCTGCGTGTGTTCATCATAAAGAGCTGCAGGTATCGCTTTCAGTGTAATATAGACACACATAGGAAGGAAAAAATGACACATTTGGTCTTTTATGTATATAAAACCAAGTTTTTCTCTCTGATATCAATGAGATGGGTGTAAAGAAAAATAGTTTCGCTGAAGTCTTAGTTGTTCAGTGTTGTTATTGTAAACTAACACTAATGATAATGACAAAAGCACATGACAAAATCCTAAAAGAGAGAAGAACAATTGAAACTACCACTTTAATAGTGTTTAAATAATACTAAAATGATGCTGGATTCATTTAGCATCTGTTAATTGCCTTCTTGTTTTTATTTCTTTGAGGGAGAAACATCTGAGACAAAGTTGTTAAGTCTCCAATCTGCTTCATCTGAGCTGCTATACTTCACACGTTTGTGTGTCGTTGAATTTCATGAGATCAGGAGACGTTGATACTAACGCGTAAGTGCAATCTCCATTAAGAGCTATAAAAGAGCAAACTTTGAGCAATAGCTCTCTCCGGGGAGTCTTTTTCAGGCCGTGGAAGCGGTGTGTGTGCTTGTGCAGGTATGTGGGATGAGAGGAGGATTATTCATGCTTGCGTTCCTCAGGATGGAGTGTGTGTGAGTGTGAAGAGAGACGGGAAGAGAGACAGACAGCGCTGGATTGTGTGACAGACAGTCAGAATGTTCCCGGCTCTCATTCACTGACACGTACAGTCCTAAATGTCCTTCAGCTGTGTGTGTGTGGTATTCTGGGAAAAGTTAAAGTTACTGAGGTGCCAAACACTTTAAACGTTAAAGCAGTGTAAGTGAGGTCGGTGATAATAACACTGATAATAATCATAAATGTTTCTTGAGCATCAGATCCTCATATTAGAGTGATTTCTGAAGGATCATGTGACACTGAAGACTGGAGTAATGATGCTGAACATTCAGCTTTGATCACAGGAATAAATATTATATTTGATTTAGATTTAAATATAAAATAGAAATAGATTAAAATAGATATTTTAAATTGTAATAATATTTAGCTATTTTACTGTATTTTTGATCATATAAATGCAGCCTCGGTGAGCAGAAGACAGTTTTAAAACAATAACATCTGAACAGGAGTGTGTTTTAGCTAATATTTGCTGAATTTTATATTATTTTCACCTTTTAAGTAATTTTTGAGTACATTTTGTATTTTCGTCTCATTTGTCTTCATTCAGTCAGGTATCGATCAAATTCTCATCAGTCCTTATCAGTAGACAACTAAAAATCAATCTGTGCATTATGATATATTGATAACCATTCAGTGCAATGATTTTAAAATGTACCAATTGATTAGAATCAATATTAAACTAATAGTGTTTTAATAATACGTTTGGAAGCTTTTGGTGTCATTTGTAGTGTCCATTTGAGCAAACAAGGTTGTTTTTTCCCCTCTAATATTATTATAATGATACATTATGTTTATATTGTGGAATATTTGGAGAATGTGTTTGGAAAAGCAGCTTTAGATTATGCAGATTATGATTTAGCATAGTGACCATAGCTAAAAATTTGTGTTCAGGTTAAGATAAGGCACTATGGGAAAAAGTGTGTGTGTGTGTGTGTGTGTGAACGTGGCCTTTTTACCCAGAGTCCTTTGTGTGAGAGGAGATAAGCAGCCATGTTCTTCTGACTTTCATCCGAGTATTGATGTAGTGTGTGAGTTGGTCATCATTAATGTTCTCTGATATTTCTCCGATCTTGATTTGCAGAAGGGGTTTAAACTTTTACCCTCGGCATCGTGGTGAGGAATATTAAACCGTACGGGGGACACGTGTGTGTGAGGACACAACAGGCGCCGCTCAGCGATCAGAATTGAGTATAAATAGTTCAATTAGCCCGTTAGTTCATTTGGAAATGTGAATGCTTATCTGCAGGGTGACGCCGAACGCTCATGCAGAAACTCGCTGACTCCTGGAGAAATGAGGAGATGTGCAGAGCTTAATTAGGGACGAACATCTCAGCGGTTGTTTAATTCAGTTTAAACGATTCGAGCAAAAGCTGTGGTTTCATTATCTGGTTACACAGCGCAACTAACACTAAAACTATTCAAAATGCTCTTCATTCATTCAAAATAAGGCTAAAATATAAATATAAGAGGAAAATCTTCAACACAAAAACGTAAACAGAAAATTTGAAATAACTGAAGTTGTTAAAACCAAAATAAAAATGATTTGAAGCGAAATACAAAAAAAATTATATTAAGAAAAAACAAAAACTGTTAAAAATAAATTAAAGCTAAATACAAAGATGTAAATATTAAGAAAAAAACTAAAACTATTAAAAATGACAAAACTTTAACACTTAACCTAAAATTAAAAAGAAATCTGAAAAGATATAAAAATACTATAATAATCTATAAATAATAATACAATAATACTGGTTCTCTTATTTGCCAAAGTGTCCCGTCTTAACTATAGTCAGTCTCACATGATGTTTACAAGTTAAATTTGGTTTGGGCAAATAATTCATTATTTTACAGTATTTCTGTAGCTTCACAGAAATAAATAGTAAAATATCAGAATCAATGATGCAAACTTCCTCAAATTAGACAAACTCTGCTCTAAAAAAACAATAGTGTCATTATTCAGCAATGTTGATTCAGTTCAGGTCAATAACATCAATTGGCCTATCACTAAGCCCCGCCCCCTTAGTTACTGTTGCTATCTCGGACAAACAAACAGAGTTGCTAAATGACAGCTGTCAGTGTGTAAACCTCGTCCCGAGATGTTTTTGAAGGACCAGCTCTCCCCGAGGAGCATCCAGTGGGACTTAAATATGCCATGAGGGATATATAAAAGATGTTAAAATAAATATGGCGGGATAAGCCTCATGTTACTGTACATGACATGGAAACAGTTAGCCTATAGCTATGTAGGTTCCCTTTCGTCCTGGGAACTCCGACGTGTCGTCGGGGGAGTTCCCTGACGAATTGGGATCACGCTAGGGAGCCTATTGCCTTTGAGAGAATTAAAACGAGCCAATGGAATTGGCATGCAAAATTTGCATTCCGCAGCCCGCCTACCAGCGCGGGTATAAAAAGCGGAAGTAAATATTGCGTAATGCTTTTAGCTTCGGAGCCTCCAGTGTGTCTCTCTGAGCTGCTGTGTCCTCTGAAAAAGCTTTTGAGAAGATAAGAAAACAGAACGAGCGTCTTTTGGAGAAGAGAGGAATCCTCTGCTGCTGGCGTCACGGCACTCGAGCGACCATCGCTTCCCGCGGCTGGCCTGAAACAAAACAAAAAAGCTGTTTTAACGGCTGGTATTGGAGTGCAGCACTCGGGCTTGCAGTTTCCCCGTTTGTCTGCCGCGGTGGTCCCTCTGTGCCTCGGCACATTTAAAGAGTTTTTCCTTTCTCTAAAAGAGCAACACGGGTGTTTCGCGTCCTTTTCAGGATGACGTTTCACCCGTGCGTTTCTGGATGCGGTCGATCTCTCCCTCAGGATGATGGCCACAAATACTGCCTCTCGTGCTTGGGCTTAGCGCACGCTGAGGCAGCGTTTGTGGATGAGTCATGTTCTCACTGTGGGAATATGACTCTCGCGACGCTGCGTTCGAGACTGAGAACCCTGAAACATGGGGGAGTCCCTTCAGAAAATCCCAGATCTAGTTCGCCTGTCGATTCAGTTCGGCAGGCGGCTACTTCTGTGATTCCTGTTGGTGAGCGTATGAGGATTACTGTGAGCAATGTTTCGACTGGTGAAAGATCCTATCGGCTTCCTCACACCTCTAGTAGCTCGCGGCCATCGGCGCTTCCGTTGGAGCGGCCGGAGCCCCCTCGGGCGGTTCCGGTTGTCTCCTTCGGAGCACCACCTGAGGATCAGATGTCGATCGCGGCATCGGAGGAGGAGCGGTCATCTTCTGGTGATGACTCGGCAGGACTGCCCCCTTCGGGTGTGGCGGTTCAGCCTGAGCCGGATCCAGAAATGGCCGCTATGCTCGAACGGGCAGCCGCGAATGTCGGGCTTGTGTGGAACCCTCCGCCGGGTCCCGAACCTTCGCGGCTGGATGATTGGTGTGTTGGGGCGGGCCGTGCTGTTGCCCCACGGCCTGCTCCAGTCCCATTCTTCCCTGAAGTGCATGAGGAGTTGAGGAAGTCTTGGCTGGCCCCTTTTGCGTCCAGGCGTGGACATCCTCGCTCCTCCCTCCTCACCACCCTGGACAGTGGAGCGGCGCACGGGTACGAGGGAATCCCCCCAGTGGAGCGGTCGGTAGCGATGCTATTGTGTCCTAAGACCGCTTCCGCTTGGCGGGGTGCCCCTTCACTCCCCTCCCGCGCCTGTAGGTTTTCCTCCGGTCTGACCAAGGATGCCTACGTGGCGTGTGGAGACACCGCTTCCACCCTGCATGCCATGGCGCTTTTGCAAGTCCATCAAGCGAAGGCGCTCCATGACTTGCAGGCGGGTGGTCCTGACCCGGCTCTGCTGCAGGAGCTGCGTGTGGCGACGGACTTCGCCCTCCGGGCGACGAAAGTCGCCGCACGTTCGCTGGGTCGGGCGATGTCCACTTTAGTGGTCCAGGAGCGCCACCTATGGCTGACCCTGGCTGAGATGCGGGAAGCGGAGAAGAACAGACTTCTCAACTTCCCCATTTCCCAGGGCGGCCTCTTCGGCGACGCGGTGGAGAATTTAGCCCAAGAGTTCTCCGCCGCCCAGAAGCAGTCGGAGGCGATACGGCACGTCCTGCACAGGAGACGGGCTGCTGCGGGTCCGTCTTCTGTTCCTGTTGAACCTCCAGCTGCTTCCCGTCGCCGAGGCCGTCCTCCTGCGCCAGCTCCCCCTCCAGCGCAGCCTTCCAACCCTGGAGTGAGGAAGTCTGGTCGTAAGAGGTCGGCCAAGCCCGCTCAGACGCCCCCGGCCCCTTCCCGTAAAAGGAAGGGAGGGAAGCGGCCCTGAGACGGGCGACCTGAAGGAGGACCAGACGACTGCTCTTCAGGAGGGTGCCCCTGCACGCCTCCTTCCCCCGGGGGAGGGCCGGGCGGAGAATTTTTTGTTTTGTATGAAAAATCTTTCTGTTCCGCCAAAAATTCGTTAAAAGAGCAGTTTCTCCTTCCTCCTTCAGGTCATCCTCGGTCGAGACTGGCGGGCACACGGTCTCCTCCGTCCAAGAGGGTCAGAATGGCAGTGGATGCTGTCACCGAGCAGCATCGCTCCCGTTCCCCTCTTCCCAGTCTGCAGAGAGCGGCGACGCTTCCTCGGTTGCGTCGCTCCTCTCGGCGGCTGGGCCCAGAGGGGCAGAGACCAGCTCACGAGGAGGCAGGGCCTCGTACCTCGTCTCTTCCCCTCCTCTCGCCACGGGGCGGCCCGCAGCAGAAAGCCCACGTGCTCTCTCTGCCGTCTGCCCCTCGGTGGAAGCAGGTCTCTGGCAAACTCCATGCCCAGACCCCGCTTCCGGTGGCTACATCGCCACTGCAGCCGGGTCCCTGCCTTCCACCTCGCTGCCCCTCCGCGGGTACGCCGGTGGTTCGGGTGGGCTTGTTGGCTCGGTACCTGGAAGCCTGGCTAGCGCTTCCGGGTCCGTCTCGATGGCTCATCCGCACCATCCGGTTCGGCTATGCAATTCAGTTTGCACGCCGGCCTCCCAGGTTCAGGGGCATCCACTTCACCCGTGTGCGGTCAGTGGATGCCCCTGTCCTGCGGAAAGAGATCGATGTCCTGCTGGCGAAAGACGCGATCGAGCCGGTCCCTCCTGCCGAGATGAGGTCCGGGTTCTACAGCCCCTACTTCATTGTACCCAAGAAAGGCGGTGGGTTACGGCCAATCCTGGACCTGCGAGTTTTGAATCGGGCCCTGCACAAACTCCCGTTCAAGATGCTCACGCAGAAGCGCATTTTCGAGTGCATCCGTCCCCATGATTGGTTTGCAGCGATCGACCTGAAGGACGCGTACTTTCACGTCTCGATTCTTCCTCGTCACAGACCGTTTCTTCGGTTTGCTTTCGAGGGTCGAGCGTATCAGTACAAAGTCCTACCCTTCGGGCTGGCCCTGTCACCCCGCGTCTTCACGAAAGTCGCGGAGGCGGCCATTGTTCCCATGAGAGAACAAGGCGTTCGCATTCTCAACTATCTCGACGACTGGCTCATTCTGGCTCACTCGCGAGATGTGTTGTGCGAGCACAGGGACATGGTGCTACGGCATCTCAGCCGGTTGGGGCTTCAGGTCAACTGGGACAAGAGCAAACTCTGCCCCGTGCAGAGGATCTCTTATCTCGGTATGGAGTTGGACTCGGTCGCCCAGACACTACCCATTGCCAGTGGTT
The DNA here is from genome assembly GCA_030578255.1 of Tiaroga cobitis. Lineage (NCBI taxonomy): Eukaryota > Metazoa > Chordata > Actinopteri > Cypriniformes > Leuciscidae > Tiaroga > Tiaroga cobitis. Next base: position 38,429,884 of record CM060600.1, on the reverse strand, counting down.
TTACTCCCTGTCCGAGGGGACCCTCGGCACGGACGCCCTGGCTCACAGCTGGCCCCGGGACCTGCGCAAGTATGCGTTTCCCCCAGTGAGCCTTCTTGCACAGACTCTGTGCAAGGTCAGGGAGGACGAGGAGCAGGTCTTGTTAGTGGCGCCTTATTGGCCCACCAGGACTTGGTTCACGGAACTCATGCTCCTCACGACAGCCCCTCCTTGGCCGATTCCTCTGAGGAAGGACCTCCTTTCCCAGAGACGGGGCACTCTATGGCACCCGCGTCCAGACCTCTGGAAACTCCATGTCTGGTCCCTGGACGGGACGCGGAGGTTCTAGGTGATCTACCACAGGCAGTGGTAAACACCATCACTTCTGCTAGAGCCCCCTCTACGAGGCGCCTCTATGCGTTGAAATGGAACCTATTCGTCGAATGGTGTTCCTCCCACCAGGAGGACCCCCGAACTTGCCCGATCAGAGTCGTGCTTTCCTTCCTACAAGATGGGTTGGAGCGAAGGCTGTCTCCCTCCACCCTCAAAGTGTATGTTGCCGCAATAGCCGCACATCACGATGTAGTAGAAGGTAAGTCCGTGGGGAAGCACGACCTGATCATCAGATTCCTCAAGGGTGCTAGGAGGTTAAATCCACCTCGTGTTTTACACTCTGTACCCTCTTGGGACCTAGCTCTGGTACTGAGAGCTCTTCAAAGTCCTCCCTTTGAGCCTTTGCTGACAGTCGAGCTGAATATCCTGTCCATTAAGACAGCGCTCCTGTTGGCATTGGCCTCTTTTAAGAGGGTCGGGGATCTGCAAGCTTTTTCGGTCGACGAATCGTGCCTAGAGTTCGGGCCGGGCCTTTCTCGCGTTATATTGAGACCCCGGCCCGGATATGTGCCCAAGGTTCCTACCACTCCCTTCGTGGATCAGGTAGTGAACCTGCAAGCGCTGCCCCAGGAGGAGGCAGACCCAGCCCTAGCTTTTCTCTGTCCAGTCCACGCCCTGCGGGTTTACACTGACAGAACGCAAAGCTTCAGGACCTCAGACCAGCTCTTTGTCTGTTACGGAGGCCAGCAGAAGGGGAAGGCCGTCTCCAAGCAGAGGTTAGCTCACTGGTTAGTGGATGCTATCACCCAAGCGTATGAAGCTTCGGGTGAGCCTTGTCCTCCCAGGTTGCGTGCTCACTCTACGAGAGGTGTTGCCGCCTCCTGGGCGTTGGCTCAAGGCGCCTCGCTGACAGACATTTGTAGAGCTGCGGGCTGGGCGACACCGAACACGTTCGCTAGGTTTTATAGCCTACGTGTGGAACCTATTTCCTCCCGAGTACTCGCTACGGCCAGTGGTGCGAGGGAATAGGTTGTGTCGGCTTGCTACGCCACTCCGTGCCTCAGCCGGATACGTGCGTCTTTCGCTCCGTTGGCGCCATACGTTGGTTAGCCTCGTGAGTTCCTCCATCACCCCTTCGGTGCCAGGCGTGGCGGACCGCCGGCGCCAGGTCTACTACCTCTATGGAGTTGTTGTGTAGACTGGGTGTTATGTCCAGTGGTCTCTTCGGTGACCCATTATGCCACGTGCAGTCTAGCCGTGTCTTTCCCTTGACAGACTCGTTCTGTCGTCCCTGTTGAGTACGCTCCCACTCCCCTTGGAGGGGACTACCTCAGGGACTGCCATATGTTTCACTATCCCCCTGGGCTAGTACATATGTGTATTCCAGGCCTTCTTCAGGCATCTGGCTTCCGCAGCGTTCCCTTCCCCTGTTTACGGGTTGGGCACGCTTTCCCAGTGTTATCCAATCCACTGTTTGGGTCTTGCGGAACAGCAGTGTGATTCCCTTGCTAGCTCCCGTAATTTGTGAAACTGCTTGGGTAGCTTAGCTGGGCGCTGGAAGGGGCCAGCACCATGGCGTTTTGTTAGGGATCCCAATTCGTCAGGGAACTCCCCCGACGACACGTCGGAGTTCCCAGGACGAAAGGGAACGTCTCGGTTACGTATGTAACCCTCGTTCCCTGAGTACAGGGAACGGAGACGTGTCGTCCCCTCGCCATGTTGCTGTACCTTCGCGGGGGACTGGACACTGTTCGGCTCCTCAGCGAAAAGCATTACGCAATATTTACTTCCGCTTTTTATACCCGCGCTGGTAGGCGGGCTGCGGAATGCAAATTTTGCATGCCAATTCCATTGGCTCGTTTTAATTCTCTCAAAGGCAATAGGCTCCCTAGCGTGATCCCAATTCGTCAGGGAACTCCCCCGACGACACGTCTCCGTTCCCTGTACTCAGGGAACGAGGGTTACATACGTAACCGAGACGTTTGTACGTTAGCATGGACTCACTAACTTTAATTGTAACTTTGAGAGTATGACAACCAGATAATGAAGGTTTTCGTCTTCATTGGGATTGTTGAATCGTTAGGGAACCATGTTACTGCGCTCGCATCACTGATATCATAAATAAACCGGGCTTCAGTCGTATAGCGCAGATAATACGTCCTATTACAAGAGCCCAACGCACATCGTTTACCATTTTTGTAACGTAAACACCATCAAAATGATGAGAGCCTCGGATCTTCCGATGTTTCTCAATGGCGCTGAAACCTAACGATGTCCGAGTTCCCCGTGCAGCTGATACTCGACTGCCATTGGCTGACCTGCGTTCGAGGGGAGGGGCTTACAGATTAACATCAGATTCAACTGTAAAGGTTTTGATCATATAAGCAGCGTGAGGAAATTAGAGCAAACGCTCAGGATAACCACGTGTTCTCTAGCCAAACCTTTGTGCTCATCTGCTTGATCCCATCTGTGAGTGTGTGTGTCCGCAGTAACGAGCTGTGGGTTTGTTCTGTGCTTCAGTAATGACCTCGAGGCACTGGAGGTCAGGGTGTGACCGCATCTTCTCCGGCCAATTATCATGTGTGGCGCTGGTGCTGACGGGCCCTCGCTGTGACGCGTGTGACAGGAGTACAGTGAGATCTGGGCTTTGATTGGCACCATCATTAAACCCTCAGACGAGCCGTGACCTCCACGCCAGCCTTGACCCCCGACCCCTGCTTTAAAAACACTGTCTCTGCATGAAATGATGTCGGTACGACGATTCTCAAATCAGATCTCAGTTGTGTCTCAGAGAGAGAGAGAAGAAACGGAGAGAAAATGCTGTTTCTCAGACGATGATCCTGAAGAAAAACACCAAGACTCAATATATTTGTATATAATCTCCTAATAATCTCCCAATAACTAATTATTCCACATTAATTGAATAGCTCTATAGTCTTTCTGTATGTCAAATATTGATTCATTTTATTCTATTTATGTCTAATGAATTTTGTTTATGAGAGACACCTGAGGTACAGTTGATACTTACTTACAGTAATAATTTTTAAAATTGTTTTATTATCTTTATTAACATTTATTGCAGTGGTTCGCAACCAGGGGTTCAGGATTCAGGATGATTTAAAAGTATTTAAATTAGTACATTATTAAATATTACATTTATTTTATATTATATATATTTATTATATTTTATTATATATATGTATTATATAATAACATATAAATATATATATTGTTAAATTATTTTATTTAATAAAAAATAAAAAATATTTGATTTTCATTAAATATTAATATTAAGAGAACCAGTGTTAGTTTAATTAAATATTTAATAATGAATACATATTTAATATTTTTTATTAAACCAATTTAACTCTTAAAATAATCTAACTCTAAACACAAACCAAGATCGTATTTATCTTTTCCCTCCCTCAATATATATTATTTTTATTGAAGATCAACAGTTCTGGAATCGCAGAATCAATTGAATATTATAAAAACTCCCAGTTTCTGTTAACAAAAGTGGTTTGAAAACTACTTTATCTTAACTATAGCAGAAATAATAAAAATACTAGTGCTGGGCATTTAAAATAAAAGTTTGTGTTTACATAATATATGTGTGTGTATAATTATTTTCTGTATATAAATACACACATATGCATGTATATATTTAAGAAAAATGTGTTATTTATATATATATAATATAAATTATGTATAAATATAGTATATACATGGAAATAATTCTTACATGCAAGTGTGTGTATTTATATATACAGAATAATTATACACACAGTACACACACACATATATATTATGTAAACACAAGCTTTTATTTTAAATGCGATTAATCGTTGCCCAGTACTGAAACTACATGAGCGTGAAGCTTCGAATATTGTGACAACATGGGTTTACTGACATGATCTGAAGTGATTTGTGAGGAACTGTTGTGGACTCCGTCAGTTAAACGCAGTGGGATACGCCTGGTCTCTGGGATGGTGGCGTGCCGCTGTAAATTAGTCCCTGGCGGTGACACAGTGCTTGCTGGGTAATTTGGACAATGGGGCGTTTGACAGCTCACCCATCACTGCGACGGCCCCCTCGGGACGAAGCCCTCGCCGCGTCCTCCTCGCGCTCCTTCAGCCTCTCTAAGTAGCAGCATCATTCTCCAATCAAGCAACAAAATGGCTTTTCATCCTGCACTGGAAAAGAGCTGAGGATTGAGCGAGAGACAGACCTTTTCCCTTCATAAATCTCTCTCTGTTGCAAGGATTGGCTGTATGATTGAAACCACACACGCACAAAAAACGCTTTGAAATGCTGGAAGAATGCATCCTTTGTAGTTCATCTATAAATACAGGTTTGGGGTGTTTGGTGTCCGGGTGTAGTTTTCGTTGCTGTTTCGTTGGCTGGTGGTTCGGATCCACACTAGCGCTCGTTTCCATGACACCCAGGGAATTAATATTTCTCTCTGTGCGCCGTACATATCATTTCCCATGGTGATAAGTGAGGAATGTGGCCTTGTGCCGAATGGAGATTTCAGATACTGAAAGAATGAGAGTTTCCTCAGAGAGTGAGAATGAGAGGCTCGTCGATATATATATATATATATATAAACTGTATATATTAGTGCTGTGCAACGATTAATCGCATCCATAATACAAGTTTGTTTACATAATATATGTGTGTGTACTGTACAGTATATACTTATGTTGTATATATAAATACTCACATGACATGTGTGACAATACTCTCATACTCATATTTAAGAAAAATGTGTTATTTATATATAAAATTATTATATTTGTATATAATATAAATTATATATAAATATATATATACAGTATATGCATGCAAATATTTCTTAAATACTGTATACATGCATGTGTGTGTATTTCTATATACAAAATAAGTATATACTGTACAGTACACACACATATATTATGTTAACAAACTTTAACATAAATATTTTTATTATTATTTGTAGTATTATTTAATTAAATTTTACTGTAGTTTACTACTTCTTTAGTAATTATCAATTATTATTATTATTATTATTATTACATTTTACTGTATTATTCTTTAGCATTATTTGTTCTAATTATTAATCATAATTATTTATTTATTCATTGTTACTTAATATTTTCTAAGTATTTATTATTAATACTATTATTGTTATTATTTACTTACATTTTACTGCAGTTTACTGGTTTATTATTCTTTAAGTATTATTTTTCTAGTTATTAATTATATTTATTTATTTAAAGTGGTAAACTACAGTAAAATCTATTATTCTTTAAGTATTATTTTAAAGTTATTGTTAATCATAATTATGTGTGATGATTATATTTCCAAATATTTATTATTATTAATAAAATGTTACTGTAGTTTACTACTTTATTATTCTTTAAGTATTATTTTTTAGTCATTAATCAATTATTTATTTATTCGTTATTATTTATTATTCTTTAAGTATTTTTTAGTTGTTCATCAATTATTTATGCATTCATTATTACTGAACATTTTTCAAAGTATTTATTATTAATGTTATTATTATTTACTTAAATGTTACTGTAGTTTAGTGTTATTTTTCTAGTTATTAATCCCAATTGTTTATTGATTAATTATTACTTAGTGTATATATAAAAATATGGCTATAATGAAGTTATGATTCTACTTTGGGAAAAAATAAGATCACATTTGCGAGTGAATACACACATCAGTCTCACACACACCTCTCGTGTTTGGCCACAGTGTTGTTTCCTCATAGTCGTGCAGAACAGGAGAGGACAGCACACTCACACAGGCAGGAACAAGTATGAAATATTATTATTCCTGAATTTAGTTGTCAAATGTTCAGTGGAGGGAAAGCTTGTTTCCGTGAGATTCGGCTGAAGCGACGCCATGGCAACCGCGTGTTTCTGCCCTGACCTAGAAAGAGTGAAATGATTGTGTGTTTCCTTCAGTAGAGACTTTCTATCTGTGAAGTTAAGCAGTAATCATCCGCTGTTAATATACAAACACACACACACACACATTTGGAGTGTGTTTATCATCTAGGCTAACAGAAAGAACGAGTAAAACCGTCGGACCGTCGCATATCGGCAGTTTCGTCAGAATCTTATCTGCTCTTTTCTTGAGAATTGACACATCAGAGACGAGCATTTTATGCAATTAACGTGTTTAAATAGAAGCAGAATGAACTGAAACATGCGTATTGTTCGACCCACACACAAAACATGAACATTTGTTGAATAATTGATGGTGTTTAACTCCTCTCGCTGGTTAATCTGAGGCCGTAATTAAATGTTTCAGCTCTGGATTGATCCGACACGTTTACGCGTAATGATTTCAGTCTTGAACTTCGGTCCTCATGAAGTGTGTGTTTGGTTTGAGTGTGTTTTGGACATTAGTGATCTGACTGTTAGTGATCATATGTTTATTTAAGAAACATCACGTATGTTCATCACATCAAAATTGTGTGTCTGACATCCTGAAATCCTACTATTGGACACTGTAAAAAAACATTGTTGGTTTAACTTTAAAAAGGATGTTACCTGGTGGCCTTAAAAAGCTGAGTTCATTGAAATAAAAAAATTGAGTTAATACAACGAAGAAGATGGGTTTAATAAATAGAATATCAAAATATTATGTTATTTGAACCACTTTAATTATTATTATTATATTTTTTTTATTAAGAAAATCATCTCAAACACAGTACAAGCATCAGATTGTTACATAATTAAATGGAAAAAAAAAGTAAATAAAATTAACAAGCATAATAAATGCTCCCATACGAATGAACGTATAACCACAGTAATATATGCATATACATATAAACAACTAAATAAACCAGAAAACATAAATTATTTTGACCAAAAAATACAAAGTTGTGATAAAGACAGTGTAGGACAGCTTCATCGTTTGAGGTTCGCACCGCTTGTGTTGCGCGTGATTGCTGCGCTCCGTGCGGCAGCGAGACGAGTGGAAGCAAAAGCGGAGGACGAGGACGAGAGCGATGGAGGATTTATGCCGGCGTTCACGCTTGACTCTCTCCTGATGGAGGAGACGCGCCGCTGAGGTGATACACTGCTTACCCGGGACCGTAAATCTGACGCGCACACATCGAATCCAGCTTATCTTTCACTGCGCTGTCAGCAGCTTCACACACACACACACACACACACGCACACACACACACACGTGGAGGATGCATGTCGAGGTGCAGTGTGTGACACACTGATCACACACACACACACACACACACACGTGGAGGATGCATGTCGAGGTGCAGTGTGTGACACTGATCTCACACACACACACACACACGTGGAGGATGCATGTCGAGGTGCAGTGTGTGACACACTGATCACACACACACACACACACACACACGTGGAGGATGCATGTCGAGGTGCAGTGTGTGACACTGATCTCACACACACACACGCACACACACACACACGTGGAGGATGCATGTCGAGGTGCAGTGTGTGACACACTGATCACACACACACACACACACACACACACACGTGGAGGATGCATGTCGAGGTGCAGTGTGTGACACTGATCTCACACACACACACACGCACACACACACACACGTGGAGGATGCATGTCGAGGTGCAGTGTGTGACACACTAATCACACACACACACACACACACACACACGTGGAGGATGCATGTCGAGGTGCAGTGTGTGACACTGATCTCACACACACACACACACACACACACACACACGTGGAGGATGCATGTCGAGGTGCAGTGTGTGACACTGATCTCACACACACACACACACACACACACGTGGAGGATGCATGTCGAGGTGCAGTGTGTGACACTGATCTCACACACACACACACACACACACACACGTGGAGGATGCATGTTGAGGTGCAGTGTGTGACACACTGATCACACACACACACACACACACACACGTGGAGGATGCATGTCGAGGTGCAGTGTGTGACACTGATCTCACACACACACACACACACACACACACGTGGAGGATGCATGTCGAGGTGCAGTGTGTGACACACTAATCACACACACACACACACACACACACACGTGGAGGATGCATGTCGAGGTGCAGTGTGTGACACTGATCTCACACACACACACACACACACACACGTGGAGGATGCATGTCGAGGTGCAGTGTGTGACACTGATCTCACACACACACACACACACACACACGTGGAGGATGCATGTCGAGGTGCAGTGTGTGACACTGATCTCACACACACACACACACACACACACACGTGGAGGATGCATGTCGAGGTGCAGTGTGTGACACACTGATCACACACACACGCACACACACACACACACACACGTGGAGGATGCATGTAGAGGTGCAGTGTGTGACACTGATCTCACACACACACACACACACACACACACACACACATGTGGAGGATACCTGGAGTTAATTCAGTGTCCATTCTGACAGATTCAGAGTCATTAACACTACTTTACAGTGTCCTTGTTGCATATGTTACATGTACTTACCGTAGTAATAACAGTAACTTACGCATAATTACATGCAACTAACCCTAACCTAATCCTACCCTAACCCTATAGTAAGACATGCAGTTCATTATTATTTCTCAGTACATTACAGTGTAACAGTGACACCTTAAAATAAAGTGTAACCGAGTAATTCATTAGATTCAGCCAGTGAGTTCGAGAGTCATTTGACTTGGTTCATTAGTATGTGAATCAGTTCAAACTGCAGTTGTGCGGTGCTGTTCATAACACAGAGAGATGTTTCCGTCTATTATTGTGTTGATGTTATTTCTCAATACCTCAGTGTTTTGATCTCATCACATTCAGTCGAGGCTGCAGATTCACAACTCTGTTCAAATATCAGTTCTTTTTGCGGCAAACGTCCAGAAACGCTGACTCCATTCCCCTGGTTTCTCCCTCAGAAACATCTCTCGCTCTTGAAGGATTCATTTCCTCAAATCATGTTCCTCCATGTTTCCTCTGGATGTGACAGTGTGCTGGCGATGCCGTTTTCTCCCTCTCGTCATTCGTCAAATTGCTTCCAGTTTTATTGTGATATTATTGTGGTGTTTCTCTCAGACTCGCAGGTGCGGATGCGCTTTCACCAACACCGCAGACGCACTAAACTCCTGTCGAAACACACATTACGCAGCTTTACACACATTTGAATTGTCTAAAGGTAAATAGCTCTATAGCAATTGAAATCTTTTGATATGTTTTTTTTTTAAAGGTAATGTGTCATTTTTTATATCTAGATTTACTGCAAGTCAGTCCAGCGAGTTTTATTGGTAAATGCTATTAAATATAATGATAATAATAATTGTATTTATTTATGCCATATCTTTTGTTCATAGTTTATTTAGGGAGGCCAATTTGAACACGACTATGAGCTTTTCTTATTTCGAAATATATATATTTTTAAAAGGTAATGTGTAATTCTTAACATCTCGAGTCATTGTAATTCAATCATTAGTCATTTAAAAAAAATATTTTTGTTAATGATAATAAAGTTTTACTGGTAAATGCTATTTAAAATAATGATAATGATCATTTTAGTTATTTATGCTGTTTATTGATTTTTTTTATGCCGTTTATTTGTTCATTATTGCCATTTATTTATGACGTTATTTTTATGCCGTTTATTCATGACGTTTATTTGCCATTTATTTATACCGTAACAAAACAGGGAGGCCGTTTTGAAAGTGTTCAATAACACGCTTTTCTCCTTTCGGTATTGTATATTTTTTAAATGTGTTTTATGTGGACAGATCAGTACAGGACACAGAACATGTGTTGGAAAATAACAGTCTTTTCTGTTCACCAAATGCTTTTTAATATTCGCTATTACTTCAATGCAAGTGAACAAGCGCGCCGTTATGTGTTGCGTAGTGACGTGTGTGTGTGTGTGTGTGTGTGTGTGTTCAAGTAAGCCAGAAATGAGCAGAATCTGCAATACGCAGTATTTAATATTTCATGAGGACTCACGAGTTGCGTATTTGCACTAAATCCGCGCAGATTTGGCTTACACGAACGTCCCCAGCAAAGTGAGTAAACACAGAAACGCCAGATTGGCTCGTGATTTAACAGCGTTACTCGCTAAAGCTCATTTGTCCCTGCATTTGTTAATCTCAATCCCTGAATGTTGCGCTCCTGTTTGTCATTGTGCTGAAACTTCACGCCAATAAGTCATCAGGAATATTGCTGACTCGTGCGTCTCAAGCGCCTCTTTACGCTCGTCCTAATGCCTGTTAGGTGTCCGTGGATTTGCCTGTATCTGGTGTTGAAAATGGAAACGCCTTTAGACATGGAAAACCGATTTTACAATCGATTCAATGAACACTTATGTCTCAAAAATCACCCAAAAATCGCTTTTCAGCCCTAAGATGCACTAAACTCGAAACGCATTACTGAGGATTCACCGCAGCTTTACACGCGACACCACGGCACACGCCGCTCTGGGGAAGCCGGCGTTAATTGAAAAAACAATTAGGCTTTGGGTGAAAGAGACTCAGGCTGCCAGTGAACCCGAACCCGAGGACACTTCCCACATCATTTATTCCCAGCATGCTCTTGTCAGAGAATGGGTTGTTTGGATACACATGGCCTGCTCTCTTGTGTTGTTTTAGGTTTTTCTTCCTGGCTTTGAAGATGTTTGGCACTCGTTTCATCTGCGATCCGCCATATGAATGGGAGGTGAAGACGGGTTCGCCTGATCTTACAGCTGCTGTGTTTGCTTTCTCACACGCATCTTATCACACTTGTTCTAGCCGGTTATCTTGTCCGCACTGCTTTTCAAAGAGTTGTTCGTCTCGTGTGGCGAGTTATAAAGGACTCGACCTCTTTATTTTAGGAGCCCGCTCCTTTGAGCTCTTTATTCTTGAGTTCCTCACACAGATCTGTGGTGTCTCACACTGTTAAGATGAGACTTTGATATCGGAGCTCGTGATATCTGGCTTCGGAAGAGCAAATAAAGAGAGTTTCTGCGACTCCAGACCAGGGTTATTATTGTTTACTGAAACTAAAACCATTAAAAACATGTTTGTTAATATATAAACTACCTTTCAAACGGTTTGGGGTCAGTACTTTTATTTATCAGGGATGCATGAAATTGACAGTAAAGACATTTATAATGTTACAAAAGATTCTATTTCAAATAAATGCTGTTCTTTAGAACTTTATATTCATCAGAGAATCCTGAAATATAAAATGAATTAGGTTTTCAACACTGATAATAATCATAAATGTTTCTTGAGCATCAGATCCTCATATTAGAGTGATTTCTGAAGGATCATGTGACACTGAAGACTGGAGTAATGATGCTGAAAATTCAGGAATAAATTACACTTTACTATATATTCACATAGAAAACAGCTGATTTACACTGTAATAATATTTCACAATTTTTACTGTATTTTTGAACAAATAAATGCAGCCTTGGTGAGACTTCTTTCAAAAACATAAAACATACCAGCCCTAAACTTTTGAATGGTAGTGTATAAAAATGAAATAATGTTAAAACTTATTTGACAAGGCAACATTTCTCATTTTCTTTAGTTTTGTGAAGTTTTTAAAATAACAAACTATATAAATATTGAAAAAAAGCACTAAAAACTAATAAACATAAAAATAACAAAAACACAAAATGACTCAAATTTGAACATGGAAGTAGTTCAAAATATGATTGAAAACTATAAGGCGCTGCACAGATGCACTGCATGCATTCATATGTTTGAAGTGTTTGTTATTCCAGGCTCGCAGGACTGAACTCTTCTGTGATCTGCCGGGTCACTGCGCGGTTCTGCCTTCATATCAGAGCTTACGAGATGCGTTTCATTTTCATGAGCCATTCCAGCAGGAGAAATCCAATTGAAAAGTTTTTGCCGGCATATTCACTCTTCTCTCTCCCTCGCTGACCTTCCCATCTCTCTCTCTCTGTGTTCATACAGTCCAGCTTTCACTCCAGCTGCAGCTTCTGAGCGCGTCATACGCCGTTACATCAGTGTGGATTAGATTTACACTTCTCCATGGCATTCTGCTCGCAATATTTATAGATGTAGGTCATCTTACGGTACTTTTACAAATCGAGGGGCAAAGCTATTACTTTTCAAAGAAGTGTTTCGTTTTTATTTACACTGTTTCCACTAAAATATGAAGCAGCAGCAATGTTTGCTTTCAATGTTGTGCATCAGATCCTCATATTAGAGTGATTTCTGAAGGATCATGTGACACTGAAGACTGGAGTAATGATGCTGAAACTCACAGGAATAAATTACACTTTACTAGATATTCACAAAACGTTTTTACTGTATTTCGGATCAAATAAATGCAGCCTTGGTGAGCAGAATAGACTCTTTTTAAAAACCACTTCATCTTTTGTATAGTAGTTTATGCACAAAATATGCATATTAATGACATAATCATTGATGGTCTTTTCTGGACAAGTTGCTCAACAATGCCAAAACTCAATTGTTTCCCCTCCAGATTTGTTTTAATTTGATTTATGCACAAACAATAACATAAGCATCATAATCCAAATTCATATGTGGATTCATATTCAGAAAAGCCTTTTTCGGTTATTATAGTACTATGGCATAATATGATCCAGTGGAAACACTTTTGCATATTCTAATATCCTCAGTGGAAATGTATGAAATTGAATTTTAATCTCACTTCATATGGAAGCAATTTGGGGTTGATTTCGAATTAAGATCGCTCTAAAGGGTTGCAGATTTGTTGGTGAAGGCGAAGTGATTTCAGTGAATAGACGAAACACTAATTGCCGTAAGCGTGTTGTTCTAGTTTCTAAAGGTGACGGAGGTCACGCAGGGACTGTGCGGTGTGACTGCTAAAGCTAAAAACTCACAGGCAATTAAAAGACACTGAGCAGCTCAGATGATTCAAGGTCAGACTCTTTTATACACGCTTTTTTCTTGTTTTTATTTCTGTGGAAATTCAACAGGCCTGTTTTTCCGAGGGGAGGTGTGGTTGAGTTTTCTAGATGTGACTGTGATAACTGTGGCTCAAATTACATCCCCGAGCTCCAGCATCAAAGCCTGGCAGTCTGGCGTGAAGGTTCCCCAGCGTGACGGCATGCAGACGGGGCGGAGCCCGACACGGGACACACACACACACACACACACACACTTCTGTTGAGGGTCAACTGTCCACACCAGCAGTTAAGACAGTATACTCTTAGAAAAAAGGTTCAGTCTGGTTCTATATTGAGCTCTTAGGTTCCTGATTCAATTTTAAATAACCCTTCAATGTGGTTCTATATACAACTCTAGGGTTCTTGTCTCAATTTCAAAGAACCCTTCAATGTGGTTCTATATACAACTCTAGGGTTCTTGACTCAATTTCAAAGAACCCTTCAATGTGGTTCTATATACAACTCTAAGGTTCTTGACTCAATTTCAAAGAACCCATCAATGTGGTTCTATATACAACTCTAGGGTTCTTGTCTCAATTTCAAAGAACCCTTCAATGTGGTTCTATATACAACTCTAGGGTTCTTGACTCAATTTCAAAGAACCCATCAATGTGGTTCTATATACAACTCTAGGGTTCTTGTCTCAATTTCAAAGAACCCTTCAATGTGGTTCTATATACAACTCTAGGGTTCTTGTCTCAATTTCAAAGAACCCTTCAATGTGGTTCTATATACAACACTAGGGTTCTTGTCTCAATTTCAAAGAACCCTTCAATGTGGTTCTATATACAACTCTAGGGTTCTTGTCTCAATTTTAAAGAACCCTTCAATGTGGTTCTATATACAACACTAGGGTTCTTGTCTCAATTTCAAAGAACCCTTTAATGTGGTTCTATATACAACTCTAGGGTTCTTGACTCAATTTCAAAGAACCCTTCAGTGTGGTTCTATATACAACTCTAGGGTTCTTGTCTCAATTTCAAAGAACCCTTCAATGTGGTTCTATATACAACTCTAGGGTTCTTGTCTCAATTTCAAAGAACCCTTCAATGTGGTTCTATATACAACTCTAGGGTTCTTGTCTCAATTTTAAAGAACCCATCAATGTGGTTCTATATACAACACTAGGGTTCTTGTCTCAATTTCAAAGAACCCTTCAATGTGGTTCTATATACAACTCTAGGGTTCTTGTCTCAATTTCAAAGAACCCTTCAATGTGGTTCTATATACAACACTAGGGTTCTTGTCTCAATTTCAAAGAACCCTTCAGTGGGAGTTCTATATACAACTCTAGGGTTCTTGTCTCAATTTCAAAGAACCCTTCAATGTGGTTCTATATACAACTCTAGGGTTCTTGTCTCAATTTCAAAGAACCCTTCAATGTGGTTCTATATACAACTCTAGGGTTCTTGTCTCAATTTCAAAGAACCCTTCAATGTGGTTCTATATACAACTCTAGGGTTCTTGACTCAATTTCAAAGAACCCATCAATGTGGTTCTATATACAACTCTAGGGTTCTAGACTCGATTTTAAAGAACCCTTCAGAGGGTTTCTATAGAACTCTAGGGTTCTTGACTCGATTTTAAAGAACCCTTCAGAGGGTTTCTATAGAACTCTAGGGTTCTTGACGCACTACATGTATCCATTAACTCATGCATACTTAGTATGTGTGATTCTTTTTAGAGTTTATAGCACGATTGGTCACTATATGACAGTGAATAGCGTAGTTTGTATCAGTGTGAATGAGGTTTTGATGTTCTGTTCCAGTGAAGTCCTGACAAAACAGGCAATATCTTTTCCCTGGGCTTTATCTATGAATTGCAGGGACTGTTTACTTATGAGAGGCATGTGACTATGGCAAAAGAATATTCTGTTCTTTGCGTAAATAACAGAATACCATGTTCATACGTTGAATTATCTGTACTGTTAAGAACTTGTAGAAACGACGTCAATAGATTATCTTTTTTACCATAAGTACTAGTGTATCTGTATCTTTAAACAACAAAAACAAAACGTTTTATTCTAGCTTCATGCATTTTTTTATCAACACTTAAATGTGGATACGTTTCATAAAACCCCATTTAAAAAATGTTTTTTCAAAGAGTACAATGTGCATAAACAATGCTTTTATTGCTTTTTTTGGGCCTGTTTTGGTCTGTAGCTTCTCTACTCTTTCTGTATATTGTGAAAACACGGAAAGCCAGAAAATTCCATCAATGACGGGGAAGCGTCTCATAAATTACGGAAACTTCTGTCGATGACATGGAAAGAGTTATAGATATGTATTGTAATTGAAACCTACAGTCTCAAATACATGAAATAAAATAAAGACTAAAAGAAAAAGGGTATTTTCTTCCGATAGTCTGAGAGAAGACATGTTATGGATGCAATATATGGAACCAAAATCTCCAAATTGACCAGTGCATTAAATAAAAACAGTTGTTTTCCCTGTGTTTTCTTGCCTTAAAGGGGGGCAGGTGTGGCGGGCGCCGCATGTGCCGCATTATGTTGTGGGTTTTTATGCAGGACTGAATGTGAACTCTGTTCTGTCTCTTTTGTCCACTAGAGATCTGCGAGTCTGTGGTGGCTTGTTGGCGGGAAGGCAATTTTCTGTCATGTTTTTCTATTTCTCGAGTGCTTTTCACCTCTTTTATTCTCTTTTATTTATTATTTCTGCTGACGAAGTGGAGCATGCCACCGTCTGATCTCTCAGGCCTGCCACGAGACAGACAGATGCCGTGGTTCTGTGACTTTACTAGGTTTTTTGGGTCAAGGTCTGAAACGCTGGCGGTCTCAGTGTCTGCGAGTGTTACATGACTGTCAGTGGTTTGGCACGAGGACAGCGTTCAAGAAATGTTCAAGTGTGTGTGTGTGTGTGTTTGGATGCATGTGTGTGTGACTGAGATAGGGATCATGCTCAGCAGGGCTGGCAGTCGCACCGGGTCTTGGTTCTGGTCCACAGCTAATTGTTGTGCTGATAAACCTGCCCTGGTTTGCTCAGATACTGTCCGATGGGAAGCTCTCTGCAGGTTTTCCTGTGTTGTTGTAATGTCACTATAATAGAGACTGAATGTTAAAGTCGCGTTTTTAAAGTACAACATCACGTATTTTCATTTTTGTTAAAGTGATCGTTCACTTAAAAATGAAAATTCTGTCATCATTTACTCGCCCTCAAGTTGTTTCATACCTGTATGAATTTATTTCTTCTGCTGAACACAAAAGAAGATATTTTAAAGAATATGAGTAACCAAACAGTTGATGGATGCCATTGACTTCCATACTATCTTTTTTTCCCACTATGGAAGTCAATGGGGTCCATCAACTCTTGAACATTCTTCAAAATATCTTCTTTTGTGTTCCCAGCAGTCATTGGGCATTTTTACTGCTAGACCAATATAAGCAGCAGCACACCGGTTCATATGCTCATGTCTCCAAATTATTACCAGAAATCAATCAATATTAAGTCTGCTGTTTAAAACAAATAAAGAACCAATGTAGGAGAATACTTGTGCGCAAACATCGGGAATCTGTTTATTTTTTCAGTGAGCGCATGTCCAAAAAACTATTCCGATTTGAAGCTTGTGACATATAAACGCGCACATCAACCCGGTCGTTTTTTTTTTTTTTAGTGTTCATGTAAACGCTTCATTTCAAATTCATCAATCGGAATGAATTCAGTCTCATTGAAACAAAATGTGTGCATGATGTAAACATAACCACTGAGTCAAATATCAGTATTAATGCTGCTCAGGATTTAGGGTTTGATTAAACGCTCATAATCTGTATAACAAGTCAGGTCACCTTCATTTATACAGCGCTTTAACAATATAGATTGTTTATAAGCAGCTTTACAGTGATAACAGGAGATTACAGTAATAGAGATTGTTTGGCTTTACAGCAGCTCTAGAATAAAGTTATTGTCCAGATAAAGTTAGTTTTGATTGATTCACTTCCGTTGCATTAACGCTTTCTTCTTTTAATAGATGATTAAATCTAGTTCCCACTTTTGAAAATGAGCTGAACTTCGTGTTGTTCTGTTCAGTGTGACACAGATGTGTGGGGAGGGAAAGGTCAAGTCGAGGTTACGGCTCCTCTTCAATTAGCGGGTGATTAGGGGCCGGTGACGGCAGGTGTGATTGAGGACCCACGTGTGATGAAAAGCAGACACACTTTACCCAGAAGCCCCTGGGGCTCATGTGCCAATGACGTCTCACCGGTTGACCTCCATCTCCTCGTTCCCTTAACACTAGACACACAGCCGATAGACACGGGCCTGTTACATCACGGCTGATACCGATGTGGTGTCGCAGCTTCGTCCCGGTGAGAGATGCGGCCCGAGAATCTCTCATGTCCTTTATTTTTTTATATATATATTTTTTTTATTATAAAAACAAACAAATATACTATTTACAGGTGACAAATATAACAAAAACCAAGGCCAACAAAACGTACATAACAACAGCCAACATGGTGTGTGTGTGTCTGTGTGTGGAAGCATATGTAATAATAATAAAAAATGTAATTAAAAAATGTTATCCTTTTTGAGGGTCAGTAAAAACGTGTAGTTTCGTGTCTGTCCCTGTAAATGCAAATGAGCTGCTGCTCCCAGCACAGAGGGCGGAGCTTCAAGAGCTTGTGTGTGTGTGTGTGTTAGCAGCTCCGATTACCTCATGCAGACAAGCACTAAAATGTCAGAAACTGTCGGACAATGATGGAGAGACTCCAGAAGAAGATGTAGAAGCAACAAGACGTTTCTGAATGATTAGTTGATGAATTTATGCAGCTGATGTGGAGTCAACTCTCTTCAAGTCTTTGATTTGCATATTCTGTCATGATAAAATCACTTGTGTGGTGAAACTGTTGTAAGATGCCTACAGAGTGACATGCTATTGTACTTGTGTTACGTACTGTATTGCATGTGAAAGACGGATGCGGCAGCTTGAGGAGGAACAACTCTTCCTCTTCTCAACATGGACTGTGTCCCCGGGGGCGGGGCTTATGTAAATTTTAGGGTTAGTGATGTCACTAACGCGGGCGGGATGTTGTGTAGTTCCTAACAGCCGTTTGTTGTAGTCCCTAAAAAGCAAATATCTCCCTTTGTTTTGAGCGTTGTAACTTTGCAGATGTTGTTTATGCTCAAACATTACACACTAAGTAAGGGTTAATGCCCGTCGAGGTGTCCATTGTCATGTCGACAGCGAGGCGTGAACCGTCCGACGCGCAGCGGATAACCATTAATACCTGACGATGGACTGCTCGAGGGGCATTAACCCGCGTATACCATGGTCACTTGCCAAATAACACATTTTTAAAACATTAGTTTATATTTTAATTAGTTTTACAATCGAAATCTAAAGTTTTTACAAACAATAACTTGGTTTCCCTGGGTACGCCTGACGGTTTATTTAGCAACCGGAGATATTTATAGTCCGCTCAGCTCGGAGAACCCTTCGTTTTTTTTAAACTAATTAAAACACACAGGTAGGCGTAGTATAACGGCTAACTAGATGTTTGTTTTGATACAATAAATTGTAACCGGATACTTTGACTGCCTGTTGCTATGGTTACTCACAGCTGATGTAGCCAGGGCATTTATTTAATAATTTTGAACGGTAAACAGTCAGTTTCACCAGAACTCCTTTACTAGGTGTCCTCTATCACTCTTTAACCCTCTGGGGACGGATTGGGCGGTACCGCCCAAAATGGCATACTTTTACAAATGTGTAAATATCTTAAAAACTATGAATGAGAGAGAGGTGCGCTCTTTTTTACCGTCTTCCCTGGATTCCGCTTAAAAAACAGTGATAACTTACCCGGCTTGTAAATATACACACTTCCTTGTTGTGCAATACCACTATGTAAAAGGCCAATGAAATCGATGTTGTTTGGCAGATTCCGCAAGCAACAACCAATGGAAAAATTGCCGATGGAGAAATATTTTTCTTACCCAATCAGAGGAAGGTTACCATGACGTATCTAGCAAATCAGAGGACTCTGTAGCCTTGCAAGGGGTGGTACTAATATAGTTAGGGATATGACGCAAACAGCGTTGAATGGAGAGAAGGAGAGAGAGCGAACGGAGGCTTACGGAGCGGATTATCAGAGAAATATGAGAGAGAGACAGAACAATTATAATATATATATACATACAATTATAGCATTATTTATTGTTTTAGCACTTTTATGATGGCAAGCAGTAAACGATTTACGGTGGAACAAGCTCTGGAACAATTACTGGAGAGTGACGAGGAGAAAGCATTGCTTAGACAATTCTAAGCATTCCTAAGAAAAACTTGTAAATAAAGTTACATTTTTCATTGTTCTTTACACATTTTATTTAACAATTACACGTCTGTCAAGCAAAGGCTTTGACAAATATATTTTTTGTTCAAAAACTGTTCACTTATTGTTGTGTGATGTGTGATTTTCAGAAATAAATGACAAAAATCTAATTTCCATTTTGGAAATTCTCTAGTTTATTGTACATTTTTCACTCATACTTCCTTTATAAACACAGTACATGCATGCTTATGTTAGCTTAGGGTCTTCTGAATCCATATATACCAAACACATAGTGTTTCATCTCCATTACATATGGTTTATAAGCCCAAATGTAAAAATAGAGAAAACGGACCAAAAATGGCTTAGTCCCCAGAGGGTTATGGACACCCTGCAGCCAATCAGAATCGAGTATTCATCCAGACCATGGTACAACTAAAGTTAGAAATCATCCACCCCTTTAAAAGGCTGCCTCTCGTCCTCTCTGTCTCTCTCTCCAGATTCATTCTCCTCCTGTGTAAATAATTGATGTCTGGCGGTCAGTTGTTAAGAATAGAAAGCGTATTTGCAGGTGACGAACGCTCTGCAAATGGCCTCGCACTTCTCTCTCGTGGACGTTTGAACGAGAGAGACCCATAAAACCAATTCCCTCTCGAGTGGCGTTTCATAGTCGATGTGGATTGCCTCTTCCGGTTTACTTTTCCCGGTTGCCCCGTTGCTCCGCCAGCGTCAGATAAATACTGGTTTGTGTTTGTTGAGGAAGACACCGGTGAGGCAGGGCTCTGATGAAAGCCAGCCGTAATTACAGGGGACGGTTCCCCGTCTGCAGACAAATACCTGTGGAATTAAATAAACCAGATTCCCTCGGCTCAAGGAGACAGACGCGGGTTTCGGTGGGAAATGAAATCGTACATATTTAGTCTCAGGCACCGAACGCAGTGTGTGTAAGTGTGTGAACGCTATCTATCTATCTATCTATCTATCTATCTATCTATCTATCTATCTATCTATCTATCTATCTATCTATCTATCTATCTATCTATCTATCTATCTATCTATCTATCTATCTCTCTATCTCTCTGTCTCTCTGTCTGTCTGTCTCTTGTTCTATCTATCCATCCATCATCCATCCATCTGTCTGTCTATCGTAGAGAAACAGTAGATAAGTATTTTGAGAGTGCCTTTGTGTCGTGTACAGCGGGCCCACACGCCTGTTGGAATACATTTCTTTCCTAACATGCTTCCTAATCTGTGTTTGATTACAGCGCCTGCATGTGTTTCTCTTTAGCTTTAGCTGTCGAACAGTAGCTCACATCCCATCAGCCTCGCAGGCAAACACATGTACACGACAATCCCCATAAAACACCCATCAGCGCTCTGATGTGTCTGAGACTCACTCCTTCTCATCTTCTCTTCCCTCTGTAGATGATGACTATCTGGGATTGGGCGAGCTCCCGGAGACGTTCCCCTCGGACCCGCCCGAGCCTCTCCCACACTTCCTGATGGAGCCGGAGGAGGCGTACATCGTGAAGAACAAGCCCGTCAACCTTTACTGCAAGGCCACGCCGGCCACGCAGATCTACTTCAAGTGCAACAGCGAGTGGGTCCATCAGAAGGAGCACACGGTGGAGGAGCGCGTGGACGAGACCTCCGGTTAGTGGATCCGGGGACTGGGAGGGCTGGCTAATCCAGAGAGAAAAGCACACAAATATGAATAAGCATTCGCATTGCAAACAGCATTGCAAAACTGATATTGTGGGATGAAAAAATCCAGGAAATGTCACCAGATGACTTGAATAGCTATTTTTTGGAAAGATTGAATCATTCTAGAGTGAGGGGGATGTTTTTTTTTTTAATGATTCACAGTTTTTATTTTCTCCTTCAGATCAACAAAACCGTACATTCATTCTCCAAACATAGGTGTTACATCAGACCCCCACCCATTCAACACGTGTCAGTTACAATTGCCTAAAGATTGCTAGAATACATCTGCAAAAAAAAAAAACTTTTTATTAATGTGCAAAAAAAGATTAATTCAATAATTAAAGTAACTATTCACCAAATTTTTATATTCAACTTCTTATATTGCGTCCCCCCCCCCCAGGTCATCCTCCTGTACCCTCAGTAAATGTCAGAGATCTGCCCCACTTTCTCTTATAAACCTCATTTCCCCCCAGTGATCTGTATGCTGTTCCTTCATATGCACAAACATTGCCCAATTCTGTTACCCATTCTTGGAAAGATGGCGATCCTCGTGACCGCCAGCTTCTCATAATAAATTCTCCCAATCATAATACTTATTTGAATCCATTCAGTTGTCTCCACATCAGGGGTTCGAGAAGATGCGGGATTGTATTTTTGAATTTACTTTAAATAAAAGGCAGAAATATTATTTTCATTCTGAAGACATTTTTGAGTGCAAAAATCCTAAATGATTTGGGAAACACTTTTTTTGTTTTGCTTTTGGCTTTCCAAGAATCAACTCAAAGATATTTCAGTTTCCATAAAGTGATAGTTTAAAAACAAATCTCTTTCCATTTGAGTTTTCATAGGCCACATTAACATTGTTTTTGGCCAATTCGATATGACTATAAAATAATAATAATTATGATTATTATTATTAAAACAAAATAGGAAATATATTGTAATAATACTATTGTACTGTAAAATAAAAAATCAAGTCATAAAAATAAATTTATTTTTATTATTATCATTTTATATATATTATTTTATTGTGATTATTATTAAATAAAATATTAAGCAAAATAATAAATAAATTGTAATAATGCTGTTAAATAAATAAAAAATCAAGTCATAAAAATAAATGTATTTGTATTATAATTTTATATATATATAATTTTGTTGTGATTATTATTAAATAAAATATTAAACAAAATAAGAAATGTATTGTAGTAATACTATTGTACTGTCAAATAAATAAATAAATCAAGTCATAAAAATTATTTAAATTTTTTGTGAACTTACAATACCAATAAACTTATTCTATATCTTAATTTCTTCAGACAGTAAACCAACAAAGCTTTTTTGTCAGGTTACGAGAAATAAAACATGCGCTGGCGGTTTCAGAATGAAGCTGTATGTTCATTCACACGCATGCAGTCTGTAACCGGGAGTGCATATATTTACTTTCCTAAATCACAGAATCTGCAATTTGACAATCGCACCAAGCCATATTGCAATATCGATTTTATTGTGATATATCATGCAGCCCTACGCCTCACACAGCATCTCTCGTTCCTCAGGCGGGCGAGGCTTAAAGTGGGGAAAATCACGCAAATGAATAATTCAGACTTTACAGTGTCCCGCACTTTCCTTCTGTAATGAGAGTGGGATTCCTCAGGCTTGTTAACTCCGCTAAGAGAAGCCGTAAAGCCGGCGTAGGACGCGTTTGTTTGCGCCGGGCGTCCGGGACACGGACATCATTAGCACTCCAGGTTTTGATGCTGAGATCTTCTGTCTGACACACTTCTTTCACACAGTCACTCGTGGGACGCGAGGCAGAGAGATCTTGAACATGAGAGGTGCGGCTCGTCCTCTGCAGTTACGAAGCGCTTCAGGAGGTCGCTTTCAACTGTTGTGTTTCTCCGCGTCTCATCTGTGCTTCTCTCGCTCTGTAGAGTTCAGCGTCTCTCTGCTCATTTTATCATGTTTTGCTCTGTTTTGCTGTTTCCTGTGATGACGACATTCGGGAGTCGGGAGCCTCTCTGGCTCCTCTAGAACTGAAGAGCTGTTTCAATCCAAACAACTACTGTACATTCACACAGCAGATATATATATATATATATTAGGGGTGTAGCCATTCCCTCATGTCACGATTCGAGACATATCACGATACGATATTATTGCGATACTCCAAGACATGATTAAAGGTTAACAAGAAATGTACTGTTGATTAAAATGCTAAATTTGATATTACATTGTGTGTGTAAATGAATAGGATGGACTTCTGGAAACCCAATACAGGACAATAGAGACACCAGAATAACAATATTCATGATTCTGAAGATGAAAATACAGAATTATTGTAGATGAATATGATGATCTCTGTCACTGACTAGATATATTTAAAATAATGTCGGACACTTTTACTGGTAACATCAGTCATCTGGCATCAGGACACACAAATATTCCCCCATCGCATTATTATACATTATATTCAACATTATATACAGTAGTTTAATGTTGTACTGACATTCAGAGGATATATACATTTACATTTACATTTATTCATTTAGCTGACGCTTTTTTATCCAAAGCGACTTACAATTGCTATATATGTCAGAGATCGCACGCCTCTGGAGCAACTAGGAGTTCAGTGTCTTGCTCAGGGACACACTGGTGTCTCACAGTGGATTCGAACCCGGGTATCTCACACCAAAGGCATGTGTCTTATCCACTGCGCCATCACCACCCCTATATATATATATATATATATATATATATATATATATATATATATATATATATATATATATATATATATATATATATATATATATATATATATATATATATATATATATATATATATATATATATATATATATATATATATATATATATATATATATATATATATATATATATAGTGCTGTCAACGTTAATATGAATGCGATTAATTTTTGTCCAGTTTTTCAGTCATCCTTTAGCTATAACTATAATATAGCTATATTAAATGTTTTTTATTGAGACATCAGTAGCTATATTAGTAGAAGTGAGACTGGCCTATATTCATTAAAAGATGCCATTAAACAAGTATTTAAAATGTACAGTATTTATGTTGTTTTTACATTAATCTGGAGATTAACTGAAATTTTTACATTTATAAAATATATTAAAAACTGATAAAAACATAAGTGTTTTTACTTGTGATTAATCGAGATTAATCACAGGAAAAATGAAAATGTGTGATTTATCTAGTTATTTTTTAATCGATTGACAGCACTAATATATATATATATATATATATATATATATATATATATATATATATACTCAGTATATTCTTAAAAAAAAAAAAAAATTAAATTTTTAAAATAACTTTAAAAAAAAAATCTTTTTTAACAATTAATCGCTAAATATCACACTTTTTTTTTAGTTGTTGCTGGAGTTTAGCTGGTTTGAGATTGCAGTGTATGGTCATAAAATGGCCTGTTCTCCATGTCTTTTTGAATCCACGGTTTATTGAATCCAGCAGGAGGTCGTAGTGATGCTGGGCTAGAAATAAATGGACAATACTGGCGTGTGCACGTGTGTGTGTGTCTGTGGGGATTTAATATCCAGCCGTTCAATAGGGACGCGGCACTGAACGCCAGAGAGTGTGATTGCTACCTGTGCGCTAGCGGCGACAACTCAATTTCCCTTTTTTGGCAGCTGAATGCAACCAATCAAAGGAGCCGTGTCGTGTGTAATGGCTCCAGAGCCCTCGGGGTGTTTGATTCTCACACACACACACACACACACTGACCATTGTGCTTCAGACAAGAGACCAGCTAAAACTTAACACAAACACACTCAAAAACATCTTTCAGACATGCAAATTGAATTTAATGGAAAAGCTGAGAGGAAATCAAATCTTGATCTGTGTATTGGGGTTTAAGCTTTAGCTCAGGCAAACTGCTTTTCAATCATCCTGTCGACAGTTTTCTTAGCCGAGACATTGACGAAGATGAGGTTAACACAGAGTATCGGCTCTCGTTCCTGAATGTCAGAGGCGTTTGTGTGCGCAAGTGTGTATGAGTTCACCCGAGCTTTATGCTTCTCTCTCTATAGTGTGTATGCGCGTGACGTCACATGACTGCGGTTACACACAGTGAGTAGCAGAAACACTGAGTGGCAGAAACACTGAGCGGCAGAAAACACTGAGCGGCAGAAACACTGAGCGGCAGAAACACTGAGCGGCAGAAACACTGAGCGGCAGAAACACTGAGAGGCAGAAACACTGAGAGGCAGAAACACTGAGAGGCAGAAACACTGAGCGGCAGAAACACTGAGCGGCAGAAACACTGAAACACTGAGCGGCAGAAACACTGAAACACTGAGCGACAGAAACACTGAGCGGCAGAAACACTGAGCGGCAGAAACACTCAGCGGCAGAAACACTGAGCCAGAGACACTGAGCGGCAGAAGACACTGAGCGGCAGAAACACTGAGCGGCAGAGACACTGATGGCGGCAGAAAACACTGAGCGGCAGAAACACTGAGAGGGCAGCAGAAAACACTGAGAGGCAGAAACCACTGAGCCTGGCAGAAACACTGAGAGGCAGAGAACACTGAGCGGCAGATACCACTGAGCGGCAGACACTGAGCCGCGCAGAAACACTGAGCGGCAGAAACACCTGAGACGGCAGAAACCAACACTGAGCGGCAGAAACACTGAGCGGCAGAAACACTGAGCGGCAGAACACTGAGCGGCAGAAACACTGAGCGGGCAGAAACACTGAGCGGCAGAAACACTGAGAGGCAGAAACACTGAGCGGCAGAAACACTGAGCGCAGAAACACTGAGCGCAGAAACACTGAGCGGCAGAAACACTGAGCGGCAGAAACACTGAGCGGCAGAAACACTGAGCGGCAGAAACACTGAGAGGACAGAAACACTGAGCGGCAGAAACACTGAGCGGGCAGAAACACTGAGCGCAGAAACACTGGAGGCAGATACACTGAGCGGCAGAAAACACCTGAGCGCAGAGACACTGAGCGGCAGAAACACTGAGCGGCCAGATACACTGAGCGGCAGAAACACTGAGCGGCAGAGACACTGAGCGGCAGAAACACTGAGCGGCAGAGACACTGAGCGGCAGAAACACTGAGCGGCAGAAACACTGAGCGGCAGAAACCTGAGCGGCAGAAACACTGAGCGGCAGAGACACTGAGCGGCAGAAACACTGAGCGGCAGAACACTGAGCGTGGCAGAAACACTGAGCGGGGCAGAAACACTGAGCGGCAGAGAACACTGAGCGGGCAGAAACACTGAGCGGCAGAAACACTGAGCGGCAGAAACACTCAGCGGCAGAAACACTGAGCGGCAGAAACACTGAGCGGCAGAAACACTGAGCGGGCAGAGACACTGAGCGGCAGAGACACTGAGCGGCAGAGTACACTGAGCGGCAGAAACACTGAGCGGCAGAAACACTGAGAGGCAGAACACTGAGCGGCAGAGACACTGAGCGGCAGAGACACTGAGCGGGCAGAGACACTGAGCGGCCAGAAACACTGAGCGGCAGAAACACTGAGCGGCAGAAACACTGAGCGGCAGAAACACTGAGCGGCAGAGACACTGAGCGGCCAGAAACACTGAAGCGGCAGAAACACTGAGAGGCAGAAACACTGAGCGGCAGAGACACTGAGCGCAGAAACACTGAGCGGCAGAAACAGCTGAGCGGCAGAAACACTGAGCGGCAGAGACACTTGAGCGGCAGAGACACTGAGCGGCAGAAACACTCAGCGGGCAGAAACACTGAGCGGCAGAGACACTGAGCGGCAGAGACACTGAGCGGCAGAAACACTCAGCGGCAGAGACACTGAGCGGCAGAGACACTGAGCGGGCAGAGACACTGAGCGGCAGAGACACTGAGCGCAGAAACACTGAGCGGCAGAGACACTGAGCGGCAGAGACCACTGAGCGGCAGAGACACTGAGCGGCAGAAACACTGAGCGGCAGAAACACTGAGCGGCACGAGACACTGAGCGGCAGAAACACTGAGCGGCAAGAAACACTGAGCGGCAGAGACACTGAGCCGGCAGAGACACTGAGCGGCAGAAACACTGAGCGGCAGAGACACTCGAGCGGCAGAAACACTGAGCGGCAGAAACACTGAGCGGCAGAAACGCTGAGCGGCAGAAACACTGAGCGGCAGATACACTGAGCGGCAGAAACACTGAGCGGCAGAAACACTGAGCGGCAGAGACACTGAGCGGCAGAAACACTGAGAGGGCAGAAACACTGAGCGGCAGAAACACTGAGCGGCAGAAACACTGAGCGGCAGAAACACTGAGCGGCAGATACACTGTGAGGCAGAAACACTGAGCGGCAGAAACACTGAGCGCAGAAACACTGAGAGGCAGAAACACTGAGCGGCAGAAACACTGAGCGGCAGAAACACTGAGCGGCAGAAACACTGAGCGGCAGAAACACTGAGCGGCAGAAACACTGAGCGGCAGAAACACTGAGCGGCAGAAACACTGAGAGGCAGAAACACTGAGCGGCAGAAACACTGAGCGGCAGAAACACTGAGCGGCAGAAACACTGAGCGGCAGAAACACTGAGCGGCAGAAACACTGAAATAATATTCGAATATTAAATGCTCAAATTCATCCTATTATTAATATTTACTCCCGGGGCTCTCTCTCTCTCTCTCTCTCTCTCTCTCTCTCTCTCTCTCTCTCTCTCTCTCTCTCTCTCTCTCTCTCTCTCTCTCTCGTCTCTCCTCTCTCTCTCTCTCTCTCTCTCTCTCTCTCTCTCTGCTCGTTATGCTCCCTGTCAGACGCAGCAGGTCATTCTAGTCTACATCACTCACCGATCAAAAAAGGCTTTGGCGGGACAAACATTTGCGTTGGCGGCCGCAAAAAACGATCTGACGGGTTTTAGAAGATTAAATACAAACCCCGAAACTAAAAAACAGACCCGGCCCTCTATTTGAGACCGCCTTTATACCCAAACCTGTCGCCACACCCAAGGCGGTGTAAAAGAGACAGGCGTCTATTTGGGACTCGGCTATTATTTGAAGTTTTACGGTATAAAAAAATAAAATAAATAAAACATAAAAAAACAATATTCGAATAGTAACTTCAGCATTTGAATAGTATTGTTTTTTTTAATATTCGAATTATATTCGAATTTCTAATTCATTCCAACAGCCCTACAACATATTAACCTTAGTTAATGCTAAAAATGGAATCTTATTGTAAAGTGTTACCTATTTCATATAAATCCAAAGAGTCATGCTTAAAGATGGTCATATTTAAATAAATGCAAAGGCCATAGCATTACAATTACACAAATGTAGACCTATATTATATGTATTAGTCTCTCACTTTAATTGCTTCTCTTTTTAGAACACTTGATGATTATCTAATCAAAATGACAATATATATTGAAGTGATAAAAAAAATAACTGAAATCGAATGCGTTTCTGATTTGTTTGTTTCTATCGGCTGCATGAACACATCAATGTTGAGAAAGCAATCACGTCACTAGCTTTAAATATGCAACTTCGCCGGCTATATGAATTGCATAAAAGTGACCAGCCGGATATAAAGTAATGGAAATAGATGGTAACAATTGCGACATAAAACATTTGGGTCATGTCTGCGTGTGTTTTCGTCACATTGCTTTAATCGCTAGAGGTAAGCCGTTAATGTTATTCCTCAAACATTCTGCTGTTGTTTCTCTGCTAATGCAGCATCTAGTCAATAAATTAATTACTTTATAATGATATGGTAATATGTACTGTAGTGTTCTGTATTCATACCGTTTCGTTGTCTGTTTTAAACGCGCATCTGAAGTGTCAGCGCTCTCTGTGCTGCGTTGTTCTCTCCGTGCTCGCGCTGCCTCACGTGATAACGTAAACAACTCAGCCAGTGATAGTTTGTTATTTGTCCTATAGAGGCCGCTCTCGCTCTGTATAATGCCAGCAGTCTCTTCCCAGCGCTCTTGTGCTGTGTAATGACAGCGCGCACTTCTCAGCCGCTCCAGCAACGGATGCAACCCGGAAAAACTATCGGTGTGGATTTTTGCCGATAACAATAGTTCCACGAATCAACTATCGGTACCGATATAGCGGCAAAACCGATGAATCGGTCAACCTCTAAAAACGGGAAAGAGTTTTGAGATCGACTGTATAAATAGATTTGACAAGAAATCTGAGGTATATTTGTACAGACTGCTGAAAGATACAGAACAGAGAAGCAAATGAATCGCTGCGATTCACAGAAACATCTGGATCCAGGCAGAGAAAGCTGGATTTGCAGTTTTCATTTAGTGTCAATATGCTGAATTTAGGGGTAAAATCATACCTCATATATTGTATTGTTATATATTGTATTGACAACTCATCAATTAAATATTTACCATCGTATATTCTGCATAATTGGATGTTTTTAAATAAACACTGACAAAAAAACTACACAAGTTTTAGGGCTGGCGATATGATGATATATAACATTGATATAAGTGATCACATGGATTTAGACCTATATTGTATTTATATAAAGCGTTCTGCGTGTCAATATCCACGATCACTGGATCTCTGGTCAGTTGTAAGGAACACTATATCCAGTCCAAGCTTTAGTTTAAGCTGATAATCGTTTGTTTTACTGGCGTTTCCTCTATTAAACTCAGTCACTCCGCAGCTCTTCTGCCACTCAGTCCGGCTGAGGGACGTCAATGCATAACCTCTATAGTCATTTTTAAAATGTTTATTTTTACTCACTTCATCTTTTTGACGTAATTTGACAGTTTGATAAAAAAAAGAGTTAAAGTAAAATAGCTGTTATATATTACTATATATATATATATATATATATATATATATATATATAAATAAAAACGTTTCAATGACATTAGTGCACATTTTGTAGAACTGTAGTTGGCATTACACAGAGTGTTGTGGTCGAATGCTATTCTGGACATTTTCTCGCTGTTCTCTCTCTCTCTCTCTCTCTCTCTCTCTGTCTCTCTCTCTGCCTCTCTCTCTCTCTCTCTCTCTCTCTCTCTCTGCCTCTCTCTCTCTCCTCTCTCTCTCTCCTCTCTCTCTCTCTCTCTCTCTCTCTCTCTCTCTCTCTCTCTCTCTCTCTCTCTCCTCTCTGTCTCTAATTTCCCCTGATTGACAGAAAAGACCTGCAGATAGAGGCTGGTTGAGCTGGTCAATAGCTATTTGAGCTGAAGGAAACTTGATCTGATGGTCACAACCCCCCCCCGCAATCCCCCCCCCCCCCCCCCCCTCCCCTCTGTCTCTCTGTCTTGTTATCGGTGTCTCTCCGCTTTCGTTTTGGTGGTGTGTTTGGTCAGAGAGGCAGATTAACAGACACTTTATGCCGGGCTCAAGCAGAGACGGGTGGTTATCAGTGCCAGCCACTCGGCTCCAGCCTGCTGTCCCCAAAATAAATAAAGAAAGACTTTTCTTACTGCGCAGCAGATCATTAGCTCACTGCAAATGGATTACTCTGGAAGGCAATGGAGTCGCTTTGAGGAGAAACACCTACTCAAATGTTCTCCTATTGATCCGGCCTCTTAAACACTCATCCGTGCCTCTGAACTCACATCACTGATGGGGTTTTCAGGATCGCATCTATTTATAGCGACTCGCGTGTTCATCTGAATTACTCCGATGGGTGTCGGCCAATTTTAATTTCGGCCCGTTCGATTGGCGTGAGCTATTGCACTTAGGAATGACACGTGTGGAAGCAAGATGGATGGCAGTCGATTTGTTTCTTCCGAGCCGTTTGTTTTTCAGCCGCCGTGTTTAATTATGTCGCTCGCCACACGAAACGGCCAGCAAGAGTAAATGTGAACGCTCCAATTTCGTGCTTTTCCCATCAGCGTCAATCTCACTTAAATTCAGCTTCTTCTTTTTTCAAACATAAGGTCATAATAAGACTTAAATATCAGGGATCGAGCATTTCGCTCACATTTGCCACTGAAAATAGATGTATGCGAACTGGAAAATGTATTTAGGAGTTATGTCTTTTTTCAAACATAAGGTCATAAAAAGGATCAAATGTCTTAAATGGTGTAACAAAAGTCTTAATGTTTGTTTTTTGAGGTCTTAAATTTGGGGCCTGAAATATGGAAGCTTGTTTCGCCACAGAATAAAACATTTTAAAAGATAATTCAACTTTTTTTTCTCACAATTGCGAGTTCTCATCTCGCAATCTGACTTTTTATCTCAGAATTGAGTAATATAGTTGCAATTGTCTGTTATAAATTCAGATTTGCGTGATAAAAAGCTGCAATTGTGTGATATAAATTCAGAATTGCGTGATATAAAGTTGCGATTGTGTGTTATAAAGTCAGAATTGCGTGACAAAGTTGCAATTGTGTGATATAAAGTTGCAACTGTGTGTTATGAAGTCAGAATTGCGAAGTTGCAATTGTGTATAATAAAGTCATAATTGCGTGATATAAAGTTGCGATTGTGTGTTATAAAGTCATAATTGCGTGATATAGTCATAATTGCGTGATATAAAGTCATAATTGCGTGATATAAAGTCATAATTGCGTGACATAAAGTTGCGATTGTGTGATATAAAGTCGCAATTGCGTGATAAAGTCATAATTGCGTGATATAAAGTTGTGATTGTGTGTTATAAAGTCATAATTGCGTGATATAAAGTCATAATTGCGTGATAAAGTCATAATTGCGTGATATAAAGTTGTGATTGTGTGTTATAAAGTCATAATTGCGTGATATAAAGTCATAATTGCGTGATATAAAGTTGCGATTGTGTGATATAAAGTCGCAATTGCATGACAAAGTTGCGATTGTGTGATATAAAGTCGCAATTGCGTGATAAAGTCATAATTGCGTAATATAAAGTTGCGATTGTGTGATATAAAGTCGCAATTGCGTGATAAAGTCATAATTGCGTGATATAAAGTTGTGATTGTGTGTTATAAAGTCATAATTGCGTGATATAAAGTCATAATTGCGTGATAAAGTCATAATTGCGTGATATAAAGTTGTGATTGTGTTATAAAGTCATAATTGCGTGATATAAAGTCATAATTGCGTGATATAAAGTTGCGATTGTGTGATATAAAGTCGCAATTGCGTGATATAAAGTTGCGATTGTGTGATATAAAGTCGCAATTGCGTGATAAAGTCATAATTGCGTGATATAAAGTTGCGATTGTGTGATATAAAGTCGCAATTGCGTGATATAAAGTCAGAATTGCGTGACAAAGTTGCAATTGTGTGTTATGAAGTCAGAATTGCGAAGTTGCAATTGTGTGATATAAAGTCATAATTGCGTGATATAAAGTCATAATTGCGTGATATAAAGTCGGTATTGCGTGATATAAAGTCATAATTGCGTGATATAAAGTCATAATTGCGTGATATAAAGTCACAATTGCATGCTATAAAGTCATAATTGCATGATATAAAGTCGGAATTGCGTGATATAAAGTCGGAATTGCGTGATATAAAGTCGGAATTGCGTGATATAAAGTCGGAATTGAGAAAAAAACGTAAGAATGTGAGATAAAAAGTCGCAATAACCTTTTTTATTTTTTATTCTATGGCGGATACAAGCTTCCACAATGAAGACAGTAATTGAGAAATGGCTTAAATGAATTATTAAACCTCAAAAGGCAATGATTTAATAAAATCAATATGTGAGCGCTGCACGTTCAAAGTAAAAACACGTTGCTCGTTCTCAATCTCAGTTCGCAATCAATGAATACGGCACATATGACTCCTTGCGGTCTTCTGCTGTGCTGGTGCATTATGACAATGTTTACTGTATGTTCTTTGTATTGTTGCATGTTTTAGATGGTTGTAAGATGCATATTTTATGTTTGAGCAGCTGGAAGTAGTAGACATTTCAAAATAAGAGCCCTTGTGTATTGCAGGCGTGTTTATAATTAAATATCCTGCGTTATGCAGAACATTTTTTCCCTCCCAATTATCCTGAATTAACCCTATAATTGGATATTTTGGTTATTACCTGGCATTTAATTCAATGTTTAAGAAATTATTTTAAGAATTAAAAAATAATTTCAATAATTCCACAATTATTAAATAAATACAGTTTAAAGCTGTACTTTTTGTATTCAAGTGAATTCAATAATTTCGCTTGTGAATGTCTCCGTATCCCTCCTTGTATATCCACTGCGCCTCTAAAGTTCATTATGCGCTAATATTTTTCATATTATAATCAGATGTGCTGCGTGGGAAAAGGTAAAGGCCAGTCTCTCTCTCAGGCGCTGCATGCGAGGGCGAGCGAGGGCTAATGGAGGTCAGGTGAGGATCTTCTGGACTGAAGCGTCACTGATGTTAATCTCCTGAGGCCAGCGACATTGATTGCTACAAAGCAGGCTAAGTTAATTATGTGTCGCTACAGCGATGTAATGCACACCACAGACTTGAGTGATGACGTGAAGCGCTAATCGAGACGGGTCGATGAAGAAGAATCAGAGCCCGTGAGGATGAGGATGATGATTATGATGATCTGCACGTCAATAATGCATCATGTCAAACAGAGGAGACGTAATGTATGACAGGCAGGACAATTATTTCATCATCATTTCTCCAGTAATAAGAGCGCAGTTCAGGAGGTCGTCGGAGCGCTCGGGATTTATTGCATTTTTTAAAGCAACGATTTCGCTTAACTAGCCGATAATTTTGTTATATTTAAGTGACGATTGAGAATCAGTATGATCGCTGATAAAATTGATACATTTAACTTTTTTTAATAATTTCATATATTTAAATATGTAATATCATATGTAACATCATATATTTATATTTAAAATTAGTTTTTAAATATAATTTAATATTTTTTTCATATATTTTTATGTTATATTTAAAATCAAGTTTTATATGAATATAATATTTATTATATATATGATACAATTAAATATAATATCACTTTATAATTTATATGTAATAATTATTAATTACTTAATAATTAATTTATATTTTTTATATTAAATTCTGTTATAATTTATATTTTATTATTTATTAATATTATTACATTATTACATTAACACTGCTTCATCCAGATTTTTTTAATATTATAATTTTTACAAATATTATAATGTACAGTAGAATTTAACGTTTTAACCCTTTTAAATTTTTGTTTGAGAAAAAAATGGTATTGTAAATATTAATATAAATAATAAAATATTATTATATCAATAATTGTTAATCAAAATAGTATTATTATATTAGTATTGCAATGCAATGTTTTATTTTTGAAAAATGCGGATTTAATTAGTTAGTATATTATTTCTCTGCTCTGTAATTTTGTATCGTAAATATTATATAATATAAAATATGATACATTATTATTTATTATCGTCCTAATCATAACAATGCCATGATTTAAAAATAAAATAAACCGGTGCTGAGGGTTAATCAGTAGGTGATGCATCTGTAATCTTACATTATTCCTCCAGCATCACACAGCTTTAATTATTGATGCTCATAACTAGGGCTGTAACGATACACCAAACCCACGATTCGATTCGTATCACGATTTTTGACCCACGATTCGATTCGTATCGCGATTCTATCACGGGGGCGGGGCTTGAGGGGGCGGGGCTTGTGGTGAAAAAAAGAGATTTTGAGAGAAGGAAAAAAATACCGGTATTTTTATTAAATAACATTAGGGAAAACCTGTATAATCTAAACACCAAAGAACAATAATAACTATGCAAATTATTAAACTATACTAGGCAGTGTAGGCTGCTGCTTTTGGGTTGTGTTCTGTGTTCCAATTAAATTGATTTCGGGATGGTGCCGTAGGATATGCATCTGCATGTTGGACGTGTTGCCGGTCAATTGAGGATTAATTTAATGCACTTTCTGAGAATTTATATTTCAAGTTTTGGCTGCAAATTTCACGTCCATAATGCTGAATATTGTTGTTAAGAATTTACACATCACAAGGAAGCTTGATTTAAATTGTTTAATTACATTGAAAAAAGTAGCACAAATAAATACAATAGAATAAAGATACAAATAAGACAAATAAAGAGAAAAGTTTTTGAATAGGTCTAACACTAGTATTCACATACAGAAACTGAATAAAGTAATCAAATGGAAAATAACACTGGGTAGTATTTTAGTCCTGAATAAATTAAATACATAGGCTATTAATCCTGATTTCTTTAACTTAAAGCCGTCTTTTGTTTTTTTGACAACAAAATTAATGACAGACACATATGGCTTCCGTCACTTTAAGAGCTAGTGCACGGATCCTGTGTTCATTATACTGGCATGCGTTTTATGCCTATTAAAGACAAAACCGACTATGTTTAGAGTATAGCCTACTCACAAAGACCGAAATTGACAATTTTGCGTGTTAAAGCAATATAATCCGCGAAAAATAGTTACTGGCCAGCTATTTTTGAGGCGGATTTTCTATGAATGTGCGCATAGAAAATAATCTCTCAGAGAGCGCGCGAGCACTGATTAGTTTAAAATTGCTTGAATGTTTAAACTGGTAAGACTTAAAAAGACTTTTACAGTCTATGGTCCCGACTCCAAAACGCGAGTGTGTATTATCGCCGCATGCAGCGCCTGCCTTGCACAACACATTATGAGAGAAGAGATAGAAGACGCGCGCGCACCGCTGAACACTCACGCTGTTTGTGAAATTGCGTCTGGAAGGTAGTTGTTAAAAGAATGATTTTATTTTATTATCTGTGTTGATTACGATTGCGGGAATTTCCCGCATTATAAATGGGAGACCTGCGGGAATGATTAGAATTATGCGCAATAACCGCAATCCCGCGCCGAAATTCGAGCCCTGTTGGAAGGGGTGTGATCGCGATTCTGCCTTCTCACATCGCGATACAGGATCGTGGACCTGAGTATCGCGATTTCGATTTTATATCGCATATCGTTACAGCCCTACTCATAACGGCTTATAAAGAAGGTCAATCGTGCCTGGGTCAGTGAGCAGCGCTGGGTTGGTGGAGGTGCCGTTCCCACGGGCTCGACCCACGAATCAAACATGTCTCTCGCATCATGTGATCATTCCCAGACTTTGATGTTTCGCCTCTTTTGTGTCACACATGAGCATCTGAAATGAGAGTTTGAGTCGTTGAGTGAGTGCTGGATGACGGCCTCGGGAATAATTCAGCTGCAGATGAACGATGCGTTTCCAATAAAGCCGTTTTGCATTGTAGCTTCCAATATAATGCAATTTTGATGTAAATATAATGCCAAGTTAGAGTCTTTGTTGGCTTTGGAGGACAGAAAGAAATGTGTGAGAAATGTGAGCAGGCGAGCTGACTGTATTCAGCGCATTAAAAATGTAATTTCAGTGCCAGCGCTAGATTCCTAATCCTAATAAGCGGGTAAATAACTCTTATGTGTCGGAGAGAGGATACAAGCCTGCTTGTGTTCGTCTCCCTCTGCATGTTACTGTATTTGATGGACAAAACTGCTGTATTGTTTCAGATCTGATTTTAGTGTTTGCAACTCATTTTACTTCCATAATGTGACGTATTTCTGAGAGGATATTGAGCTATACTGTACGTACTGTATATTGAGTTGACTGAACGATGGAAAGTGTGTGTTCAACACCAGAATGGAGCCGGACCTGAGAGAGATTGGGATCTTACTAGTAAACTGTGCTTATCTAACTATTTGACTGTTCTCTGTTCCCTTAAATTATATGTTTATCTCTGTAAAGCTGCTTTGGAACAATCCATTGTTAAAAGCGCTATATAAATGATGATGACTTGACTTGACTTGACTGTTCAATTTCATTATAACCTACAGCTTGTATGGCTTAAAGAAAGTCAGATAGATGGGAAAAAATGCTATAAATATATATTTTTATTTTATATATTGTATACATAAATAATAATAAATACATATATTATATACATATAAGTAAAAAAAAGTGTATATATATATACATATTAAATTCTAATAAACATTTAAATACACATAAATAAATAAATAGTTGTATGTGTATATATATATATATATATATATATGTGTGTGTGTGTGTGTGTGTGTGTGTGTGTGCATTTTTTATTTATTTATATTTTTTTCAATATTTTAATAATTTTCTTTTAAAAATACAAATATTATATTAAATTATATATTTAAATGTGTATCTATACAAAAATAATATATTATAAGTATATATTTTTATATATATATACATAAATATATTTTTTATATGTATATAATATATGTATTTATTATATATATATATATTTTTATATATTTTTTATATTATATTTATTGTAATGCCATTTTTATATTTTATAATATTTTATAGTAATTATTATTTTATCATTATTTTTTATTATTTTACAATATTTTGTTATTTAACAATAAAATGTTTATTTTTATAATTATGATCTATTCAGTTTTTATCAGCTTGTATATTAATTTGTACTTTTAAAAGAATTTAAAAGAAAAATGTGACAGTGCAGGACCTTTTAACATGAACGAGTGAAAGGGGAAATATTACAAATTCTGAAATAGTGTGTAATAAGAACAATTTTTTTGTTTTTATATTTTATAATTTATCTATTATGTGTTATATATGAATGCATACGTTAAAATATATATTTCTCTTCTTCTATTTATGTAATTTTATCCTAAAATCCTATTGATTAAAATAAACCCTATTCATATCCCATGATATTTGCATGTTGCATGTCTAAAAACTGTTGTAGTTTGTCTTTGCGAGGGAGTTAACGGCGTGTGATTGTAAACCGCAGATGAAGCAACAAGCAATTAGTATGTAGGAGAGCAGAGAAGCCACATTTGCATAGAGGATTACTGTGGCTTTATGGCTCAGGCTGCTGTCGCTGGCAATGCAACCCAATCAGAGAAAACGACCCAATCAGAACCTGTGCCCGAAAACCACCCAATCAGAGAAAACCACCCAATCAGAACCTGTGCCCGAAAACCACCCAATCAGAGAAAACAACCCAATCAGAACCTGTGCCCGAAAAGCACCCAATTAGAGAAAACCACCCAATCAGAACCTGTGCCCGAAAACCACCCAATCAGAGAAAACAACCCAATCAGAACCTGTGCCCGAAAACCACCCAATTAGAGAAAACCACCCAATCAGAACCTGTGCCCGAAAACCACCCAATCAGAGAAAACCACCCAATCAGAACCTGTGCCCGAAAACCACCCAATCAGAGAAAACAACCCAATCAGAACCTGTGCCCGAAAACCACCCAATCAGAGAAAACCACCCAATCAGAACCTGTGCCCGAAAACCACCCAATCAGAGAAAACAACCCAATCAGAACCTGTGCCCGAAAACCACCCAATCAGAGAAAACAACCCAATCAGAACCTGTGCCCGAAAACCACCCAATCAGAGAAAACAACCCAATCAGAACCTGTGCCCGAAAAGCACCCAATTAGAGAAAACCACCCAATCAGAACCTGTGCCCGAAAACCACCCAATCAGAGAAAACAACCCAATCAGAACCTGTGCCCGAAAACCACCCAATCAGAGAAAACAACCCAATCAGAACCTGTGCCCGAAAACCACCCAATCAGAGAAAACCACCCAATCAGAACCTGAGCCCGAAAACCACCCAATCAGAGAAAACCACCCAATCAGAACCTGTGCCCGAAAACCACCCAATCAGAGAAAACCACCCAATCAGAACCTGTGCCCGAAAACCACCCAATCAGAGAAAACAACCCAATCAGAACCTGTGCCCGAAAACCACCCAATCAGAGAAAACAACCCAATCAGAACCTGTGCCCGAAAACCACCCAATCAGAGAAAACAACCCAATCAGAACCTGTGCCCGAAAACCACCCAATCAGAGAAAACAACCCAATCAGAACCTGTGCCCGAAAACCACCTAATCAGAGAAAACCACCCAATCAGAACCTGTGCCCGAAAACCACCCAATCAGAGAAAACCACCCAATCAGAACCTGTGCCCGAAAACCACCCAATTAGACAAAACGACCCAATCAGAACCTGTGCCCGAAAACCACCCAATCAGAGAAAACCACCCAATCAGAACCTGTGCCCGAAAACCACCCAATCAGAGAAAACAACCCAATCAGAACCTGTGCCCGAAAACCACCCAATCAGAGAAAACAACCCAATCAGAACCTGTGCCCGAAAACCACCCAATCAGAGAAAACAACCCAATCAGAACCTGTGCCCGAAAACCACCCAATCAGAGAAAACAACCCAATCAGAACCTGTGCCCGAAAACCACCTAATCAGAGAAAACCACCCAATCAGAACCTGTGCCCGAAAACCACCCAATTAGACAAAACGACCCAATCAGAACCTGTGCCCGAAAACCACCCAATCAGAGAAAACCACCCAATCAGAACCTGTGCCCGAAAACCACCCAATCAGAGAAAACCACCCAATCAGAACCTGTGCCCGAAAACCACCCAATTAGACAAAACGACCCAATCAGAACCTGTGCCCGAAAACCACCCAATCAGAGAAAACCACCCAATCAGAACCTGTGCCCGAAAACCACCCAATCAGAGAAAACCACCCAATCAGAACCTGTGCCCGAAAACCACCCAATCAGAGAAAACCACCCAATCAGAACCTGTGCCCGAAAACCACCCAATCAGAGAAAACCACCCAATCAGAACCTGTGCCCGAAAACCGCTGGGTGGTCGTTGGGCTCGACTCACACCGACACACACTCGCTCTGACCGATTCAGCGTCTC
The DNA here is from genome assembly GCA_030578255.1 of Tiaroga cobitis. Classification (NCBI taxonomy): domain Eukaryota; kingdom Metazoa; phylum Chordata; class Actinopteri; order Cypriniformes; family Leuciscidae; genus Tiaroga; species Tiaroga cobitis. The sequence continues at coordinate 38,389,946 of CM060600.1, read as the reverse complement.
CTCTTACACGCTCATCCAGAGACAGTGTTAATGGTTCTGATTCGATTAGACGCTCTACATCTCTGTATCGCCGCCATGAACGATGAGATGTATAAGGCTAAAGGCGTGAA